>CM035431.1:69559336-70094336 GCA_020310875.1 Ceratopteris richardii
TGCTGGCACTATGGCTCTCTCCAAGTTTTCCTCTGGTTGAGCATATGTGACTGGTACTACGTTTCGAGGAAATGGTGGTTGTTTTCCTAACACTGGTTGAGGTTATGCATATTGCCCTTGCTCATATGGCCTAGGTGCTCCTTGTGGTCCTGGATAGGGATTATATCTGGGAATCTCCCTTCCTAGCTCTCTAGGTGGGTATCCATAAGGCCTATACTGAGGTTGGTTTAAAGGTCGTGATTGTCTATTGAATGGACAATTCTCAGTGGTATGATTGGTGTATTTTTGTTCTATATGGCAATACAGGGCGGTTCCTTGATGTGGCTACCTATTGTAAAGGTAAGCTTGAGGCAAGCCTGTTCCTCCTCTTATGCACATGTGAGTAGGATGGTCTCCTCCACAAAAGCTGCATCTTTGCAACATGGGTATTCTCAGTGATGGATGCTGGTAGTTCCGGGGTCCATAACTCCTAATTTCTTGGCTACGAGCTCCACTAGCTCCTCCATATGACTAGAATCGGATGTCACTGTACTTCTAGTGTCCTCTGATTTTGTAGGACTGGGTGTACTTTTGAGATCATCCGCTAGGTTATCCTCTAGGTCAATGCACTCTTGAAGGCATTCACTCGACGTTTATAACCGTTTTACATAGACTAGAGTTCTTAAAGTCTCGTTCCTCAGCCCGTCTAAAAATAGTGATATGATTTTTTGCTGTGTGGGTCTTTCTGTTACTGGGCATGATTGAACCTCTGAGCAGTTGTTTTACAGTTTCATTTGGGTTTTGTTTGAAGCCATGGATTAAAGATGAAGATTTGTGCTTAATTCCTCTCTTGGTGAATTCCCCAATGAATTCCTGAAAGAATTGCTCAATATCTCCAAATTGATTGGGATCTAATGGCTGGAACCAAGTCAGACCTGTTCCTGTGAGAGTGAGTCCAAAGGACTCACACTGCACAAAGAAATCATCCACTTGCTCAACTCGTAGAACTTGTTTAAATTCAGCTATGTGATCGTAAGGTTCTCCCATCCCGTCATAATGATTTCTCATACACTTAGCCACTTTGATCGGTCTTAATCTTCTTATAGGTTCGGGTGGTCTAGGCATTATAGGAATTGCTGGTCTCATTGGAGGCATTCCAGGCTACACTCCTAGTGGTGGTCTTGGCCTCACTGGTGGCCGATGTTGGTTTTCTAGTCCAGGGGGAGTTTTATTGTGTGATTGTAGCCCTCGCATTGTGAATTGAACATGGGTTCGGTTTGGAATGCTTCGATGGCTTGTCTGTCCCGACATTGTATGTTCCGACTCTTGTTGCGTCCCAAAGGGATTTTGAGAGGTGGTTGCCTCCTCTCTCGTAGGGAATACAGGCAACCCCATATACTTCAATTGAGCCCTATCAATGGCATCAACAAGCCAGTATCTCCTTTGGTTCTTGTCTAGGTATGTGACTCTAGACTCATCTTCAGGATCTTTTAACTCATAGAAAGTCATTGGGCTTTCTTCTTGTCCGCGTGTGGGTGAGTCAGTTTGTAACAGTAAGTCTGATCCATGGATCAAGTAGACCTCCAGTAAGTAATCATCTTGAGGTATCAAATCCCCTCTCAAGACTCGAGTCACTACTGATTTGCCTCTGGGTGTAGTTACTAGCTCTTCAGGGTCCGGTCTTCCTGAGTTTCCTTGTCCTTCCAATCCTCCTCTCTCATTGATCCGATCTCGGTATTCTGTTACCACGTAGATGTGAGCTAACTTGTCCATGTATACTCCTCCTTCATACTTGACTGCCAATCGGGCCCTATTGTAGAATCAGTGGAAGTTACCATCCTGGCTACTGATCTATTTAAGCCATCTAGGTAAATGGGGATCTCTTGGGAATTAGTGGACACATATTGCAGAGAGGTACGGTATTCCCCCTCTACTATGGACATGAATTTTCTCTTGGGGACAGAACCTTGCATGTCTTTTGAAGCCATTGGTATCTCTTCTTCTGAGTCACTAGAGGTGTCGGAATAGATAGAGCGATGACTTGCCTGAGTTGCACTTCCTACGGATGAAATAACACTCCTTCGGCTACTTAGCACCCATCCTGATCTCAAGTTCATTCACTCTCCTGGGCTATCTTGGTTTCTCACTATCCCCTAATTGGCTCCTCAATTTATCTCTAATATTGTCCTCAGATAGCTTGAAATATTCTGGCGATACTTCACTAGGCGATACCACTATGACGATACGATACCAGTCTTAGCACGATACGATACTAAAGCTTGAGAAAATACGATACCAAGACTTATCGTGATACGATACCGCTGCAGGTGATGATACGATACTTAGGATAGACAGCGATACGATACCAGGTTCCTCGCAATATGATACCACTTTCTGCACGATACAATACCAGTGCACTGCACGATAAGATACTAGATGGCTCAGGTGATATGATACCACCCGAGTGCACGATATGATACTGCTGCGTTGCTCGATACGATACTAACAACTCTCACGATACGATACCAGTGCAAGTGGTGATACGATACCGAAACCTTGCATGATACGATACGGGTATTGAGGACGATACGATACTAGAAATTTCTCACGATACGATACTATGGAGTTAAAACGATACGATACTAGTATTGTGTGCGATACGATACCGCTCGATCAACGATACGATACCGTGACCGGGACGATACGATACCAAGTGGACTCCGATACGATACCACTGGCAGATCGCGATCACGATACCAACTTGACGATACGATACCAAAAACGGTATCGTGATACGTCAAGTGGTATGCGACGATATGATACTCGACGAGTATCACGATACAAGGGAATTTTGGTATCACGATAGCAAAACTCAACCGACTGCAACACTTCAGTCAAAATCGCTTAAATCACAAAAAAATTTGCACGAAATAGTTTATTCCTCACTGCTCCTCACTTTTGACCCTCTGTCTCACTCAAGGAACCTTTCAAAACTCTCTGTCCCACCCTGCGATACCGGAAATGAGTTTAATCACCGGCATATGTGTTTTTAAAGTAATTTTGATGTTGCAATCTTGTTGTAGCTTACCTTAAAGGATGTCTTGCTTAAGAGTTAAGCTCACAAGATAGATTTTTGGACTTGTAGGGTGCAATACTGCTTAGGCGATACCGGTTGCTGTCTACACACGATACCAGTTCCAGAGCAAGTATCAAATGAACTAAATTTTTTGGTTTTTTATAATTTGTGATGCGTGAAGCTTATTCTACACTAATTTGGCATTTTTTTTTGGATTTTTCTTGGTGATTTCAACTTACTCCTACTCCTCTTCTCTATCTAACCTAACCCTAACTCTTCCTTCTCTCCTTCACTCCTAACCCTAAACCTAAAAACTCATTACACACACCTCAGGCATGTGAAGTAACAAGTGCTGAAGCATCTGACAACTTGCAAACGAATTCATCTCTACAAGTACGATTCTTTCACTCCAGAGTTATAACCATCACGAAGGCACCTTGGTTGAGTTTGTTCCTTGGCAACGGTGCCAAAAACATGTGTACCTAAGTCACGAGGTCTTACGGACTTGTGTAAAAGAGACTAAATCTCATTTGCCCCACAAGTGTGTATAGTGGTGGATTGACACACACTTAATTATCAATCCGAAGAACCACATGAACCAAGTGTATGAGGACATGTGCACACGTGATGGAAAGTGAAGTGGTTCAACTATAATGCATATGGAAAGACTAACCTACCTCTCCAACTCTCTCAATCTCTGGAAATGTCTGCCGCGATACCACTTACAATAGTAAGCACAAATTCGAATGTTTCTCCCAGCTCCGAACTCCGAAGTATGGCCAATATCGGGTTCATTTCGAAGCTCTCGACGAGATGCATCTATCGTGGTATTTTCACTCGAATATGACAATCGCTCTTCAAGTTATGGAAAAAAATAGTGAATGGCGGGAAACACCTACACTTGCTCCACAACTCGTATTGGCTCACACACACTACTGTAGTTCAAAAGTGATGGAGAGGGATAGACAACAGTCCTATACACACATTCCAAGCTTCACACATACACAAAAGATCATGGAGAAGATGAAAATCAGCAGGGAAGAAGCAAATTTGAAAAATTCAGTTCTCCTTCACAATGGCAAAAAGTCTTTACAAAAGAGTCACAAAGTGACTTATATACATGTGCCCTAAAAATGGTCCTTTCACACAAGTGACCGGCACTTTATTGACTAATCTCTAATTCTCTACTATTTTACAAGAATTATGTTACAATGATTTGGGGCTTATGCATCTAGAGGACTCCTCTAGTGCATTTACATAGCTTCATGGGAATTTCCTAGAATTTTGAAGAAGAAATTTATGCCCATTAATTTGAAAATTTTGGGGTGCCTCTTTTCTCTGCAACACACATGAATCGTTTTATTACTCATGAAACCATATTTATGCATATCAATTCATTATATGGTTTTATTATAGGTGATTTAGCTCAATTGCATAGCAAAAAGCATGAAAGTATCTTTAATTTGTTATTTGTGCAACTTTAAATGGTATTGCTGCATGTTGTGATAATCATAAAGTCATGTAAGAAGCTCCAATTGCCATGAAAATTTTTATGATGGTACCTGATATAATTGTTAAACTACTCACCATTTTTTTTTTTGGAGTTATTTTAGTAGGTCAAACGATTCCATCACTTGAGAACTATTGTCTCTTGGAACACCCTCTGGAATGTTGATAGGGGTGTCTTGTTAGAGTCATACCTCTTTGTGGAAATATTCATTTGGAGAGTTTTTTATTGTATTTTAAATCTTACCTATTGTATCTTTTTTCCTCCAAATTTCATTACATTTGGAGTTATGAGTTTAGAGAAAAGTGAAATTCTCTCTGGTCATTGTGCAGGGAATTTTCTTTGGCAATTTGTTGCAGGTGTGCAGAAACTTGGGTAGTTCTCTCACACACTTGTCCAAATGACATGAAATTTGGGTATTTGCTGGAGCATGGTGTTTCAATATACATATATAAATTTCATATGATTTGGATAAGTTTTAAAGAGTGCAAAGGCTATTTTTGCTCTCTGGTCCCTCTGGCGAGGACTTGCCAGAGAAGTGCGTAGAGGTCTGGTGATTATGCCATTTCTCTTTCATGGAATGTCCGATTAGATTAAACTCTTTTGGAGATGTTTCCCAGCTATGCTATCTTATTTCTCACCAAATGTGAAGTCATTTGAAATTCATTTGGAGATTCTTGGATTATAATCTTTCCTCTCGTCTAATTTTTGAGTAGTGAAAAATGTGTAGGTGTTGCAGACACTAATTTGCTTGTTTCTCTCATTTGGAGAGGGATATTCAAGTGAAACGTGGTGAAAAATAGATGCTTAGATCAGATTTCCAATAAAGCAAATTTCACTGAATTTGGAGTTCATTTGGTAGGTCTACGCAATGGATCTTGGGAGCTATATCTCACTCCCAGGACCTCCTATACATAGGTATAAATTTGCAGAGTTTTGGTCATAAATTCATGACCATAGATCCAATTCATTTGATTTTACTTGGAGGTGAAAGCTAACTTCTAGAGCTATGTTTATACCAAAAGAATTTTTTTTGGATATATTTAAGTATTTCTAATGTTCTGGTCTTTTTGTAGGTACTACACTTTTTGACATAAGAAGTTAGAGGAAGTTATCAAAGATTTTAAATTGTAACTTTTAGAGAAAAATCACTTGAATTTAGCATGTAATATATTGATAATTTGTATAGGATCATTTATTAGCATTTTCGGAAATTTATTAGTTTGTATAGTGCAACAGAGTTTCTACAATAACAGCTCACGAATGAATGTGTACTCACCTCCCAACCATATGCCTCTATATATAGCTGCTTGAATCAACGAGGACCACAAATGTAACTAAAGTCCACAAGTGCATGTGCAATCTCATCCACTCCTTTGATACCTTCCACTAGAGTCCACTAGTGGCTAGAGTGATCTCATCCACTACTTTAGTACCTTCCACTAGAGTCCGCTAGTGGTGGTTGTACTTGCCACTTGAGTTAAGTCTCTCAAGACTCAAGTCAACTCACGTTAACTTGAGTTAGAAGGCTCTAGAGCTTCTTGGGCAAAACTCTCTCCCCATGCTCCCCATGGGGATTGAACCCAAGACCTCCTCCTTCACAACCATGAGACTTAAACACTAGGCTAAGTGGATTACTTGAATATGAGAGCACATGAACTTATGCTTGAGTCTATTCTTGAGATCTTTGGTCCTAAAAATGAGTGACCAAACGGTATCCGATTTCACATCTGTCTGAAGCAGTCGGATCCCTAGAAAGATTTTTGTCCTCGAAAATAAAGCTATATATAGTATCCATATTCAACCCCCGAGCCTCATGTTCTAATACCGGAAGAACATGAGCATTCATTCGTTCAGTAATCTACTTAGAACTTGAAAGTAGAAAACTTTATCTTTCGTTGACCAACTTAAAATTGGAAAGTCGGAAAATGTCACTTGACTATAGAAACTTTTTCCCATGTTGAATTTTCTTCAGTTCCATCCTTCCATTTTACTAAGCACTCTTCATACAAATGACTCCTAGTACGTTTATCTTGGGTGCAAAGTATCCTTTCAGGTTCATGAGGAACTGTTTCACTTACGATAAGTGGAAGAATAACCTGTTGTCCAACCCGATTATCTCAATTTGTTAGACTCTTCCTAAGTCGGCTAACATGGAACACTGGATGAATCCAACTATCTTCTAGAAGTTGTAATTCATAAGCTCATAAGCCAACTTTTCTGGTGATTGGAAAAGGGCCGCAATATCTAGGCGACAACTTGGCACATTGACCAGTCTTAAACTTTTCTGACCTTTCAGGAACACGAAGATAAACTTGATCGCCAACCTGAAAAGTAATATCTCTTCGGTTAGGATCGGCATAAGCTTTTGCACGAACTTGAGCTTTCTTTAAGTTTTCTCTAGTTATCTTTAACTTAAAGTTCATATCTTGAAGGAATTCTTGAGCTGCTTGAACTCATTCATTTTGAAGTCCCACTACATACAGAGACCTAGGCTGGAACCCATACATCAACATGAATGGACTAAATTTAGTTGATGAATTCTTGGCACTATTATAGGCAAATTCAGCTAAAGGTAAGTAGTCTTCCCAATCAATCTGTTTGGAAGTAACATAAGCTTTGAGTATGTCTTCCAAAATTTGATTGACTTTCTCGGTCTGTCCATCTGTCTAGGGATGTCCTGTCGTACTTAAACTTAGTTTAGTTTCAAGTCTACTAAAGACTGCTCGCCAAAAATGACTTGTAAATCGAGCATCCCGATCACAAACTATGTCTATTGGAAGACCATAGAGTTTGTAGAGGTGATTTACAAATATTTTTGCAAGTTTTGGAGTCTTATATGTAGTCTTGACTGGAATAAACTGAGCAAGTTTAGTCAATCGATCAACCACAACCCAGACTGAATCAAAGCCTTTCTGAGTGCAGGGTAACCTTGAAATGAAATCCATGGAGATACTTTCCCATTTACCTTTGGGAATCTCCAAAGGATGTAGCAATCCTCCAACTTTAAGTCGATCAAACTTATGGACTTGACATTTATGGCACTTGGATACATAGATTTGCACATCTCGATGTAAACTAGGCCAATAAAAATGTCGTTGTAACTATGTTTGATGCATCAATCACATGACCAAGAAATGAAATTATTCGTGCAAATGTATGCAATGCACGTGACACTACTGATGGACTAGTCATGAATGAAGATGCTGCAAGAATAGGAACTGAAACATACATCGACACGCTAATACTACTCGTCAATGCAGCGTGGCTCGAAGTCCCCTCCATTGCACACAATCTGTATACAAACTTACTTAGATTCCTAACGTAAGTGGAGTGTGTGATTAAATCAAAAGTACGATGCACAATATTTCACAAGAAAACTTCCTTGATCCGTTTAATTTGTGCTTTGTAGTGGAATTGATTCTAGCAAAGAGTGCTAGAATAATGATGCAGCTTCTCCTTCAGGAATGGAGGGACCACAGCTTCACATTGACTTGCTTCGTCCCTCCTTTTGTTCTTCTTGAAGTCAAATGATGAGATACAATTCGACTCTGAATCAGGTTCAGATTGAAGTGTGTAGCAGAAACCGATGGAGAATTCGGGTTGGAGATGGTTCCCAAAGCTCGAGATAGGCAGAAGTTATGTGCAGAGAATAAATAGTGCTACGATTGCATAATGTATACTGGTTGTAGCCTAGTGGTTGCTGATGCGACTATCGAGTAGAGTGTCCACGATCGAGCCCTGTCGACGTCACCTGAGAGAACTTCCTTTTCTCTGTTGTTAATACTTCTATAGCCCGAAAAGTGAACAGTATGATGTTACGTCCTCAGCATGTAGACACGAACGAGCGCAACAGTTGTGTTTAGGGGAGTTCTCTGTTAACCTGAATGTCACGGGTTCAAACCCGCGCCCCGTCTGCAATCACTTCCTTTGTTTTGTTGTGCCGCATGAGAAATGGACACAACTTAAATTTAAAAGAGCACGAAATTGCCTTGTTGTTGTGGCTACAATGGAGGCCTGCACACAGCGAGGTCGCGTGTTCAAATCTTGTGTGCATCAGCAGAGATAGACTATTTTTTTGCAACCTCCATATTAGAGTATGCCACCGAGAGGACGTCGGAGAAGACCTCAACACACCTACGAGCAGCAGATGCCACCCACGAATGGCTAAATTTGGAAAAACTAGGATGATAGAAGCTAAAACTAAAATGGCAATGAAGAAAGCTTTTGATATGAAGAATGGCTCTGATACCAATGCAATAGCATTTCCACAATACCAGCTCACGAATGAATGTGTACTCACCTCCCAGCCATATGCCTCTATATATAGTTGCTTGAATCAACGAGGACCAGAAACTTAACTAAAGTCCACAAGTGCATGTGCAATCTCCTCCACTCCTTTGATACCTTCCACTAGAGTCCACTAGTGGCTGGAGTGATCTCGTCCACTGCTTAGTACCTTCCACTAGAGTCCACTAGTGGTGGTTGTACTCGCCACTTGAGTCAAGTCTCTCAAGACTCAAGTTAACTTACGTTAACTTGAGTTAGAAGGCTCTAGAGCTTCTTGGGAAAAACTCTCTCCCCATGGGGAGTGAACCCAAGACCTCCTCCTTCACAACCATGAGACTTAACCACTAGGCTAAGTGGATTACTTGAATATGAGAGCACATGAACTTATGCTTGAGTCTATTCTTGAGATCTTTGGTCCTACAAACGAGTGACCAAATGGTATCTGATTTCAGATCTGTCTGAAGCAGTCGGATCCCTAGATCATAGACTTACTTTATTACATATAGCTTATACTTGGCGCTTATCGCCGGATGTATTTTAGGAATTTGCCGTTGCTTGTATTGTCATCATGTAGACTTGTATAGGACTTGGGTTTTTTTGTGTGATCAATGTATGGGATTGAGCAAGGATCTAGAGTAAATCTTGTAATTCATGTTCTACACAAGCGACCTATCGATTATGAATATCATTAGTTTGGTATTACCTTTTTGCATTCACATGAATTATTAGTTGTTCTATGTTTTTCTTTTTAGAATGAATCACGATGAGGTTGTAACTCCCATGGATGAGGGACCTTATACTATGGAGATTACGAATCTCAATGCTAAAGTTATAGGCATGGAGGATACCCTTCAGAAGATCCTCCAAGCAATTAACAAACCAGAGGTACCACCCATCGACACACCTATGTAGGTGGAAGTTCCATCTACTGAACCATCTAGTTCACAAATACCATTGACAGATGTGGGGGCTTCTTCTGGTAGAGATGTTAGATGGCAAGTGAAAGATTTAAATCCACCGAAGTACCACGGACAAGTTAGTGCCAAGATGGCATATGTGGTGGAGCAATGGATAAGTAAGTGGGAACAGTGTTTCTGGCTTTGTAATATTGAGGATGAAAAACAAAAAATACAGCATGCTACTTACAGTTTGATGGATGTTGCTCATCGGTGGTGGAGGAAAATAGAGCAAAACAAGATAGAACCGGAAACTTGGGCAGAATTTAAAGTTATATTTTATAATAATTTTGTTCCTCCAGATGAGCATACTAGGGCTCTAGATGCATGGTTTTTCCTACAGCAGAGACAGCTTTCAGTGCAGAAGTATGCAGACAAATATAGGGAAATCTTGTTGAAGCTTCCAGATCGGGTGCCTGATTTTCTTCAGGTGCATAAATTTGTTTTGGGCTTAGGGAGACGTTGCATCCACTTGTGCACAAGGAGCGCTGTCACACCCTAAATGAGGCAGTAGAACTTGCTTTGGTGTTGGAGGATGGGTGACGCTCTCGATTGCAACCTTCTGGACAAAAGAATACTTGGACAAGATTCAAGAAGCCTATAGCTTCAGTTCCAGTATCTAACAGACAGATGAATGTCATTTAGACTTCGAGCTGTGGGAAGAGAAAAGTAACTGCATCCATGGCAGATAGAGCTTTTCAGAGATCCAATTTGTCACAAAAACAGAAAGAAAAGTGCAAACTGTGTCACCGAGGTTGGTTCCTTCGTTGTGCGCTGCTTGATTTCAACATTATAATCTGCCATTAAGACACAGAATGGAACATACAAATCATCGGATGTGCCAATCCACCGATGATGGGAGAGGTTACTTCAGCCGAAGACTCGAAAGAACTTGGAAAAAGTATCATCAGTAAAAGAACACAAAGATGGAAGAATCGTAGAGACAAGATAAAGGAAAAGAAACTACAACAACAGAAGGAGAAGGAAAAGAATGAGCCAGATCAAAAAGAAAAACAAAAACTTGAAGGAGAAAATCAGAAAGGAAAGTATAAAAAAAAGGAGGTAGGATCAGTTTTAGCAGATCCCATGCCGGAAGAGTTAGCCATGTGGATTCAGGCATACCAGTCATGAATAAGAGTAGGACCAACCACTGAACAACATGAAAAAGAATATCCTAGAGGTGACTTAGAGAAAGAGAGGTTGGAGATATGCAAGAAATTAATTGAAGTAGCTCAACAGACCTTAGAAAAACCTGTTCTTCAACTACCCAATTCACGAATTCCCGAAAAAGGATTCCAAGAGTGTGTCATCCCTAATGATCCTGAGAAAGGCAAAGAAGGTGAGACACCTGATGGAAATTTCCACGAGGATAGAAGAGAAGGATCCATTGTCCCCGAAGTAGATGGGGAATGGCCTAAAGACTTGTGGGCAAGAGTCCAAGAAGATAGATGGAAGAAAGTGGAAGGAATTGAACCACCCTTTGAGGAGATAGAAGCAGAAGGTGAAATAGAAGACTCAATACATGAGCTGAATTCAGAAGGATTATTACAATTTGATAAGAGCGACAAGGAGGATGATAGTGTCAAGGTTTTGCCAAATTACACAGGAGAATACGAACATAATTCGGAATTGTATTGCATTCCCTCAATAAGAAAAAAAGAGCAGAACCCCTCAATCCAAACATCGGACATCATACAACACCTTAGAAAAGTAAAAATCCCTTGTACTCTAACATTGGAAGAACTTTTGAAGGTCAAACCACATTTGAAGGAGAAATTAACCAGCCAATTAGAGACTAAATCAGAAGAGAAGGAGATGCCTGATGAAGTGACAACAGTCAAAATCCCAGTTGATAAGGTTGGAGATTTCAAGGAAGGATATGAAGGAAACACTTGCCTTCCAATTACCTATAGGGGTTACACCACTAAAGCCATCTTAGATTCTGGAGCTGGAGTAGGAATTGCTACTAAAGAAATCTGGGAGAAATGGGGAAAACAAGCTTTAGGACAAGATACATTTGAGTTACCTCCTCCCGCATGGCAAAAATCAGTTGAAGAGCTTGGTCACTCATTATGTAAGGGTAGAAGCACAAGTCCATGTGATGGCCCTCATAGAATAACGCATCCTGCAATCACCATATTTCGCACAACTGGCACCACGAAGGTATATACCCATCAACGAGCTTCAATACAAACCCTATTTTCTGTACGTGTCAAAATACCAGTTGGTTATTGAAAAGGAAACAGGGAAGAAACCGACTCATGCTACGCAGTTTCAACTAGAAGATTTACCCCAGGAGGCAAAAAAAGGTAAAATCTTTTAGGCCAATTGGTGCAAAGAGCTTTTACAAGAATATCCAAAAATGATGCACACATGGACCAAGGCCCCTCTACATCTAAAGTTCAATCCTTGCTATGGTCCAATACCATGATGTCGTTCTTGGACTGCATTTGCTACTAAAGTTCAAAACAATAAGCAGTGCCAGGATTGGTTGAACTATCTATACCTCACACCACCGCATGGCCCTCCAATAGTAGGCTACATGATGGAGACCGTACGCCACTAGCTCCCCCAACTTCATTGCGTGATCGACGTAGCTGCACAGATGACCATTAAAATTTTTGACCTCATGCAGACGACATTCAAAATCTTTCATAGATTCAAGGCACCTCATGTCAACACCCTGGGTTTTGAACATGGCAATGGAGATGTTGCATACGATATGAGCACAATGCCATCGATCAGAGTGTGTTATGCTTGGCACTGTCGGATAAAATATTTGTCTGCCTCCTATAAGATGATGTTTGAAGAAATGTTTATGACTGGATTTTGGGGATATCATCCTGAAGTTTTCATAAGCCAATTGAAACTCCTGCTACAGTTATTTTCCTATGAACAACTCATGTATTCTACACACTACTGGCTCTCACCATCAGACGAACCTCAGGCCATCAACTGGGAGAAAATAGAAGTTGGTCTAGAATGGGGTATCCACATAGCAAAACACACCCTAGCCTAGGATCTCTTGCAAGCCTACATTACGCAGACCCTACAACAATGATCTATCAGGGACGACAAACGTGAGAGGGAGGGGTGTGTTGGCAACACATCTGGTAGTAGCTAGAGGCATCAACACAGAGGAAGTATGTAAAGGCATAAGTGCAGTGAGTTGCAGGGGCCATACATTTTATTTTTCTCAAGAAATATACTTCATGATATTCTCTTCAAATGTCAACTAGTGATTTTCATCACTCTTGTAATGTATGTATCATAAAACACCCAATTTTGTATTTAGCAGCTCTATTTTTTGCAAGTTGAGGATTCCTTGATCTTGAGGAGCTTATCATACCAATTTTTTTTATTCTTAGACCTCATTTGGACCTCTAAATGACTCCAAGAACCTATTTTTTAACTATGCCGGATGCTAGGTATGGAACCGGTCAAAACTAGTCTAGAAACTATAAAAAGAGTTAGAGAGCTCATTTTTGAGGTTGGCAAGTTAGAGATTATAGCTATTTTTGAGCTTGTAATACGATCTTCCTCTCACTCCTATCTCTTCTACAGATTAACATTAAGGAGTTGGAGCTTCTTGACATGATACCTAACATTGTGCTAGAGCAACACCACCTTATATAGCCTTGATATATCTATATAATATACGATCATACATTCAATTTGCAACTTCTAAAGTATCAAGTTTCATGCACAATCAACTCAACATCCATTGGAAAGCAGTTAAGAGATACATCTGCAAACATCAAAAGTTATGCAGGCAGTTGAACCTTATGTCATTATGACATTGAGGGGGGGTTGTTGGAAAACAATGTCAGAATGTCCCAAAGTTCCAATGTTCGGGCAATCCTTATTTGAGGACTTAACGATTTTATTGGATCCTTGGAAAGTACTTCGTGAGATCTTTCCAACGATATATAAGATTGTACCATTTGGTTCAAGATTGGCCCTCAAAAGTTAAACCCTAATTTTGCTTTTCACTATGCTTTTCACGCTTCTTTTCACCAAAATCAAGACCAAATGCTAAGCACATTTCTTTTCATTTTATGTGCCTTGCTTTTTTGGAGGCATGGGTGCTTTTTTGGAGGATCTTCCACTACTATATAAGGAGAGGCCCACTTGCCCCCTCAATCATCCATCAAGATCAATCTAGATCAAGGATCTACAAGCTACCTTAACTAAGCTCTTGGGTGATGAGCTAGGAGGACTCAAGGAGGAGGATTACATGTAGATTTGAAGGAGTTTGGAGATAGAAAACCTTGTTCTTCTTCACACATCCATTGTGTGCATGTTGATTCTAGAGTTTCTTTAGGGTTTCTATTTGTGTTGTTGTTGTACAAGGCCCTTGCCTATTACTTCAACACTAGGAGGAACCATTGTTGCTACTCTACATCAAAGAAGGCCTAACTCTAGTTATTTCTATCTTGACTATTTTGAATAGTCTTTATCTTTCTTTTTGCATATATTCACTCACATTTTAGCAGCCAAAGGAATTTCAGAATCAAAATAACACAATTTATCATCATTATAACTAAATTTCTTTTTAATGCATTTTGTAAAGGCTCACAACCTTTACAAGTATGGATTGTTCTATCACACCATAAGCATCTCTTTGAAAATTCTTTTTTATTATTATCACTATGTCTGTTTTGTTCTTGTGTTATGTTTTTTGTTTTGATTCTTGATTTTGCACATTTGACAATTGAACTTTAAGCTCGTTTATTTCTTTCATGATGTCATCTAATTTTTGTATGGGAATATTTATATGTCCATTTTCATTTTTAATTATGCTTACTTGTGTGATGGTTTGTTTTGAAGGTGTTTCAACTGGTATTTTCTCGTGACATGCACCTATTCGGGTTAGCCTTAATTCCCTTTTTATGATTCTATTGACTACTTCTTTTAAAGAATTCCAAACATTTTTGACAACATCCTCCAGCAATGTTAATAGTTCAACTTGTTGTTTAGAATTGGTCGATTGCAAAACAAATTTACCTTTTGCTCCATTAGAGCTTCTTTGTCAAAGGTAGAAAGTTGAGAAAACTTATCTTCAAACTCACATAACAAATCAAAAATTTCAAGCCCTTTGTTTGACTCTGCAACCCAAGATGTTCATATTGTTGAATGCATGCTCTTAAAAAATCTTTCACAACCCTTGTAAAATTCCTAGCCAATTTTTCTTTTGGAATTCCAAAAACTTATGCTTTGTTTACAAAGAATTGAAGAAATTCACTGATGAGAACTCACTTTTCTCCTTCATAATCGATTTGAGCATTAATAACATGTGATTGTTGTTTTCAAGTGCTAAGAATTGCGTAAAATAATCTTGTAGGTTACTCCCAAAGGCCTCCATTGTCTCTTTTTGGTTGTCTCTTTGGTTGTCTTGGAAAGCTTTAGTACTTTAGTGTTTACCATCAAAGGCACAAATCAACACTTAAAACAAATGGTAAAAGAATTTACTTCACTTCTCTCTTCTTTTTTTCTCACTTCACTCTTGCTTTCTCTCTTTTTTCTCTTTCTTCTTTCTCTCTCTCTTCTTTTCTCTTTCTCACTCTTTTCACTCTTTTTCTTCTCTCTCTAGAGTCCTTTGTCTCTTATCTTTCTTCTTTTCTCTCTTCTACACTCACTCACTTCTTTCTCTTCCTTCTTCTCACTTCACTCTTCTCTTTCTCTCTTTTTACTCTCTTCTCACTCTCTTTCTCTCTCTTCTTGTTCTCTCTCTCCCCTCTTCTCTCTCTTCTTTTCTTTTTCTCTGTCTACTCTCTTTCTTTTTCTCTCTCTCCTCTCTTCTCTCTTTTTCTTTCTCTCTACTTAGTTCTTTTCTTTTCTCTCTCTCTTTCTTTCTCTCTCTTCTATGTCTTTTCTCTCTCTTTCTTCTCTTCTCTCCTTCTCTCTCTTCTCACTATTTTCTCTTTCTTCATTCTTTTATTTCTTTCTCTCTCTTCTTTTTCCTCTCTCTTCTCTTCTCTCTTTCTCTCTTTTCTCTCTCTTTCTTCTCTTCTCTCTCTACATTATCTCTCTTTTCTTCTCTCTTTCTCTCTCTCTCTACTCTCTCTCTCTCTCTTTTCTTTTCTCTCTCTTCTCACTCGTTTCTTCTCTCTTTTTGTCTCTCTACACTCTCTCTTTTCTTTTCTCTCTCTCTCTCTCTTCTCACTCTTTTATTTCTCTCTCTTCTCTCTTCTCACTCTCTCTCTTCTTTTTCTCTATTCTCTCTTTCATCTCTCGCTACTTTCTTTTCACTCTTTTTTATCTCTCTTATCAACTTGTCTCTCTTCTTTCTCTCACCTCTCACTTGTCTCTCTTATTTTCTTTTTCTTCTCACTTTTTTCTTTTTCTCTCTTCTCTCTCTACACTCTCTGTCTTCTTTTTCTCTATTCTGACTTTCTCTCTCTTTCCTCTCTCATTACTCTCTTCTCACTCTTTTTTCTCTCTTCTCAATTTTTTCTTTTTCTCTCTTCTCTCTCTACACTCTCTCTTAATGGTACACCATGGAGGTCTAAATAAATCTAACACTCTCTCCCCCTTCTAGAGATCACTATCCTCAGTGATCAAGGAAGGAAAGTGTTTGTGAATCAAAGCTTCTAATTCCCAAGTAGCATCTGAGAGTGGATGGCTAGTCCATGCTACTAAATACTCTGGTATGGAGCGATTTCTTAACTTCCACTCCCTCTTATCAAGAACCTGAAATGGAAGATATGGCGGAGATGCTCTATTTTCTAAAGCAACCAAACCATCTACATAATTCTCATCTCGAGAAATGTATGGTCTCAACTTGCTAACATGGAAAACTGGGTGAACTTTGCAATTATCTGGCAATTGCAATTTATATGTGACATCACTAATCTTCTTGATTACTGTCCAAGATCCACAAAATCTAGGGGATAACTTGGGTTTCTGACCCACTGTCAATGATGAACCAAGTGGAACCTGTAAAAAGAAACGATCGCCCTCTTGAAACATTCGTGGTGTTCGATGTCGATCTACAAATGCTTTCATCCTTTCAGTAGCTTGCTGTAGATTGAACTGAGCTATTTTTAAGGTAGCTTGCATACATGTCAAAAACTATGAAGCACTCGGAGGTTTCCTGGGTAACCCAATGGTAGTTGGACTATGTGGAATAAATCCATAAATCACCTCAAAAGGTGCCAGGCTAGTAGTCTTGTGCTTCCAACTATTATAAGCAAATTCAACTAATGGGAGAAAACTATCCCAATCTCTTTGCTTTTCTGAAACATATGCCCATAGCATATCTTCCAGTATCTGATTAACTCTTTCGGTCTGACCGTCTGTCTGTGGATGCTCTCCACTACTCATCTTGAGTTGAACTTGAAGCTTATTGAACACGTGTTTCCAAAAATTTCATGTGAACCTGGGATCCCTGTTTGAAACTATAGATCTAGGTAGACCATGCAGTCTAAAAATATTCTGAATAAATAGTTGCGTGACTTGCAGAGCCTCCACTGATTCCTTGGTAGGAATAAAGTGTGCCATTTTGCTCAAACGATCAACCACTACAAGAATAGCATTCTTTTGTCATGGTGTCCTAGGTAAACCCATTATGAAGGCCGTGAAAATACTATCCCAACAATATTGTGGTATCTCCAATGGCTGTAGCAGACCAGGAGTACCAATCCTCTCTACTTTATTCACCTGATATTTAAAACACTGACTCACATAATTTTTTACATCTCTGACCATCTTAGGCCACCAAAAAGTACGTCTGATCAACTGCAACGTTTTCTCAATACCAGGATGTCCTGCACAAGGTACATCGTGGTTATCAAAAATAACATCTTTTGTAAACTTCCCTTCTTGGGAATTAGGCACACAAATCTTTCCCTTTCGTTTGAGCAAACCTTGCTCCACTTGAAAACTTGAGAATGCTTGATCTTTATCATTTTGTGATAATTTGTTGATTATAGACTGACAATAATCATCTTCAATCTGTGAATCTTTGATCTCTTGGATCAAATCACTATCAAGAACTGTGAAGCTAATCTGATGCAAAATACGAGATAATGCATCTACAACTGTATTCATTTTTCCTTTTCTATGTAGAATTTCCATATGAAATTCTTGCATGAACTCAGGCCATCTAACCTGTCTTCTCGAAGATCAGGCTGGGAACAGAAATACTTCAATGTGTGATGATCTGTGTATACTTTGAAAGTTGCACCATATAGATAGTGTCTCCAAATCTTCAAAGCATGGACTATTGCACACAATTCTTGTTCATGGACAGGCCAGTTTCTCTGAGCTGGAGAAAGCTTCTTACTTTCAAAAGCTATTGTTCTTCCATCTTGAATCAAAACTACACCAACTGCGATGCCACTAGCATCGGTTCTATTTCCAAAGGTTTTTGGGGATCTACCACCAATAAAATTGGGGCACTTGAAACTGCTTGTTTCAATGTGTCAAAAGCTTTCTGTTGTGCACTAGATCCAAACAAATTTTTGATTATTATGTAACAAATACGTCAATGGTGCAGCTATGTGTGAATAGCTAGCAATGAATTTCCTATAGAAGCCTGATAATCCTAAGAATGATCGCAACTGGCGCTCATTCTAAGGAATCAGCCAACCAAGGATCACAGAAACTTTTCGTGGATCCATTCTAATTCCATCTACAAAAATTGTATGTCCTAAGTACTCAACCTCAGATAAACATAGTTGTGTCTTCTCTGGGTTGACGTACAAAGTATTGTCAACCAACATTTGAAAAATTGTACGCAAATGAATTCATGTTCTTCCAAGGTTCTACTATAAACCAGGAGATCATCTACAAAATCAACCACAAACTGACCAATAAAAGGACGAAAAATATCATTCATGAGCATCATAAAAGTAGTCGGTGCATTGATGTAAGGTTAGCCACAGAAGTGACCCCTAAGGATGAAGGAAAGAAAAAAAAGAAGAGAGAAGTCACACTAGAAGAGGAAGGATCTTTGTTTGAGGTCCCTGAAAATTTTAAGAAGTATGAAATAGATGATAGGAGAGTCATGGTAAGAATGCCTAAACGTGAGGCACAATCAGGAGAGGCCTATGATAACAAAGAAACCACCAAGAAAATAGTTGTAGCCATGGAAGAAGGAGAAGAAAGATGCACTTACATAGGGCATGACCTGATGGAGGAAGAAGAGCATGCGTTAATAGTTTTGCTAAGAGAATACAAAGATGTATTCACTTGGAGTTACAAGGACTTGAAGGGTGTTGACCCAGACATATGCTCACACACAATTCCCATGACCTCAGATGCTAAACCCTCCAAACAGAAGCCATACACTTATAACAATAACTACGCTGCTAAGATCAAGGAGGAGATAGATCGCTTGGTCGAAGCTAGATTCATCTATGAAATTGAGCACACTGAGTGGGTATCCCCCATTGTAGTGGTGCCCAAGAAGAACAGAAAGCTACGTGTATGTATTAACTTGAAGAAGGTTAATGCAACCACTATTCGAGATAACTATCCGCTTCCTATCACTGAGCACCTTTTAGAAAGAGTAGCAAGCAAGGAAGTGTACAACTTCCTTGATGGATTCTCCGGCTACAATCAAGTAGCCATAGCTCCAGAAGATCAGCATAAGACAGCTTTCACCACAGAGTGGGGCATATTTGCTTTTCGGGTAATGCCATTCGGGCTACCAATGCTCCTACAACCTTCCAAAGATTGATGTGCCATGTATTTAAAGAGTTCTTGAGGAAGAATTTAGAAGTCTATGTTGACGATCTTTGTGCACATTCCAACATTAGACAAACACATATACCTGAGCTCAGGAAAATCTTTGACAAATGTAGAGAATATCAAGTCTGCTTGAACCCAGAAAATGTTGGAGCAAGTCTATGACAAGCCTAAGTATTGGCTTGAGTCTCACAAAGTCTTAGAAGAAGCTTTAAAAAGAAGACTATGTAAAGTTCACTTGTGAACTACCTCTTGTAACTTTTGAAGAGTTTACTTAATGTAAAAGTAAGAGAATCTTAAGTGGTTGAGTCCACTTGATCAAGAATGGAAAGAGGAGCCACGAATTCGTGATTTGTGGTAGGTAGAGAATCAAATCAATCATTGATTGATTGGAGAGTGATTGAGGGAAGTTAGCCTCCCAAACTCAACTATAAATAGATGGCAGTTTTAGTCGTGGTTAGAGAGACCTATGTGAAGACCTCCAAGAGCTTAGCTTTATGCCATATCAAGGTGTGATTACAAGGCACACATATGTATCAGTAATTCATTGTATTGTACAAGCAATATACTTTCATTTTCATGATTATTTGAGTTCATCTTTCCATGTTCTTGTGAAGTGTACTACTCACTGCCATTACTCTCAGTTTTCTTAGTCAGCTTGCAGAGATGTTTTCTCTGAGCTTGGTGCATCATTTTCAGTGATTTAACTTGGTAAAGTTAGCTCTATAAGTCTACTATATGCTCACAAATTTTCATGTCATTTGGATGTTGCAATCTTCAGTTATGTTCATTTGAAGTCAACAGGGTCTGTTCATCTTCACTTCTCTGTCAGGTACCCGACTTTTTCACTCATCTTGTCAGAGCCATTTCGCAGTGGTTACTTATCCAAATTCAGTGATTTAAAGCTTGTTGGATGCAGCTTACTGTCTAGTATAACCATACAAATTTTCATAATCATTGGATTCCTACATTTTGAGTTATGTTGATTTTTCTGCTCACTGGTCTCTTTCTGTAGCAGCCCGTGAAAATCGGGATGATGTCATCACTTGTTAAAACTCATTCTCAGTGTGTGGTTCATTATTTTTGATGAGATTACTCTTGAAAGTTAGCTCTTTAAGTTGCCTAGACTTCCCCAAGAGGAATTGAGCTAATTGTTGCTGTGCTTAGAGAATTATACTGGCAGGTGTATGAACCAAGAATAGCAAGTTTTCACCTCTGAGCTAACTCCAACTTATCTGTTTTGATCTATCTTTTTGAGAGTGATCTTCCAAGGTACATAGGGTGTCTAATACATCCATTGGCAAGGTAAAAGGGCCCACCATATACTCCTGGAGTTCATTTGGCTGGTGTAGATCAAGGATTTTGCAACACCTCTTCATCTTCAAGCACATACCTATCCATCTCTTCACAAAAAAGTGTGTTTTCATGGTCAGGCAAGGCAAGATTCTAGGACACATAGTGTCAAAGAATGGCATATCCACTGATGAAGAGAAAGTAAGAGCCATCGCAGAACTACCTAGGCCAAAGAATGTCAAGTAAGTACAAGCTTTCATGGGGCATTGTGGTTATTACCGATGCTTTATACACATGTACGCCATCATTGCCAAGCCTCTGTACGGACTTTTGACTAACTTTGAGTGGATTGATGAATGTGAGAATTCCTTCAATGAGCTTAAACGATGATTATGTTCAGCACCAATCTTGACCACACCAGACTGGAATAAGCCCTTTCATGTTCACGTGGATGCATCCAACTACGCGATTGGATGTGTACTTGCGCAACCTATGGGTGAAGGTAATATGGATCTTCTAATTGCCTATGCTAGTAGACAGTTGAATGCAGCTGAATGAAATTATACCACCACTGAACGAGAAGGATTAGGCATGGTGTATGTGGTAAAAAATTTTAGACATTACTTGCTTGCAAATAAGTTTAAGTTTTTCTATTGATCATCAGACATTGTTGTACTTGGTAAACAAGCAATGCAATATAGGCAGATGGTTTCTCTTACTAATGGAATACGACTTTGAAGTTGTGGTGAGGAAAGGGAAGACTCACTTGAGAGCAGACTATCTCTCTAGGCTCACATCTGGAGAAGCACCACAAGGAGTATCAGATGACCTTCCTGATGCTTACTTGTTTCATTTAGAAGTTATACCTCAGTGGGCTAAGCCATTAGTGCCAGTATTGACATACGGGCCCAACCACCCAGTCATAAACACTCAAGATAGGGAGATAGTAAAAGCCTAGAAGTACCATATCATGGCCGGAAGCATGTACAAGCAGACGGATCAAGGGATATTGGCTTGTTGTGTGGAAGAGGACGAGTACGCAAAATGGTTGCAATCAGCACATGTAGGTGCATTAGAGCAACACCATTCGAGGCAGAGAACTTTACAGACACTAAGGAGATTCGGAGTACACTAGCCTACTATGGAAGCTGATGTACATAAAATTTGTAAAGAATGCCCAATCTGTTGCACTAAACCACCCGTGGAGCATGCCACTCTTTATCAAGTGACCATAGTGCCAGATTGGAGTGAACCTCTAGTAGCCTTCCTGAGGGCGAAAACCTTCCCTCAAGATATGACCCTGACGAGACAAAGAAGTCTAGAACAAGAAGCCCTATATTACTCACTCATTGGTGATAATTTATACAAGCGTGGTAAAGATGGTTACCTGAGACTCTGTGTCCATGAGAGTGAATATTTAAAGATCTTGGAAACTGCTCACCAGGGTGTAGCAGGAGGACATTTTGGACCAGATCGGGTGATTAGAGCAATCCTATTTGCAGGGTTGTGGTGGCCTACCCTTCACATGGATGAACATACCTATGTGAAACGGTGTGATGTTTGTCAGCGAACTCAGTATCCTATACGCAAAGATGAGATGCCTTTGAAACCGATGATGGGTGGACGTGCATTCTCTAAGTGGGGAATAGACTTTGTTGGTCCTATTAATCCCCCAGCTAAGGGTTCACATGCTGAATATATCATTGTGGCCACAGAATATCTAACCAAGTGGGTAGAAGTGAAAGCTACCACGAAGAACGATGCTCAAACGATGGCTAAGTTCTTATTTGAGAATGTATTCACAAGATACGGGCTACCCATAGAGCTAGTCAGTGATAGAGGGACTCACTTCTTGAATGAAGTTATCGAAAATCTTCTCCAAGAGTTCTTGGTTATACACAAGAAGTCTGCCCCCTACCATCCACAAGCTAATGGGCAAGCAGAAAGCACAAATAAGATTCTATGCAATGTGTTGACTAAATTGGTGAATACTAAATGCTCTGATTGGGACAAACAGCTACACCATGTTGTTTGGGCATACCGAGTTGCCTATAAAACGGTACTCCAAGCCACTCCTTTTGAGATGGTGTTTGGCCAAAATGCAGTGCTACCTTTGGACTTCTTGATTCCTACATTGAGAATAGCACAGGAGCATGAGTGGACGGGCCATGAGCTCTCCTCTAGGATTTTTTACCTTGAGTGATTAGGAGAAACAAGATTGAGGGCTGCCGCAGGAATATATGCATCTAGAAAACAACAGAAGGCGTACTTTGATGCCCATGTTAAGGATAAAGGATTGAAGGCCGGAGACTTAGTTTTGGTGTATACCCTGAAACAACATGCAAGAAAATTAGAGAAGAGAGGCTAGGGACCTATTATCATAAATAGGATCTCGACTAGTGGAGCAGTCCAATTAGCCACACTCGAAGGCGATATTCTCCCTAACTACATAAGCAGATGCAAAGTCAAGTTATATCAGGAACCTCTCACTGAGGAAATGCTCAATCGACTCAACACTGCCAAGAAACGTAAAGAAGAGGAAAAACGAGTTCGAGAAGAAGCACAGGCAGAAGCCTTGGAACACATCCGAAAAATGAAGATGAGAAGACAAGGACGAGATCAGCCTAGGACAGATGACTATGCGGACCCAGGATATCATATGGCCATGTGTGAAGCCTCAAGTGTAAACCCCCATAGAATAGTTGACCGACGTCCTTTTGTAACCTTGGAGATAGGACAAGGAAAGAGTGCAAGGACTGTACGGGCCTTGATTGACTCAGGCGCAGCCACTAGTGCTGTTAAACTTTCTTACTTTTAAGAGTTGAAATTAAATTTCAATCCTATAGAAGCATATCTCATAGGATTGGGAGGCGTGGAAACCCCTTGCATGGGCGAGGTGGAACTTCCCCTCTACATTCAAGACATTTTATTGACAGTGAACGTACTAGTGTGTCAAGATGAGGATGTCACTGAACCTCTTGTCTTGGGTCAAGACTAGATCTATGATCATGCAGTCAACCTAAACCTGAGAAGTGGACTTCTTCAGGTCTGGGTAAATCAGAATCGTATTACAATTGAGCTAGAAAATGAAGCACTCAAGGAACTAGAAAAGGCACAAACTCCTGGTCCTTCCACGAGTACACATGAAGATGACCATGCTATTCTTGCTCAAAACTATGTGATGCAAAGGGATGATTATCGCAACACAGAAGTCAAGGATGCAATGGAACTCCCTTCTTTTCCAAAGGCCTTTGGGATGCAGCAACCAAAGACAGATAAAATGCAGAAGAAGCAGATGACTTATGCTCGAGGCACAAAGAAAATACAACGCACGGTGTCTCAATCACCAAAACAAGTGTGGGTACGGAAAAGCAAGCATCCTATTGCGGTCAAGCCACACCAACCGGCTCAACTTCCTATTAGTGATCAATGACACGACACTAATAGGAAGTCCTCCAAAAATCCTTATGTGAAAGTGAAGTCTATTTGGGTACCCAAGAAGTCGATGAAGGCTAGCCCTCAATCAAGAAAAATTTGGGTGCCTAAGGCTTGCTTGCGAGCTCAAATAGCTACACCGAGACCACACCCTGTACAACATGGTTCACTCACTCGCACAGCCGATACCCACTTGTATTCAACACGCACGAACACACATTGGCCCATGAGCACGAGCAGAATCACTTGTAAATGGGTCCCTAAAAAGCCTCATCTCCAAGCGGACACTCTTATAAAGCCCTCCAGAGTCTCCACAAAATCAAGACCAACAGCCAATCAGTTTGTTTGGCAACCCAAAGCGTGTAACAAACCCCCCGACCCCATTTGTAAATTCATTCCCACTGACTAACTGCATCACCCTTACACTGTACTTTTCCATTTAGCTCACAAGACTATCCATCCACTAATGGCACACTGGATCACCTAGCACGTATTGACCTACTGACCTCTCACTAACCTCATGTTAATGTTGTAACGGGGAAAAATTTTTTTCTATCATGTCCATTACAATGTTAACACATGTTTCTATATTCTCACAGAGTCAACAGGCAAGAAGTAACATGGCAGATACAGCAAGACCTAGTTCCCAGGCAGGCACCAGCCCTCAAATCGTGGACATTGAAAGTCTTCCCATTGAGGAGGAATTGAAGGAGCGCCCAGTGGCATTGAGAGCGTTACATGCCATACCGATTCAGAATCCTCCAAAGGGCACACAATGCCAGTCAGCAAAAACTCACATTGGTTCAGTGAGGTGGTAGGACCTCTGGGAGAAGGCACTTACCTGTGGGAGGCAGAGATAGAGTTCAAAGGGCGCTAGGGCAGGTATCACGTCTTCACTAGGGAATTTGAGAGACTTCAAAATAATGAAGGGCTGAAACCAATATGGAAGAAGGCGGGCTTATATGATTACTTCAAAGTCCAATTACCAAAGCCCGACTTTCTAAGATGCTCATATCTGATTAGCACCCTCACTCCTAGTAAAGAGAAAAAGGGGTATAGCACCTTTGTCTTACCATCTCTCACAAGAGGTAATGAGCTGAAGCACTTCAAGTTGATGAACAATTTGGTAAGAGAAGCTCTCGACATGAAAAGGCATGCATATCCCCACCGAGAAAGAGACTATGGTCCCCGACAACATGAAGAACCGGAATCTGACGAAACTAAAGGACATGGTGGCAATGACACCGACTATTGCCATTCACCTTCGAATGTGCATGCAGGATTTTGTGTTCCCGGCTCAAGAGAGATTCACAATGCCACCCAAGAAGATCTGGTTCAGTTTATACTTAGCAGATGCTTTCAATTTGACAATCAACATGCCACATTAGATTATCGACCAGATACACTTAGCGCATCAACGGTGGTATAAGAAGCAAAAGTCAGGGCTTCATGGATGCTGAGCTCTCACAAGGATTGTTTACCGATGCTTGGCTTATGACGTGCCAATTCAACGGGCACTTGTTTGGACCAGGGTGCAGGAATTTCAACGCAGACTATCAACTGCAGGGCCTCCATCCAAGAAAATGAGAGGAGCAGTTCAGATGCCTTGTGCCTAGGCCCGAGGTGCTACACTGACACCAGAAACCACTCCACGGCTTCCAAGGCGACTGCAACCATTCACTATCAGGTTGCCGAGGCATAGCGCGGAAGGACCGAATCTAGTATTTCCACCTATACCCACCGACTTAGAGTTCCCTCATGGATTTACATTGGAAGATCTAACTGATGAGGAGGTGGCCAAGATAATTAATGCTACGAATTTAGAAGTGGAAGCAGAGCAGGCAAGTGGGCAACAAACAGTCACCGACCAACCCCATCCAGTCCAACCAGAAGTAGTCAAAGTCGATCAAGATGAAGAAGAGACGGCAGAATAAGAGCAAGAGGATGAACAAGGACTGTCCGACGAAGAAGAGCAGGAATATGAGCAAGAAGTGGTACAGGAACTTGAAGGATCCCCTGCTTATACAAAGCAATTAAAGAGACTGTATGATACCATCAATCGAGTTCAAGAACAACACAAATTATCCTTGGCAGCAGGAAAGGCTTTGATGAATCAGATCCTGGAAGATGAAGGCGTAGATGAGCAATACAGGGCAACCCTTGATATGATTGCTGATGCATTGGGGGTACCTGAAATGGTGCATACCGCCCTTGCACACTCGCGAAGATCAGAGCGAAGATACGGCAGACGCCCCCCTCGATCAAGAAAACAAATGAATGTATTAGTATCAGAACCACAGGGCACCACATCCACAACCACGGGCACAACTCATACCATTCATGACACTGAGGAAGCCCATACATCCAGTGCACCCCCGTCACCCCCCTTACCCACTCTCCCTCCAACTCCACCACCTTCACCTCCCACTACTAGTGAAACCACTATTGTCACTGCCTCAGGGTCCACTTCCCATACCGAAGCATAAACCGTCAGTCAACCCCCACAACCTGCACAACCTATCACCACCTCTCTTGTATACACTACCACTGCCACTGTAATTCTAACTGTAGCGACGGAAAACCCCGTTCTCCCGATCACACTTCCTGGCTGTTCATATTCACAACTACACACACCACTTTACACCTTCACCACCATCACCACACCCACAAATCCCATGTTCACAATCACTCCCACGACTGCATCCACTTTTGATTTCATGGACATATCACCCACCTCTGCACCTCTCCCTCCCCCCATACGTCCACAATCTCCCATTCCCCCACCACCAACTTCACCCTTTTCAAGCATAGCATACACGCTCCCACTCCCTTTTCCCTTCCCTTCTGCATTCAACACCTTTCCCGCATCCACTCCCATTAATAATGTATTTAATAATATGTACCAATGTATGTCTCAACTACAACAACATTACCAGCACCTAGACGCAAAGCATACGAGCCTCTTCAGAGACCATGAAACGCTCCAAGCAAGATTCATTGATTTAGAGAAGGAGGAGCGGCTATTACAACAACAGTATACTACATTGCAAGCACAACATGATCAATTAGTTGCCAATCCATCCCAGTCAGATACTAAAGAAAAACAACAACTCGATGACATGTTACATGCCCAGATAACAGACAATCTCAAGCTTCGACGCAACCTCGCCTTATTACGGAAGCACATGTCCGCAGCACTTGAAGAAAACAAACGACTACAGAAATAGAATGAGGAAAGCTGGAAGCAGCAATGGAGAGTTCACCGCACAAAATCGACCCAGAGAAATTCAAGACTATCCCATCTGAAAATATGCAAATCACCTTGGAAACCCATGCCGACCTCCTGGAAGCCCACGCAGCATTAGAAAGAGAAAGAGATGACCTACTAAAGCAACTGGCAACTCAGCAGGAGTCACCAAGCAAAGTCACAACTACAGCCGACACATCTAAAGAAGTCGCAGAACTCAGAACAGAACTAGAAGAACTACGAAATAAAGTTCTGCAATACGAGCATCAACCCTCTCCCCTGGTGGAACCAGATGCTGAAGACTTAGTGCCAATTGAAGTGGAAGAGACTTTTGAAGACCCATATGTTCCCATGCCAGCACCCGGAGGTAAGCAAACAGAAGAAGGAATGGACACGATTGAGATCGAAGCCCCTGAATGGATGCAGAGGTTAGAAAAGGTTGCTGCAACCCATGATGAGAGAGTCGCAATGCAAATAGCGTCTATGTCTCGATTGGAAGAAGTGCGATACACGATATCTATCAAGTATCGCGATCAGAGACTCACGATACATGATACCCAACAGGTATCGTGATCAGAATTCACAATACACGATATGCGATATCCCACTAGTATCGTGAAGATTTCTCAACGATACCCGATACTTGACAGGTGTCGTGAAAAGATTTCAACGATACACGATATTCAGGAAGGCAAGGTATCACGATACTCGACCACACGAGTTCACGATACTCAGGTATCGCGATACCTCAACTGCGGGAGAACACGATACATGACACTTTTTCAATTTTTTGACTGGAGTTTTTGGATTTGAAATGCACACAAGTGTTTCTAAAGCTCATCTACCCTCTCCTGACCATCTGTCTCATAAAAAATAAACTTTCTTAACCCCGAAAGACCCCCACAATACTTACCGTAGATTGTTTTACTAGAAAACTTGATTTGAAAGGGTGTTATGCACAAAGGATCAGTGTGCTCACCTTGGAAGCTATTTTCCAACTCCCCTATCACTCTTGCTTGCTCTGTGCAACTCAAAAGCCCTGATCTCTAGTAAACGATACTCGACAGCTAGCTCACACGATACTCGCCTTGGAGACAAGTGATTTGAAAAAGGACAGTTTTTGGATTTTAATTTTTGTGAAAAGTTCTCCTAACTATAAAGACTCAGCAAAACTAAGATTAATGACGACTCTAGCTTCCTAACCTACTCCCTTCCTCCTCCTACTCTACTCACTCCACTCACTTCCCTAGACTATCAACTCACTACACACACTTCAAGAGTGAGAAGTAGTAAGTGCGGATGAATGTGACTTACCAAAGAAGAGAAATTCAAAACTCCTCTACTTGCTTCAATGCTAAGAGCTACTTACCATCACACGAATGCCTCGGTTTGATTCGACATTCACCAACAACGGTGCCAAAAACGTGTGTATGTAAGGACAATTCTAGGGACTTGTGGAGAAAGAGACTATACCTCAATCCCCCTCAAGTGCATATAGTGGGGATTCACGCTTTATTTATCAATCTGAGGAGTATCAAAACCTAGCCGAGTGTATGAAGACATGCATTCAAATGATGATCAATGCAAATGAGCTTCCCAAAGAGTGCAAACAAGGCTAAGACTATTCCAAACAAGCTTCAACTGTCAACTATGGTGTCGCGATACTTGGTGAAGCAGCCAACAACAAATTGAGTTTTTCTCTCAGCTTCAAACTCCGAATATAGGAAATAGCAGCATTTCGAAGCTCTCGAGAAGACGCATCCAATGGTGGTATTTTCACTCAATTCTGACACTTCTGCTTCAAGTTATGAGCAAAATACTGAGTTGCGGGAATGACCTTCCTACACTTCAGCACTTCCTACACTTCACACACACCTTATCAACAGCAAACAAACACTTTCATGGATAGACAACACTTCCTAACACTCTTTTCAAGCAATGCACAAGCATACAAGCTCACAAAGAAGAAGATATAGAGAGGAGAAGACAAAAATTCGAAATTCTGTGCTCTTGATTCTCACAATGGCAAAAAGTCTCTACAAAGAGTCACAAATTGACTTGTATACATGTGCCCTAAAAATGATCCTTTCATATAAGAGACCGGCACTTTATTCACTAAAAGGTTAATTTCCTACTAATTTACATGGGTAAGCTACTAATCTCCATGGGTATGCATCTAGATGACTCCTCTAGTGCATTTACAACGGAAAATATGGTACAAAATGGTTATGATACAAGAATAGAGTGTCCAAATCGGAAAAATTTTGGGGCCCGTCTTTTTCTCTGCCTTTTCTCTTTTTAGCTCTGCAACACTCTCCCCCTCTTTGTCTCTGTCATCCCTTGACAGGCTTTACTTCTTGTCTCTGGTGCTATGCCCATAGTCGATCACTGCCCGCCTCCATGGAAGTTGTAATGATGTCGTTTTACCATTGGGCAAGGAACTGATCATAACTCGGGACCTGATGTATTGGTCATGGCCTCTTCTTTTCTTTTCTCCGCACGCAACCCATGGAGTTTGACTACCTGAGATTTGTAGTCTAGTTCGCCAATAACCTCTTTAATTCGGGGTTGTTGTGTTAAGTCGGGCTGCCACGCACGCCACCAGTGGAAGTTATGTGGATGTGGTCCTTTAGCCTTCGATCTGGACCTTCCAAAGACCCAGATGTTGAAGGACCTTCTTGTGATTCTGGAACCACCGGATATCTTCTTGCACTTCTTCATGGATACTTCCTGGCCCTAGTTCCTCCTTCCGTCCTACGAGCTTTTCCTTGATGTGTGCCCCTACGGGGCTCTGTGTAGAGATGGGTGTTGCGCCCCTGCGGGGCTTCTTTCAGGGATATATCTTCAAATGTAATCTGTTAGTGAAGCTTCTTTCTTTGTCTTCTTCTTTTCTTCTTTTTGCTGGACTCTCCCTCAACACTTTGCAACTTAGTTTGCCTCGGACGACATTCCTAAGAGCGCCACATAGGGCAACATCTTCCAGCCTACGTGGAGGATATGGTTACTAGAAAACTACCCGGATATGGTGCGCACATGGAACAACATGTCCTTGTATATTAAGTATAACCCCTACTATTGTCATGTCTTTCGACGACGCTCATGGCCTGAGTTCGCTAACATAGTGAAGAATGTGCTTCAAACAGACGTTTGAAGAAATGTTTATCACAGGGTCCTAGGAGTATCACTCAGAAATATTCATTCCTAGACCCTCTCATCTGTTACACTTATTTGTTGTGGAGCAGGCCCTACACTCAGACAAGCTACATATGCCACATCCGGAGGTACCTGGGCTAGTAGATTGGGATGCCTTACTCATAGATCTAGTCAAAGGAGTGAGGCTAGAAGAGCATCACTTGGCCACAGATGTGGTCGAATATTACGTCAAATGTTCGGCTCAGCAAGGGTCTATCAGAGACGACAAACATGAGAGAGGGGGGACTGTTGGCAGCAGTCAGGGCATCTCAAGACAAGGGAGTCGACATAAGGAATCTGAGCAAAGAGAAGGGCCAAGCAGGCAAAGCAATCAAAGAAGATCTGGCAAATAAGCCTCTCAGTTTTTCCAAGTTAATTCCCTTTTAAGAGTGATTTTCATCACTACATGAACATTGTAAATATCGTTTTTGACTCCATTTTGTTCAAGCCAAGGAGTCCTCAAGCTTGAGGAGTATTAGGAGATTTATGTACCAATTTTCATAATTTTTAGAGGTCATTTGAGACTCCAAATTAGCCTAGCAACCTAATTTTTAACTAGGCAGGACACTAGGTGTGGACAGGGCCACTAGCTAGTCAAAAACTATAAAAGGAGCTAAAGAGATCATTTTTGGGGAGAACAAATTGTAGTTTGAACTAAAGAAGAGCTCTTGTAATTGTCTTTGGATCTTAATCAAAGCCTCCATTGTCTCACTCTTTGTTCTTACTTGTGTGTGCGTGTGTGTGTATGTGTGTGTGCATGCTTGCTCGAGGTCTTCATACCATCCTCATGTCTTCCCAGATTGACATTAATGGAGGTGCTACTCACCACTGAGCTACACAAGCCGATAAAAAAGGATGATGTTTTGAAGTGGGTAGACATTTCCGCCATCACACCAGAACTATCAAAGCCACTTTGTATCTGTATGAAGCATTTTGCTTTTCCTACCCATGATCATTTCACGATACCACAGAAGTGCATTTGGTTTGGATTGTACTTAGCAAATACAAAAGTCCAAACAGTTGATCTGACTAGCTGGATTCAAGATCAATTATACTTAGCACAGCAAAGATGGGCCCAAAAGCAAAGTCATCCATGGTTGTTGTGCCCTCACAAGAATAGTATACATGTTTCTGGCCTATGACATACCAATTGAGCATGCTATGGCCAGTGATGAGCTGAAGAGGTTTAAAGAAACCTCAAAGAAATCCTGCAAATCAGGTAAGGCAAGGGCATGAAAGTGCATGCGAGGCACCATATCGTGTTTACAGGCCCTTGAATCGCCTTCACCATAGCCATCCCCTCAAGAGTCTCCCATAGAACCTCCTGCACATGTACCTCTGATATGCATTTGATTATTGTGTCCTATAATAGCTGTAGGCACCACCAGTGTAGTGCTCACCTTGAAAGCCACAACTCAAGCAACTACTACATAAGCTGGAGAGATTCCCACCACCATTGGTGCAGATGCATTCACTTTTCCAATACGGAACCTCGAGGTAGAACCCATCAACACTACGTTTGATTTCGAAATGCAAGATGCATTTTCCAGTGAATTTCAGTTTTCAGAAGGGCAATTTTTTTCGCACAAGAATATGAACGACCAAGTTACCCCACTACACCACTTGATCAGCAATGAGAATAAGTAGTGACAAGTTTTGATGAGGATGATCAGACAATAATGGACGATGATGATGATCGTGAAGCCAGCCAACATAGTCCAGATTCTCTTGATGACGACCAACATGAACAGTAAGAGCAGTAGACCGAAGCCCAAGGTGATACTAGCACCTATGAAGAGGACACTTCTAATGTGGCAGCATACACACTTGCAATTTAGAAACTATATCGCGATATATGAGCCGTGTGGGCAAGCAGATGACTCTCAGAATAGAGTAAAGAAATATACAGCAAGAGCTAGCCATTGGAGGATTTGAAGCATCCTTTGTGGAAGGCTTTAATGAATCAGTCAAATCTTTCGGTACGATCGAAGTGCTCCATTTCTTAAAGTAGAGGCCATTGCCACAATTTGACCCTTGATGCATCCAGCTGATGTCAAAACTAGTCCAATACATCCATGTGCCAACAAATGCCGAGTCCTCTCATCATCCAAAAGAATTCCCAAACTGGAAGAATCTCAACATCTTGACCTTGCTGTTTTCCCCAGTCCCCATCTTCCCGAAAGCTGCTGGGAGAAGCAATCGGCTGCTCTACGACCCTCTAGAACGCCATCAGAGGGGAGGTCCTATGGAAAATCTGGGGGGAAAGATGTGCTCTCAACTTCGGTGACTCCCCCAAGGAGTGGTCAATTGAGAAATAATTATTCCTCCTTGGCAAAAGAATTGTTAACTGCAAGAAATCCCCCCCCTTCAGGCATCATCAAGTTCTCCTTTTGATCAATAACAAGCTTAAACCCAAGTGGGCCCCGCATGAGGGTGACGAGAGGGTGATTAACCTTCTTTGTAATGCCATCTAGGCTTTGTTAAAGCTTCCCCTGCTTTGTGGGATTTGGAGGGTCCCATGGGCACTAGTCCCCTTCTCTTGTACTTTTCTTTCTTTATTTAATTCAAGTCCGGGAGAGTAGGCTAATGCCGAACTTCCTTTATATTAAAAAAAAAAAAATTACCTCCACTTCAATCAGAACTCTTCCTTCTCCACCCAACTTCACCAGTCCCACCCAACTCACCTCCATCATCCAATTTATAGTAAGTGCCGTAGAAGAAGCTATCATACATTCAGCACCCCAAACTATACCAAAAACCTTTATATCTAGTACATCCACCACATTTCCCCCCATTCCTCACCCTTTCCCTTTCTTCCTTTCCCCTTCCTCCACAACCCATTTTTCCATTTCCTCCATCGATGACCTTCTCACTCGAATCCCCTCCCATTCTAACTACATCAACTCAGACTTCCCCTCTACACCAACTCATCTACGAGACTCCACGGTCATATATTCCTCCACGTTTGTAAATCCCATGTTCACACCCACTCACGCACCTAGATTCATGCCACTATTCATTGTTAGTGCACTAGATGCCATGTCAAGTGACATGGATATTTCACCACCCATTGCACCACCTATCACATCCACTACTTCACCACATAGTCTCACCACACCACATTTTTCCACAATCACCACAGCATTCACCATCCCATCCCCTTCCCCTACAACCACACTAGCATCATCTTCACACACCACATCATTGTAATCATAATCCATTGTAGACACTGCATTTCTTCAAATGTTTGCATGTATGACTCAAGTCAAGGATGAATTTGCCTCCCTTGAAAGTGCCTATCAGGCCTTTCAACAGACCACCACACAACTATAGGCCCAATTAAACTCTTTGACCATTGAGAATGCTTCTCTTAATGCAACCATCAAGAACTATGTGAGGCTTACCACTCATAAGAGTTGGAATGTGAACAAAAGACTAAAGAAGATCTCACAGACTTCGAAGAACACTTATGAGTTCAAATGACAAGAAATGCCACATTCAACAAAAATATGGGACTCTTGAGAAGACACCTTGCTGCAGCTAAAGAAGAGAATCAAAGTTACAAGATCAGAACTGGGAAAATTTTGAAGCAACAATGGATAGACCCGATGAACTGTTGATTCCAAGCATATTTAAAGTAGACCCCTCCGAGACAATGTAGTTACTCTTGGATGATCATGCACGTCTACTAGAAGATTATGATCTGCTAAATGAAGAATATTAGTGCTTATAGAATGAACACACTACGTTATGACTCCAGGCACATGTACAACAACGTAGTGTTCAACAAGTCACACTGCCAGAAATCATGGAAGAATTCATCACATTACGGGCATGTGTGCTAGATCTACAAGCCCAAGTTGTAGCTCAATCAGAGCCTCCCAAACCCGAGTCCCCACCGGAGATCCCAACAGATGAAGAAACCATTTCTATCCCGATGGAGGCGACTTACGAAGAAGAATATGCACACACATGAAGATACAAATGGCAGATGGACACACTGAACGACCCTTGGGATTACTGGGAAAAGTAACTTTTACCACCTACGGAGTTGAATTCGAGCACACCTTAGCGATCTGTCAATTTGAAAGGGCCAGCAATTATGAAATGATACTTGGAAGACCCTTCATGAGACAGCTAAAGGTAGTGCAAGATTGGGGAAAAGACGCAGTATACTTACAGCATGAAGGAACCACGACAAGAATAAATCTACACACATACACATATCAAGATGTTCCCCCATTGCAATGGAATCTGATTCATAAAGAGGAAGACAATCAATCGATTCACAGTATAGGTTCAAGTGACCAATCGTGGAGGAACGAAGACACTCATCTATGGATATGCCAAACTGCAAAAAAGGAAGAGGATAGAAGGAAAGGATGGCAGCAAGGGCAAGGAGTTTCTAGGTCTGTACAAGATCCTGCCTACATGCCTCAAATGTTCCTAGATGAAGAATTCGAACCTCATGGTTGGATGGAAATTTTAGCTACTCTAGATGTGTGTGTAAATGAAGAAGTGATAACCATGAATGAATGCATTGACGAGGAAGGATATGATGTTAGTCTATACGTGGTAGTTCTTCAAGAGGCTGAAGAAGGAGAAGTAATTGAAAAAGAATGGAAGGAGGATTACGAGAGCATTGAAATGGAACATGAACATATGGAAACAGAAAGTGGAAATCAAGAAGTAAGTGTCATAGCTAATGAAATAAATCAAGAAAGGATACAAGAAGAAGAGCTTGGATTAGATAAAGAAAAAGATGATGAAGAAAACGAGCCTCAAGATCAATTTGAAGTGCCCGCTCACTTCAAAAAATACGAAGTGGAAGAGAGGAAAATTGCTATTCAAATGCCAAAACGAGAAGCACGGCCAGGAATAGCATATGACAACAAAGATCAAACCAAGAAAATTGTAGTAACCTTAGAGGAAGGAGAAGAATGATGTACTTTTATAGGACAAGATGTCTCAATGGAAGAAGAACAAGAGTTAATACGACTCATAAGAGAATATAGGGATGTCTTTGCTTGGACATATAAGGATTTGAAAGGAGTAAATCCTTCTATTTGTGCTCATAGAATCCCTATGACATTTGAAGCTAAACCTTCCAAACAAAGACTGTACACATATAACGATGTTTACTCAGCAAAAATCAAGGAAGAGATCGATAAGTTGCTAGATGCTGGGTTCATTTATGAGATCAAACACACAGAATGGGTGTCACCTTTGGTGTTCGTGCCGAAAAAGAATGGCAAGTTAAGGGTATGCATTAATTTGAAAAAAGGGAATGCCGCCACTATAAGAGATAGTTACCCATTACCGATCACAGATCATCTTTTGGAAAGAGTGGCAGGGAAGGAAGTTTACAGTTTTCTCGATGGCTTTTCAGTGTATAATCAGGTAGCCATTGCTCCTGAGGACCAACATAAAATAGCCTTTGCAACTGAATGGGGAGTGTACGCCTTTAGGGTTATGCCTTTTGGTCTAACCAATGCCCCAACCACTTTCCAGAGATTGATGTGTCATGTATTCAAGGAGTTCTTGAGAAAGAGCATGGAGGTATACGTTGACGATTTATGCACTTATTCAGCTATACGATCAGAACATATTCCTGAACTAGGGAAGATCTTTGCTAAATGCCGACAATATAGAGTATGCCTCAATCCAGAAAAGTGCGTCTTCATGGTTCGACAAGGAAAGATATTAGGACATATGTCTCTAAGAATGGAATCTCAACTGATGAAGACAAAATCAAAGTGATTCTGGATTTACCGAGACCAAAGACTGCGAAAGAAGTACAAGCATTTATGGGACATTGTAGATACTACCGAAGATTTATACATATGTATGCCATAATTGCTAGACCTCTTTATGTATTATTATCTCAGTTTAATTGGACAGAAGAATGTGAAAAGGCCTTTAACAAATTAAAGAGTCGATTGAGTTCCGCACCAATCCTTCGAGTACCAAATTGGAATAAACCATTTCACATTCACATGGATGCTTCCATTTCCATTGGTTGCATCTTAGCTCAACCCGCTGACATAGGGAAGTTAGACCACCCTATAGCCTATGGTAGTAGACAACTAAATCAAAAGGAGCGCAACTATACCACGACTGAGAGAGAGGGTTTAGGGATGGTGTACATAGTGAAGAAGTTTCAACACTACTTATTGGCAAATAAATTCAAATTCTTCATCGATCATCAAGCTCTACTGTACTTAGTCAATAAGCCTTGTAATACGGGACGACTAGTACGCTGGTTTCTATTGTTGATGGAATTTGACTTTGAAGTAGTATTCAAGAAAGGGAATACACACATTAGAGAAGATCACCTATCAAGAATGACACATGGAGAACCCCCCACAGGAGTACCTGATGATCTGCCAGATACTTACCTTTTTAATCTCGAAGTATGTCCCCAATGGGCAGAAAAGTTGATCCCTATCCTCACGTATGGACCTAAACATGGGATCTCAACAAATCAAAACCAAGACCTATGGAAGACTAAAAACCTTCATATCATTGCTGGAAGTTTATATCACCAAGACTCAAGTGGATTACTCATGAGATGTGTAGAAGAAGAGGAACAAGAAATGTGGCTTCAAAGGGCACATATAAATCAATGGAAAACTCATTTAAATGCGAATGGAACATGGCAAACACTGAAGAGATTAGTTATATATTGGCCAACCATGCAGAGGGATACACATAACTATGTATCAGCCTGCCCAACTTGTCAAGAACAAAATCCAGAAGAGAACTCTACCTTATGCTATTCCACAGTAGCACCAAGATGGAGCATGCCTCTAGTAAAGTTCTTGAAGACCCAAGAGTACCCAGAAGGAGCCACTCTAGCAAGGAAACATGTGCTCATAGAACAAAGTAAGGAATATGCTCTTATAGGAAAACAACTCTTTAAGCGAGGAAGAGACAATCATTTACGAATGTGCATTCATGAAGACGAGTATCTTGCTGTCTTAGAGATGGCACATACAGGGGCTGCAGGAGGACATTTTTCTACAGATAAAACTGCAAAAATGATTCTCTTTGCTGGAATGTGGTGGCCAACTCTACATCAAGATACATCAACATATGTTCAACGATGTGATACCTGTCAACAAACGAAATATCCAATTAGAAGAGATGAAATGCCGTTGAAACCAATGATGAGTGCCAGAGCCTTTACTAAATGGGGAATAGACTTCATAGGACCTATTAGCCCACCAGCTAAAGGATCCCATGCCGAGTACATAATCGTAGCCATAGATTATTTGACCAAATGGGTTGAAGCCAAAGCAACCAAGAAAAACGATGCGAGGACTACGACCAAGTTTCTCTTTGAGAACGTATTCACTAGATTTGGATTGCCTATAGAAATTGTGAGTGATAGAGGCACGCACTTTGTGAATGAAGTGATAGAAGCCCTACTAAATGAATTCTTAGTAATTCATAAGAAATCAGCCCCATATCATCCGCAAGCCAATGGAGAGACCAAAAGTTCAAATAAAATCTTGTGTACAGTTCTCACGAAAATTGTCAACAATGGTAGATCGGATTGGGATAAACAATTACATCATGCTTTATGGGCATTCTGAGTAGCCTACAAAACAGCCATAGGCACTACCCCATTTAACCTAGTGTACGGACAAAATGCTATCTTGCCAATTGATTTCTTAATACCCACTCTCAGAGTAGCAACAACTTACGAGTGGACTAGACATGAATTGTCAGCACAATTGGATCAAATAGAAAAGTTACACGAAACTAGGTTACAAGCGGTAGCAGGGATTTATGCTGCTAAAAGGCGATAGAAGGCATATTTTGATGGTCATATTAAAGATAAAAATTTGAAGGAAGGAGATCTAGTTTTGGTTTATACTTTGAAACAACAAGCGAAGAAACTACAAAAAAGAGGATATGGCCCGTTGATCATCAATCGTATATCTACTAGTGGAGCCATCAGTTTAGCAACCCTAGATGGAGAAGTATTGCCAAACTATATTAGTGGTTGCCGAGTAAAAAAATATTTAGAGCCATTGAATGAAGAAATAATGTCACGACTAATAATGGGGAAAAATAGGTGTATAGAGGAAGAAAGAATACGAGAAGAAGCTAGACAAGAAGCACTAGAGCAAATCAGGAAACAAAAAGAGTGGATGAGAGAGAGAGAGATGAGAGATATCGACAAGGAGAAGAACTCATCCCAATGGCTAATTTTAGAGCCACTAAAAACCTAGGACAGCAAACGACGCAACCTTATTTGAATTTGGGTGTTGGAACAAAAGAGTACCACTTGGTGGACGCTCTCATTGACATAGGAGCAGCCATAAGTTGTATCAAGTATTCGTTGACCCAGGAACTCAAGGAAGAATTATGCCCTTCTAAGGCACAACTGATTGGAATAGGAGGAAAAATTACCAAATGTATAGGAGAGATTACCTTACCTCTACATCTAGGAAACAACACGATGGAACAAAAACTTGTAGTATGTCAGGATCAAGACTTATTAGAAGAGCTCGTGTTAGGTCAAGACTGGATATATGAATATGAAGTGACCATTCAATTAGCACTAGGATACATCTCAGTCAAGATAGGACATCGTGAAGTGTTCAGCATGCTAGATGAACGACCGATCAAAGCCAAATGTATAGAACTGAAAACTCACTCAAACGAACACGCTGATGAATGTATGATCACTCACACTACGGAAACCCCATCATCGAGTACTTCAAGTGAGAATGTACTGAATCTCGCTTGCACACAATCTTCTAATCCAGTAAACCACATGATTGGTGTTCTATCCAAGAAAAGCCTCAATGAGGAACTAAGCACAAGAGAGACTAGTCGACAAGACTATCACAAACCTGCATACATTACAATATACCCTATTCCTCACACCTGAAAAGCTTGGATCATAAAGGATCAAGTGACTACATACCTGCAACAAAGGAATTACTCGCGACATCAGAAGGAACAACGGAATAAGAATGCAAGTCACATGGGACACATTGGTCTGCGAAGAATTGTTAGAAGATGGATCCCAAAGAAGGTGATAGCCACCCAGCCGGCTTGAACGCAAATATGGATTCCCAAGTCATGTGCCCAAGCGACAATCATAAAAAAGGACAAGCCAAGGCACAAGGAGAATCAGTATGATCGAGCGCAAGAACAATAGAAGATAAACCACTACATGACAGAGCAGGAACCTTGCCAAGCGACAAAAATCATTCAAAGAGTCAAACGGCAGACAAAACAAGGGTACAACATGAGAAACAAAACTTTCACTAGGGTTGATGGGAAAACAGGATATCCCAATGGAGTAAAGCAGATTTGGATGCCGAAAGGCAAGACAATCTGTATGCATCAAGCAAGTAATTCGAGTTGCACACATTTGGAGTCACAAAAATCCAAAGTATGCATAATAGGGCCACATTACAAGGCCAAGCATTCGGCACATTCTTCTTCTACTTCAGGATAGTGAAGCACATTTTCCCCTTGGGGAATAGGAGAGCACTTGTACATAATCTAAGAGAATAACTCAAGGTTCAATAACTGCTTCGGCTATGAACTAACTTTATTGTTTTCTTCCAGACAAAAACATAAAATATAGAAAAGTATGAAAAATTCAAGGTATTACCTTTCTCACACCCACGGGGAAGGGACGACACAATCCACTCGGAGAGTTGCCAAATTCAATGAGGATAAGTGAAAGATGATTCTTGATACCAGCTTGCCACTGATTTCTAGTATATATTGAGTGCAGATGGCATCATCCAATTCCGAGGCTACGCAAGAGGAAGAGGTCTTGCTTCTTCCCTTGGAATCAATCATGAAGGCAAGAGGCCATTGGTTCCTTGATGATCAACCAGTGTCCGAGCTTCTTTTTATGGCAACCATCAAGATCATGGATCGGGATCACTATTTTCTTATTATGTCGCAAGATTTCAAGACTATCATACAAGGATTACCGCGGATGACAGATGTCTGGACACAAGCAGGAATTGATGCATTCCTGAGACTTCCAATATATCTGCCTGATTTTCAGAGATGTACACAAGTGATGAATACACTCCAGTCGGCACCGAATAAACTATCAGTCCCAGAGGCAAGAGTACTTGATAAAGTTGGTACATGGAAAACAATTCAATTCACTCATGAGCTAATCAACAGAGCTTTTGGATGGAACCAAGATGGACTCACGAATGTCAAAGATGAGTGTCATGATCCAAAAAAGAGAACATTTTTGGAAATCAATAGAACGGATATTGAAGAATCTGTTCGCTTAGTGCACCAGCATTTTTGCTTTCCGAGTATGCATAGATACACAACACCTCAAAAAATTATTGTGCAATTACTCTCATATGCTATGAGGCAAGTAGGAAATAAAGTAAATATGACTCCATACATTCAGGATCGCCTATTCGAAGCAAAGAAAAAGTGGGGTCAAAAAAAGTTTCTGAATGGGAGTTCGGCCTTGACCCTACTCATTTATGAGGCACTTGACATGAAGAACTGCTTACGTTTGATGCCTACCTCAATACAGATCGGAAAATATGCAAAGTCAGCAAAAGTTCCGAAGAAGAAAAAAACAGTAATCTCTATTGAAGAAGTGGGAACCAGTTCCAAGAAACCCATGAGAGGCACTAAACGCATTAGAGAGGAAGAAGCGCAGGAGACACCACAATCAAAGCAGACCCACACATTACCATAGATTTCTATGACACAGCAACCAATCACAAAAGGAGACCTCTCTGCAGCTCTAGAAGAGACCCACACGTATATGCAAGGGCAAGTAAACTTGAATGTTCAAGGTCATCAATACAGACAGGCAAGCCAAGCCAAGCAACAAAAAAATAAAGAACAGACCCCAGAACAAGCTGCCAGGTATAAAGCATTGGGATTAGATGATTCGAGTTCTAATGAGGAATCCAGCCCAGAGAAAGACACATTAGACACCAACATAAGAACAGAAATGAACATTGAGGAATGGACAGAGATCAATCAGACTAAAGTCACACCTGACAATCAACAGTCAACAAGAAAGAACCAAGAAGAACCCACTGAAACAGTACATATTATTCAATTGAACGATCAGTCCAAGATCAACATCAAAGAAGCTCCAATCACTAATAAAGAAGTAGTGCACCCAGTAAAAGAAGAAATACAAACAAGTAGGGATGAAGAAGAAAGATTCACGCAAAATCCAGAACAAGTTGTGATTGAAGTACCTGATGATACCCCTCAAGGTAAGATTGACCACAAGGAGGCTGAGCCAAGGATACAACTCCATATTCGGCAGCCCCATGATACTACTTTACATGTAGCAAAAGTAAAAGATGTCACAATAGGTGAAGAACCTAGCATCCCTACCACCTGGTTAAACATTGATGTTACTCACTTAAAACCAGTAGTCAAGCAAATGATACAAACGGCCATGGATACGCAACAACAAATGTTGGAAACAGATGCAGATTACGACAAGGCCATGCGGGAAAAGAAGCAGTTTCAAGACATGAGTGAGCAATTGTCTGCACAGCTCATCCAGGCCCAACAAGAAATTTCAGCTAAGGATACGGTGATAACCGCAGTTAAAGAGCAATGTAATACATTGATGAAACATCATCATCAGCTACAGACACAACTGACAAAGTCACAAAGACAACATGAAGCTAGTGAAGTAGACAAGGAGAGAATGAAAGCTAGAAGCAATCTGCTCGAGACACAACTTAAGGTATATATGGAGGAGAATGATAATTTACGAAGTAGAAACAAAGAACTGATGAAGGCATTACTGTATGACCAACCTCTCGAAAAACAAGAGACTACAACTATTGATTAGAAAGAACTAAGAGATCAGATTGAGAAATATGCAGATTTGCTGAAGCAAGAGCAAGCCTTAAGAGAAGAATAGGAATGTAGGTACGTTCAAGAAACCAATGAGCTCAAAAAGCAACTGAATACGGCCAATGGAAAACTTGCAGTAAGTTACAATGAAAACATGGATCAAGTAGCAGAGATTGGTAATGAGTTACTTGCTACCAAAGAGGCACTCAGGGTAGCTATGCAAGAAGTTAAAGAAAAGACTGCACGCCTTGCACAATTAGAAACCAAAGCAGAAGAGAAAGTATCCATCGGGACACCAGTAGAGCCAAGACAAGAGAATCCTACTGACGAGGTAGAGGTACGTCCTCTATCTCCCCCGATCTATAATTCTCCAATTAAAGAGCAGATGGCGGAACCATGTGATGATCATCCAATGCCATATACTACAGAAATAGGTCAAAAGGAATGGGCACTATTGGTGTCCCGATTGATAGAGAATTTTGAAAATGAAGTGATCAAAGTAATGAAAGAAGCAAAAATAAAAGGCAAAGACTTGGATACCATAATGAAACCTTTCAACATTCCGTACGGATTATTGAAAGAGAAAACAAGGCAATACATAAAGAAGATCACACAGAGAAGTCCAGATGAGCAGTTGCATTTTAAAGTTGACACATTCAATTACACTCAAGAAGAATTTGAAGCTGCACAGCCTGTATGGAGAAGAAAATTTTTGGAGAAAAATCCTACATTGCGGGTGCACTGGCAAGCAGCACCATACTTATTACAGGTAAACCCTTCATTTTGCCCAACACCCCATCGCAGAGAAGCAAGAGAATTTTTGGATATGCAAAAGAATGGTGTGATCAATAAACAGTGGTTGAATTATCCGCTACTTCCAAGTCCACCTCACAACTATCTACCAACCACAGAGTATATGGTAAAAACCATTGAATTTTGGTTGCATTGTTATGCAACAGTACCCGATCTAACTATCAAGATGACGAATAAAATTCTCAGCATGATACTCACAGTTTTGAAGGTGTTCAAGCACACGGCTTACACATTTTTGAATTTCATTCGTATTAATCAAGGAACAGATATCCTCATTTTTTATTTGTCTGTTATGCCTAGCCGACCTACAATAATGGCATATTATTCTAAGCTGATGTTTCTACCGAGTATATATATGCAAACATTCAAAGAAGCCTTTTTCACAGGTTTTTTTGAAATTGATTCAAAAATCTTTTTAAAGATGTCATCCAACTTGAATGCCAGATTAGTGGCATATGAGCTAAGCTTCTTCGCTGAACACAGACAGCCACCACATGATGGTGTGAAAGCCGAACATTGGAAGCAACTCATGATACGTGAAGCTAATCTGCTTAATGAAACAGAGCAAAAACAGAACATACTCCCGTCGACTTCCAAAGCCTATCGGGGATGATAGAGTTCAGGAGGGGGGCAGTGTTGAGGGAGAGTCCAGCAAAAAGAAGAAAAGAAGAAGACAAAGAAAGAAGCTTCACTAAAAGATTACATTCGAAGATATATCCTTGAAAGAAGCCCCGCAAGGGCACAACACCCATCTCTGCACAGAGCCCCGCAGGGGCACACATCAAGGAAAAGCACGTAGGAGGGAAGGAGGAACCAGGGCCAGGAAGTATCCATGAAGAAGTGCAAGAAGATATTCGGCGGTTCCAAATCACAAGAAGGTCCTTCAACATCTGGGTCTTTGGAAGGTCCAGGTCGAAGGCTGAAGGACCACATCCTCATACCTTCCACTGGTGGCGTGCGTGGAAGCCCGACTTAACACAACAACCCCGAATTAAAGAGGTTATTGGCGAACTAGACTACAAATCTCAGGTAGTCAAACTCCACAGGTTGCATGCGGAGAAAAGAAAAGAAGAGGCAAAGGGACGACAGAGACAAAGAGGGGAAGAGTGTTGCAGAGCTAAAAAGAGCAAAGGTAGAGAAAAAGATGGGCCCCAAAATTTTTCCGATTTGGACACTCTATTCTTGTATCATAACCATTTTGTACCATATTTTCCGTTGTAAATGCACTAGAGGAGTCCTCTAGATGCATGCCCATGGAGATTAGTAGCTTACCCATGTAAATTAGTAGGAAATTAACCTTTTAGTGAATAAAGTGCCAGTCTCTTATGTGAAAGGACCATTTTTAGGGCACATGTATATAAGTCAATTTGTGACTCTTTGTAGAGACTTTTTGCCATTGTGAGAATCAAGAGCACAGAATTTCGAATTTGTGTCTTCTCCTCTCTGTATCTTCTTCTTTGTGAGCTTGTATGCTTGTGCATTGCTTGAAAAGAGTGTTAGGAAGCGTTGTCTATCCATGAAAGTTTTTGTTTGCTGTTGATAAGACGTGTGTGAAGTGTAGGAAGTGCTGAAGTGTAGGAAGATCATTCCCGCGACTCAGTATTTTGCTCATAAATTGATGCAGAAGTGTCAGAATTGAGTGAAAATACTACGATTGGATGCGTCTTCCCAAGAGCTTCGAAAGGCATATACTATTTACTATATTTGGAGTTCAGAGCTGAGAGAAAAGCTCAATTTACTGTTGGCTGCTACACCAAGTATCGCGACACCATAGTTGACAATTGAAGCTTGTTTGGAATAGTCTTAGCCTTGTTTGCAGTCTTTAGGAAGCTCATTTGCATTGATCATCATTTGAATGCATGTCTTCATACACTCGGCTAGGTTTTGATACTCCTCGGATTGATAAATAAAGCATGAATCCCCACTATATGCACTTGAGGAGGATTGAGCTATAGTCTCTTTCTCCACAAGTCCCTAGGATTGTCCTTAGGTACACACAAAGGTTGGCTCCTTCGTGGTGCAATGCTTGATCTCTGCATTGTAATCTACCATTAACACACAAAATGGTACATACAGATCGTCGGAAGTGCCAATCCACCGATGATGAGAGAAGTTCTTGAAGTAGTTGGATTTGATTACAACATTTTCTAACTTTTGCAGCCATTCTGGAGCTTCAATCTCGAATGTATCAACCCCTTCCTCTATTTGTCGGCCTCCAAGTGTAGGCATGGGTACGTATGGGTCCTCAAATGTCCCTTGCACTTCAATCGGAACTAGCTCTTCAGGCTCTGGCTCCACCATGGGAGAAGGTGGATGTTCATATTGTAGAAGCTTAGTTTGCAAAGCGGCCACTTGTGCTTTCAATTCTATTACCTCTTTAGATGTGGCGATTGTAGGTGCTGCTTCCTTCGGTTGCTCTATTTGATTGGATAATTGATTTTGTAGTTCATCACGCTCTTTTTCTAAGGCGTCATATGCCTCTAGGAGGTATGCATGTGTATCCAATATTATCTGCATGTTGGCTGAAGGGAGGGCTTTGAACTGCTCTGGGTCGATCTCTTTAGGTGAACCTTCCATCGCCACTTCTAGATTTTCTTCATTCTATCTTTGGAGTCTTTTGTTCTCTTCTACCGGCTTGTTGGGTGCGTAGCATTTCCTCGAGGTGTTGTTGTGCTTGTGTATCTGGTTGGAGGCATTGGCCACCAATTCCTCATATTGTCTTTGTAAGGTATCATAGTTATGTTGTAGTTCCATCTTGTCCTTCTCCATGGTCGTGATCCGTTCTTGTAATGTCTCATGGTCTTTGAACAAGTTCGTATATTGTGCATCTAAATGCTAATAGTTCTACTATAACTGAGAAACACATTGATATAAAGTGTTGAATACATTATTTACAGGGCTGGACGCTGGGAAGGTTTGCAGGGGGATAGGGAGGAGGGAAAAGGGTGGTGAATGCTGTGGTGAGAAGTGGTGATGTTGGTGGTGGGGGAATGGGAGATTGTGGAAATATTGGGGGAGGGAGAGGTGCAGTTGTGGGTGATATATCCATTTGGTCGTGTGTGGATGCAGTCGTGGGAGCTACCGTATACATGGGAATGGTGGGTGTGGTGACTGTGGTGAAAGTGTACAATGGTGTGTTTAATTGTGCATGTGGGCCACCTAGATGCGTGACAGGGGAAATGGGATTCCCTGTAACCATGGTTAGAGCCCTATAGCCCATGGTGATAGTTACAACGGTAGTGGTGTCAGATCATGAGAGTTGTGAGGGTTGACTCATATCATGTGCTTCATTAAGAGCGGTGGAGACTGTGGCGGTGAATGCTGGTGGTGGTATGAGGTGAGGGGGTGGAATTGGAGGGGAGGGTGGTAAGGTTGGGGACGGGGGTGCACTTGATGTGTGGGGGTCTTTCATGTGTTGAGTGGAGTGTGCCATGGCAATAGTCGTGGAAGTGGTGGTGTGTGGTTCTGATACTATAATATTTATATGCTTTCCTAATCTGGGAGGGCGTCTCTCGTGTCTTCTTTCAAATCTCTAAGAGTGGCCGAGGGCGGTGTGCATAGCCTCTTGCACCCTCAATGCATCAGTGAGCATGTTGAGGGAAGCTATGAACTGGTCATCCAAACCTTCTTCTTCAAGTATCTGGTTCATTAGGGCCTTCCTAGATGCCAAGGATAGTCTATGTTGTTCCTAAACCAGGTTCATAGTATCGTACAATCTATTTATTTGTACTGTGTATGTTGGGGCTCTTGCTGGTTTCGATATAACATGCTGCACATATTCATGCTCCTCTTCATTAGGTGGTCCTTCTTGCTCTTCATCTTGTTCTTCTTCTTCAGTCTCCTCCTCATCTTCCTCTACTTCGACAACGACTGGTTGGGTTTGGTCAGGCCGGTCCGTGACTATTTGTTGTCCACTTAACTTCTCTGCTTCGATTTCCAAGTTGGCTGCATTGATCATTTTGGATACTTCCTCATCAGTTAAATCCTCAAGTGTGAAGCCATGAGGGAACTCTAGATCTATGGGGATTGGTGGAAAGATAAGATTAGGTCCCTCTGCACTGTGCCTTGGTAATCAGATGGTGAAGGGTCGTTGTTGAAGCTGAAGGTCAAGGACAAAGCACAGGAGCACATCAAAGAGGTGGACACACAAGAAGAAGGAGCAATTAGGGAGCTCCAAGAAGTGTATGTCAAATTTTAAAAAGAAATCCCTATAAAAATAGTGATTTTCATAAATAAAAACCATTGTAAATACCATTTTCTATTTTTGTAACTCCATTTTGTTCAAGTTGAGGAGTCCTGGAGCTTGAGGAGTATTAGAAGTATCATCCTACCAATTTTCATAATTTTTAGACTTCATTTGAGCCATCAAATAAGCCCTGGAACCTAATTTTTAACTAGACCGGACACTAGGTCTGGACAGGGCCAAAACTAGTCAAAAAACTATAAAAAGAGCTAGAGAGCTCATTTTTGAGGTTAGCTTGTTAGAGAATGGAGCTTTTGTAAGAGAACTCATTTGCAATCAAAGCTTTCCATTGTTCCTCTCTTTGATCTTACCTTGTGCGCGTGTGTATGTATGTGTGTGCATGTTTGTGTGCTTTCACTCACGCAATTGTGCCTTCACTTGCTCGTGGTCTTCATACCGGTCCTCACGTCTGTGCGGATTGACAAGTAAAGGAGGTGGTGCTTATGCTTGAGCTACACCAAATTTTGACGCCGTTGCGGGGAGAGAGCTTGGAGGACGAGCGTTGTGATGGTAAGATCATAGATTTGCGACATTGGAAGGTAAAAAATCTGTCTTTTCTGTTCATTTTCTGATTTTTCTTCTTCATCTTCATCATCATCACCATCTCCATCTCCATCTCCATCTTCTTCCATCTTCTTCTTTATAGAAATTTCTTGTTTTTTAGTGCATTTTCATCATTTTCATACCATCTTTCATGCATTATTGTGCGAAGAAGAGTTAGGAGATGCAAGGGAGAGCAAGCGCCTGTGTTTTTTCATGATTTTATGCACATACGAAGCTCGCCATTGCTCGACGCTCAGAAATTTGAATTTCCTGCCAAAAAACACGATTCTGTGATGAAAATCGTGATTCTGTGAAAAAATCAATTTTTTTTTGAAAATCACGATTTTCTATTTCCCGCCTAAAAGCTCTCTGAAGGAAACATGATTCTAAGGTCATTCTCAGAATCGCGATTCTCTAGTTATGCTCAGAATCGCGATTCTCTAAGTTTTTCAAAAACACGATTCTCTGGTTGTGCTCAAAATCACGATTCTCTAAATTTCTCAAAAACACGAGTCTGTGATGAAAATCGCGATTCTGTAAAAACACGATTCTCTGTTGGCAATCGCGATTAAAAAAAAAAAACACGATAAAAAAAAAAACACGATTTTCATAGCTGCTAAGCATCTCGATTCTCTTGAGATTCACAGCATCGCGATTCTCTTGAGATTCACAGCATCGCGATTCTCTTGGGATTCACAGCATCACGATTCTCTTGAGATTCACAGCATCACGATTCTCTTGAGATTCACAGCATCGCGATTCTCTTGAGATTCACAGCATCGCGATTCTCTTGAGATTCACAGCATTGCGATTCTCCTGAGATTCATAGCATCGCGATTCTCTTGAGATTCACAGCATCACGATTCTCTTGATTTCACAAAATCGCGATTTTTTCCAAAAGGTCCTGTTGCCTGATTTGACATAACTTTTTCATCCAAAGTCCGTTTTTTGAGCTCTAGGGACTAGGGAACCAATGGGACTCCAAAGGATTTGAACCATACCAAGGGGAAATTTTGGACTCTTAACCAAAGCTTATGAACCTGAGATCTGGTAGACACCTAGGCAAGGATAGACAAAGCATTAGATCTTCTCAGTCTAGTGTCAACCACACAACTAAGTCTTGGGTACAACAACTAAGTGGTTGTCCTTACGTACTAAACTCTGACACAAGTGACTCAGAAATGTCTTTTAGCATGGGGAAACCTGCAGGTGGCTCAGGAACTGCCCATCTACAAACACTAGAAGGTCCTTATAAGACACAATTGGAATATATTCGGACCAACCGATTAGGTGCTCGCATCTATGAGGATGGCCTGAGGTGATCAATGGTCCAACTCAAAAATCCAGATCAACCCTTTGGACTTGAACACCCGGTGGTCAAGTTTGAAGAAGGCTCATACATTGATAAGGAAGGAACCATGTACGTGGTCACCAACCTACCAAATAGGACCGATGAGTTTGGAAATATCATTCATGAGAATGAGATAGGAGACCTAGAACAAGGAAATGTAGGACAAGGACCCCAGACTCCTAGAGGTAAGTCAGTTTTGACCAGAGTGATCACTCCAGATTGGATCCCTCAAGACAACAAAAACATAGAACTATTCTTGAATAGAGAAATAGAAGAAGCCTTTTGGAGATTCAAGCCAGATCAACCTAGCCAATTGGGCATAGTCATCATCTACGAGTTCAAGGATCCAGAGATACCAGACAAATTCGTCTACCTGGATAACACATCACAGAAGATGTTTTTGGTAACAGAACATGATAGACATGCATATACTTGGAAGAGTGAATTGATTTTCCCTCCACCAAGATCCAATGTTTCCCATGGCCTCCAAGGAGTAGGATCATCCCACAATTATGAAGCCCAGAGAGAAAGAACTAGAGAGAGACCTGAGGTAAGTTTTGCACACCCTGTGGGCAGGAACATAAATCATCCACATAAGCTTCCAAATTCTTTGGTAGGAATTCCTTAAAAACATGGCACATTAATCATTGAAAGGTGGCAAGTGCATTTGTCAGGCCAAATGGCATCACACAAAATGCAAATATGCCCCATTTATGGAAAATGCCATTTTATGTTGATCTTCAGGGGCAATGGCTACTTGATTATAGCATGAGAATCCATCAAGAAAGCTATAGACTTCCTTTCCCGCAGCTTGTTCCAATAAATGTTCCGTGATAGGAAGAGGATAATTGTCTCTAATAGTGGCAACATTAACTTTTTTTAAGGTTAATACACACATGCAATTTCTCATTTTTCTTGGGCACGACCACAATGGGGGATACTCATTTGGTATGCTCAATTTCATAAATAAATCCGGCTTCTATCAATCGATCTATCTCCTCTTTAATCTTGTCAGCATAGTTATCATTATGGGTGTATGGTTTTTTCTTAGTAGGCTTGGCCTATGGAGTCATAGGAATTCTATGGGAGCATATATCTAGGCCCACTCCTTTCAAATCCTTGTAGCTCCATGCAAAGACATCTCTATATTCTCGTAATAGGGCAGTTAACTCTTCTTCTTCTTCCTCCGTCAAATCCTAGCCTATATATGTGCATTTTTCTTCTCCTTCTTCATTTGTAACCACTATCTTTTTGGTTTTCTCTCGATTATCGTATACTTTTCCAATGCCTGCTTCTCGTTTAGGCATTTGTACCATGATTCTTCTATCTTCGGTTTCATATTTTTTAAAGTTCTCTTGTACTTCCATGAGTGGTTCTTCTTCTGTCTTGAGTGATTTCTTTCTCTTCCTTTGCTTACTTTTTTTACATTCTGTGAGTGACTCGAGTTGTTGAGTTTGATTTTCTTTACCCAACTCAGGGGTAGTGGCTTCCACAAAGTAAAGATACTCCTTTTCTAATGAGCAGAAGGGTTCCATGATAATAGATTCTAGGTCCTCGTCACTTGTCTCATCTAGCTCTTGAGCCAATTCCTTGAATTCTTCTAGGATGGGCTCTTCCTTTATGAGCCCTATCATGAAGATTGAAATGTCATATCCATCCTCATCATAGTGAGGGGTCCATTGTTCTTCATTTACTGATATATCCATGGTAGCTAAGATCTCTGCCCAACTGTGCGGCTTGAATTCCTTGTTAGGAAACACTATCGGTGCATAAGCAAGATCTTGAAGAGTTCATGGGTATCGTTTTGAACCTAAGGTCCCGGCTTCCAATCATTCTTCCTCTTCTTTAGCTACTTTACACATCCATAGATGAGTATTCTCATGCAATCATGATTGATCTGATTCTAAGCAATGCATCGAGTCTGTTTCTTCAGGTGACCTATGGATGATATTTCACTAGATTGGGGGTACATCTCAATGGGAATAATCCTTAAGGTTAACTTTGGTGGTCACTCCTAAATGTTGCAGGTACAAAGAATTAGTTCCCCAATCTTGTACAATTTGCAACTATCGCATAAATGGTAGTCCTAAAATCATCTTCTAAGCATGATTTCTTCCAAACTCACAAATGGCAAAGGTGTGCTTAAATTCTATACCACAAGTGGTGGGAGATATCCCCTCTAGTTAGCCTAATGGCTTGTCAATGTGACCATCATACATTTGTAGCTTCATTCTCGTGGGTCTTAGTGTTTGCTTACCCCAATGTTTCCATAAAGCTGTGGTTGCAATGGCTATTCCCACACCTGAATTTAGGATGGCTTTGGTGGTGTAGCCTTGCTGGGTTATTGGGAGATAGGTATTACCTTCCTTTCCCTCGCTCATATCTCTAATTCTTTCCACGGGTATTTCTGGTACCTTCTTGTGTGACCCTTGTTGAGAGTGAGTGGTAGCTGTCTCTCGGAGTTGGTTTGCTACATGCTTGCACAACTCAGGCTTGATTTTCAAGAATTCTTCCACATTGAGATGACACTACACTTTAGTGTTTTTGATCACTTCTGTGTTTCTAGGAATGACTAACTCTTCATTTCTCACTATTATGGTGGGTGCTCTCATACTGATAGATTTAGCTTCCAAGGTCTCATGAACTGGGGTTATTCTTGTAATTGAATTCAAAATTCATGTGTTCACTAAGCAGCTCTTCCTCTACATCATCATAGATAGAGGGTATGTCTTGGGGAAATTGTTCTTGCAAGTCATCTATCTCTCGAATAGGGGGTGGGTTTCTAAATGTCGTCTCCACTTCTCTTCTTGGATTTCCCTTAGAAACCCTTGTGAGTACTTATGTATGGAGGAGAGGTTTTCTGCATCTTTGGTGTTTGGCATTTGAGACAGTAATGGTGTATTACCTTCCTGTTCCTCTAGAATAGTAGGGTTCTTCAACAGATTCTTCTTCTCATTGCTAGCAATCAAGTATTCTAGCCTCTCCAACAGTCTTTGAAAGTGTAACTCTAGTTTTTCTATGTTACTCCAATTGATATATCGAGAAGCTTCAAACATAATTTGAGCTAATTCTACCATCTTCATGCAAAGCTTAGTTCTCTCAAATTCTAAGTCTACCCTTGGGTAGTTCCTACTCAATTCAACTACATTGGGTCCTTCTTTTAATCTTGCCTAGTATGCTTGGAACATCATGTCTAAATTTTTAGGTATGGGTTCAGCTAGAACTGATCCTCATTTCTTGTTCGGGATCTCTTGGTTCAATTCTTGCAAAGTTAATTCTAGGATTTTAGCTCTAGTTTCTTTCAGACTTCCTTCCAACTCATTTATCTTTCTACTCCATTTCCTCTTAATTATTTCTCATGAATCCTTCCAAGTTTTAGTTTTTCTTCCACTAGACTCTCCAACTTCACTTGTCTCAACTACTTTGTAAGGATTAGGTTGTTGGTTTTGTAACAATGACTGGGCTCTCATTGTAGCTTGGATAGGTACATATGTAGGTGTGGATCTGTCTGAGGTTTGCACAATACTTATCACATTTATGGGCATCACTTTAGAGGCACTAGCAAAGTTCTTAGGGCGATCTTTATGACATGCTCTTTGCCATATTTTGCACAAAAACCGTGAATGTTGTAATATTGTGATTGTATTGCTATTGGAGGATGTGGGCACTCCTTTATGAAATGGTCTCCTTGGCACCTAAAGCATGGTCCTTTAGGGCCTTGTGGTCTCAGCTGTCTCAAGTGGGGCTATGGCTTAGGGTTGGCATACACTACATTGGCATAGTCTGGCTCCCAATCGGGTTCCAATGGTGGACTATCATAGTGGTATGTTTCCAAGTGTTCATGTGACTCACTATAGTATGCAGGTGGGATATCTACATGGTGGAATCGAAGCTATTAGAATTAGGATCACTTTCAGTGATCAGGGGTGAAGAAGGCACTAAAGCCCTACTGAGTATCTCTTATGCAGCAACGTATTTGACTAAAATTACATTGGCTGGGGGAGGTGGCTGGTGAGCTGACTAGTTGAGGTCTTGGTTGAGTATGATAAGGGTAGTTTTGTGGGGGTCTGTATGTAATGAGGTTGAATGTTATATTGACCTTGGTATCTACCTGATTGGGGATATGCTTGTGGGTAGTTCTATCAAACGACTTGTTTGTTGCATAGGAAATCTTGTGTTATGTGAATCATGTACCACCTTTGAATTGTGCAGTACTAGCCACTAGGGTTGGCTTGAGGTTGTGTTACATTAGGATACACATTTGCCATATGATCACCACCGTAGATGTAACAACATTTAACGGATGTTAACCTGGGCATCTGTTTGTTGGAGACTCTTAGTTTCTGGGCTACCTTCTCTGCTAGGTCTTATATAGAGCTAGAATGTTTCAAGGATGATTGAGAGGATTTATCTAAATCTTCATATACCTTTGAAAGTTTCAATTCATCTCCCAATGTCTATGCAAACTCGTACACATTGCTCTAGAGTTCTGGGTTCCTTCAAATAGACATAAGATTGTAGTTTAGACCACTTTTAGAGAACTCAGTGATGAAGGATTCTAACAAGTGATGAATGTCCCTAAATTTCCTTTGTTGCAAAGGTTGGAACCAAGTTAAACCCATAATCTTTAGCATGAATCCGAATGTGTTGTATTGCATGAACATGTCTTCCACGTGCTCTGCTCACAACACTTGCTTAAACTCGGCTACATGGTCGTAGGGATCTCCTGTCCCTTCAAAGTAATTTTTCATCGACTTTACTAACTGGGTAGGTCTTAATATTCTTGGATGCTCATGGGGTCTAGGTAGAGGAAAGTCATCTCTACCACCTGGTAGTCTTGGTTCTCTCAGTCTTTCCATTCTATCAATGTCCATGGTTGATCTATGTATCCCTATGGGGTCAACGGAACTCACTTTTGGCTTTTCCTTGCTCGTCTCTCTTTGGGATATGTTGGTTGAGGATGTCCTGAATCCTTGATGAATAGTGTTTGCATTTGCTCGTGATGGGGGGAATACCAAGTCACCTCTATAAGTATAAGCATGTCTTGCATGATTGAATACCACAAACACTTGTTCTGACGTGTCTAGGTATACTACCTTTCTAGGCATATCAAGCTCCTTGAATTCATAAATGGTGATTGAGCCTATTTCATTGGGTTGTTCCATTTGATACCTCCAAAACGCTTCATTAGTGTCCTTATTCAAGAATAACTCAATGCTTCTATTATCATGAGGAATCCATTCAAGGTTCAACATTCTTGTCAGTACCGATTTCCCTCTAGGTGTCCTAGGTTCGTCTCCTAATGGTTCTTGCCTTGAGGCTCCTGCTTTTGTCTCGGGTATGACTACACCAAACTCGTTAGTGCGGTTAGGCTGATTCACGATGATATACATTGTTCCTTCCTTGTCTAAGTAGGCATCTCTCTCGAACTTAACCACCGGATGTTCCAATCCAATGGGTTGGCCAGGATTGTGCAATTAAACCACTCATCTTCTCAAACCATCCTTATAGATGCGACCACCTAAGTGGTTGGTTCGAATGTATTCTAGTTGGGTCCTATAGGATCCTTTGGGTCTTTCTAAGTAAGCTAGACTCAATCCTCCTTCCGGTCTCTCCGTGCTATAAGCCATTTCAGATTGAGTTGTCTCTAAGCTCAATTTGTATGGATAGCTATTCAATTGTTGAGCCCAATGTAGAGAGTACGCACGCAGAAGCAAAATGAAAAGTAAAGTACTCTCACAAAACAAACAATGTGTGAGACACAAAATGAGTAGACCATGAAATGGGTAAACTCACGTGGATTAGAAATGAGCTTGCCAAGAGCATGGAGTACGCTCCTCAAGCTTCTAACCAAGTACAAATGAGGGGAGAGGCCCTCCTTATATAGATTTGGGAGGGGCTCTCAAAAGTACATCATATGTGGGATAAGTCTCCTGAAAGGAGAATGAATACAACTGGTAGAAGCACATGGCAAGGTACCCAAATACAAAGGAAATACAATATAAAATGGAAATAGACTAGAAATGGAGTGCCTCTTGGATACAAAATGGAGATGCACTCATGCGGATACAAATGTAGATGAAGTAGGAGCAATCATGTTGTCAACAATCCCTCTGCAGCTCCATTTTAGAGCGGCTGAATGTTGTAGAGGTCCACCAAACGCTGAAGCAGAACCGGAGGTAGAGCCTTCGTGAACATGTCCGCCAGGTTATCCTGAGAGGTACACTGCTCTAGAGTAATCTCCTGAGATATGAGCTTCTCGCGGATGAAGTGGTACTGGATCTGGATGTGCTTTGTCCGAGCGTGGAACACTGGATTCTTGGCAATGGCCAAGGCTGATTGGTTGTCCATGCGAAGACATGTCAGAGTATCCTACAAAACACCAATGTCAAATAATAAACGTCAAAGCCAGATGGCCTCACATGCTGCAAAGCTCGATGCTCGATACTCGGTCTCTGTGGATGATAGAGCAACTGTAGGCTACTTCTTACTTGCCCAAGAGATAGGTCCTGAGCCAAGCAAGAATATATACCCAGAAGTAGACCGTCGAGAATCAAGATCACCAGCCCAATCTGAATCGGAATATCCGGCGAGTTCGATGCCCCCTCTATACCAAAGACCATGATGTCGGGTGAGGGCAAGGTAGCGAAGTAGTCTCTGAGCAGCATCCCAATGAGTCTGATGAGGCTGATGTGCAAACTGACTGAGTATACCAACTGCATAAGCAATATCTGGTCTAGTGTTGGCAGGATAGAGTAATGAGCCAACAAGCTGTCGATAGGTATGCACATCCACAAGTGATGATGAGTCCTCCAGTGTAAGCTTGATGTTTGGATCAAGTGGTATAGAAACTGAGCGACACTTGTCCATGTTATATCTGGAAAGTAGATCAGAGCAATACTTCATCTGTGATAGGAATATACCTTCTTTTGTTTGCCAAACTTCCATACCTAAGAAGTAGTGTAGTAATCCAAGATCTGTCATAGAGTACTCAAGATGAAGTTGTGTGATGATAAACTGGATGCGTTCTTCGTCTGAGCCTGTCAAGATCAAGTCATCTACATAGAGAATGATGATGGCTACTAAAGACTCCTCAATAGCATCAGCATTGCTTCTGTGAAATCCCTTTTCTTCAAAGAACTTGTGAATCTTTTCATACCAGGCCCTAGGAGCTTGCCTGAGTCCATAAAGTGCTTTGTGAAGTTTGTACACTTGATCTTCTTTTCCTTTGATCTTGAAGCCTTCAGGTTGTTCAACATATACTTCTTCTTGAAGATCTCCATTGAGGAATGCAATTTTGATGTCCAGCTGGTAAATGGGCCACTTAAAGTGAGCACTTAGTGCTAAGATGATTCTTATGGTTGTGAATCTTGCAGTAGGAGCAAAGGTTTCTTCATAGTCAATGCCATGTTGTTGCTTGTATCCCTTAGCGACTAATCTTGCCTTATATTTATCTAGAGTGCCATCAGACTTGTATTTGACTTTGTATATCCACTTGACTCCTATGACTTGATGGTTGGTTGGTTTGGGAACTAATGTCCAAGTCTTGTTCTTTGCTATTGCATCCAGTTCCTCTTTCATAGCTTCTTCCCACTCTGTAGTTGGATGGCTCTGGAATTTGCTGAAGCTGATGCATTAAGGCATAATTGACATAATGACTTTGTTCTCGCTATCTCTTGTCGATAAGTCTTTGAGATCTTCTCGGATGACTTGAAGTACTTGCTTCTGATGTTTGCTTTGAAAAAACTGTATCCCCCTCTAAAGTGTAGACAAGTGTACTAAGACTTGTACTTGAATCTTTTCTTGAGTATGAGGAAGCTTCATTGAAAATCACATCCTTCGAAATGGTGATGGAGTGGTTTTCCATATCATATAGACGGTATGCCTTTGATTGGTCACTGTACCCTATGAATATGTGTTTCTTGGACTTTGATTGTAACTTGTTTCTATCTTCTTTTGGGACATGGACAAAATCTTCACTACCAAAGACTCAAAAGTAATTTACATTTGGTTTTCTTCCATAGTAGGCTTCGAAGGGTGTTTTGTTGTGTAATACACTTGTAAATCCTCGATTAAGAATGTGAATGACAGTATGCACGGCTTCTGCCCAGAACTCGTAGGGTAGATCCTTGTGATGAAGCATTGTTCGTGCCATTTCCATCTCATTGCGTATCTTCCTTTCAGCTACTCCATTCTAGGATGGAGTATGATGCTGAGTGACTTGTCTTTTGATCCCTTTCTGGTTGAGAAAGTTATCAAAGTTATGATTGATAAACTCACCACCTCCATCTGTTCTGATGGTTTTAACTTTAGTTGAAGCTTCATTCTCAACTTCCTTGATCCAAGTTGAAACTTAGAGAATGTGTTTGCCTTTGACTTCAAAAGTACACCCAAATATAGCGAGATTGATCATCTACTAGAAGATAAAAGTAGAGGGATCCACTCAGGGATGGGGTGTTCATCGGTCCACATAAGTCCATGTGGATGAGGGCTAGAGGGTTTCCTCGCTCGTGTTGAAGCTTCCTTGAGAACTGGGGCCCTTTGTTGCTTGCCTAGGGTGCAAGCTTGGCAGACATCAGTAAGTTTCCCTATCTTTGGCAATCCCTTCACAAGTTGGGATGAAGAGATTTTTGATAAGTAAGAGGTGTGGTCAAATCTTTGGTGCCACAAACTTGAGGTTGACTCTTTGGATACAAAGCAAGATAGTTTGTAGAGACCCTTTTCTTCAATAGCTTGAACAATGACATCCTTTGTATGGGGATCAACTACCTTAACTGAGGTGTTATCAAACCATACTTGTTTGTCCTGATCTGTAATGGCCTTGACGGAAACTAGATTCATACATAAATTTGGAACAAAAAGAACATTGGATAAAGACTTGCATTCCCCCCCTGATGGTTGGAAATTTGAACTTTTCCTTTTCCTTCGATGGGTAAACTTTTTTTGTTGCCAAGATAGACTTCTCCCGTGTGCTCTTCGAGTTCTTGAAAGGGGTCCTTGTCTTTGCACATATGGGAGGTAGCTCCGCTATCAAAGATCCACTCATGCGTGGAGCTAGAAGTAACTAGGGTATTGGCTTCAGTGGAGATGAAGAGTTCCTCATTCGAGCAGTGGGATCTATGTTGGGATCCTTTGGATGCTTGCCTAGACATCGAATCCTTCGATGATTGTTTCTTTTTATAGCAAAAATTTTCTAAGTGTCCTGAGTTTCCACAAAAATTACAGGTGAACTTCTTCGATGAATTATGTGATCCTTGCTTAGATCCATTGCTAGCATGATGACTTGTGGCTTTGCCCTTATTGAATGGGCCTTTGGCCTTCATGGCAGACTCTTGGGAGGAAGTCGATTTGGCTTGCGAGTCGTGAAGGAGCAATAGTTGACGAACCTCTTCCCAAGATAAGACTTGACCACGATTATACAAAGTTGTGACAAATGTCTCGTACGACTTAGGTAGCTTGTTAAGAGCCTAATGGCCATGTCTTCATTAGAGATCTGCCTACCACATAGTGCTAATTTATGTTGGTAGTCCTCAAAGTGGGCTATGACCTTGGTAATTGTGTCGTGTGGCCTAATTGTCAAATTATGAAACTCGGCCTCTAATACATATATTTTCGAAGGGGTTTTGTCCTCATACAAAGCGGTTAATGTATCCCAAGAATCCTTGGACATCTTGCAAGCCGTGATATGTCCTTTCGTCAGTTCGTCACAGGCAAGTAACAGTTGACGTAAAGCTCGTTTGTCCTTGACATTCCACACATGCCAATTGTCTAAGTTGGTATCCCTATTGGGTTCGGGGTCTGACCCATCTTCTACCTCATGAAGGAGATTCGTGTAGAGATATGCACACATGACATCTTTCCATAGAGTGTAATTTTGTCCATTGATGCGTTCATCCTTAGGCATAAAAAAAGGGGGTGAAAGAGGGTAAGAAGTGAGCCATAGATGATGAGCTACCTTCACTTTTGGTCATTACAAAGCTTTGAGGATAAAGTGTTCAGAAACACACAATGAAAATATGGTTTGGAGTTTACAAGAGAACCTCTTTTGACAGGTAGCCCTCTTAGAAAGGCACTTTAATGTTTAGCTATGGTTGAACTCTTGAGTCATCCACAAATTGTAGGCCCAATCATGTGTGAGGGAAGACTTCGATATGACAAGGTGATGTAAACCAAAATTTTACATGTCCAAAAATGCAGAATTAATCGATATGCTCTTAAGAATAATATTGGTGTGCCACAACGTATGCACCTATTTAGAACAAATCTCGTTGACAATCAAATGCTAAGTCCGATTGTTTTCTCTAGCGATATTAATATCAACATGGACACCCCTATAAAATCAATATGGATAGTGCCACGTGGTAGGAGACTATGTTGCACAAAACGTAAGCCATTACGTCAAGCTGGGCGATATCTTCAACTACTCTACTGCTGCTGAATCGCCGATGCCAGATGCATGCACTCATCCCTGAAGCTTCTGTGAATCATCGCCTACCCTGCAGAGCAACAGTGATGGTTGTCTTGCCCATACTCTCTCTGTGTACTACCACGCCACACCCGATAGTAAAAAATACTTGGAGCGCTTTAGGAAGAGCACATATATGCATAGAGAAGAGCGCCCACACAGGTACAGAGAGCTTTCGCTATTTCTTTCTCTCTTAGTCGTCAGCTGAGCGCAAGTCCTTTTGTTTGCACTCTGCTACCGAGAGGAGGGAGATTGGTGTAGGGTGGAGAAAAGCTCTCAGCGAGCTAGGCAAAGAAGCTCATGATAGTAGGATTATGGCTCTGTGCCTCCCTCTTATGACAGAAGCTCCTCAGAGAAAAGCTTGTGGTAGAAGCTCTCTACCTCCCTCTTTTCTCTCTCACACAAAGGATAGAAGGAAAGACCTCGTGTCATTTGTGGACGCTTACTCAGACCAAATGGTGTGCACTGAACGAACATATGAGGTTGATGGGGAAGATGACTGTATGATTGTCGAACACTCCCTGACCAATTCTGTTGCTTCACAGTGATGGAGTTTGTCTATGATTGAGCAGGATGTAGTCGTTTCACTGCCCGTGTGAGGACGCTCAGGGAAACTGCTCGTGTAGTGAAGCTATGGTGCACACGCATGAGTACCTCCCCTGAGCAAAAGAGTTATTTCATAGTCTGAGAGGTTCTAGTTTCTTCTCTCTCTCTCTGAGTGCACCACAGAAGAAGCTAAGGCTGGACGAGCACAAAGAGATTCGGCGGAGTCTGGAACAATCATTGCTGGTTTCTAAGAATGGAGTGGAACCAATTAGCAAAGCTGCATCAACGCCTACACCTAAGAAAAAGAGCACCGTCGATAATGGATCATCGAGAAAACGCAACACTGGGTATCGCCATGGACAGTGTGATGATCAGAAAGCCACGAGCAAGAAGGGTGATGGTGTAGATATGGTCGATGTGTCGGGTATGGCCGAAGATGGTGATCAGGGTGTGAGAAAAAAAAACGCGACAGCAAACATCGTCCAAACTCCCTCAAAGATCTGGGAATATATCCTGCAACCACAAGCATGGATTGCTCAGAAGTTCTGAAAGCTGCAGGTCACCGGGAGTGCCTTCAACTCAAGTTGTGCAAGTTCCGGATGGCTTCTCCCTCCGATTCTACAAACCGCCTCTACACCTTCGACATAGAGAGGTAGCAAGAGCGTGTACAGAGATGGGTAAAGCAAGATGGCAAAATGATTTACAAATTCATATGACAAAAAATGTAGAGGTTCCTCATAGCATAAAGCAAAAGGTGTTTATAAACATCATAAAAAAATGAGATGCGCTACAAATGCTATCAAGGCGTTCATTAACCACATAATGCACCACCAAAAAGCTATCAAAAAACAAGGGTGAAAGGGAAGATGGGGTATAAAGGTGATAAATAAGAAGGGGTGGGTGGGTGGGCAAATGGGCAAAATTGAGGCCCAAACAAGAGAAATTGATGGCAAAAGCCTCTCTCAATGAAGAGGAAGCAAAACCATCACTAGTCAAGCACCACCACTAACAAAATGACCACCAAACACACCACCAAGACCTCCACCTAACACTCTGATACCATGTAGAGAGTACGCATGCGGAAGCAAAATGAAAACTAAAGTACTCTCACAAAACAAAGAATGTGTGAGACACAAAATGAGTAGACCATGAAATGGGTAAACTCATGTGGATTAAAAATGAGCTTGCCAAAAGCATGGAGTAGGCTCCTCAAGCTTCTAACCAAGTACAAATGAGGGGAGAGGCCCTCCTTATATAGATTTGGGAGGGGCTCTCAAAAGTACATCATATGTGGGATAAGTCTCCTGAAAGGAGAATGAATACAACTAGTAGAAGCACATGGCAAGGTACCCAAATACAAAGAAAATACAGTATAAAATGGAAATAGACTAGAAATGGAGTGCCTCCTGGATACAAAATGGAGTTGCACTCATGCGGATACAAATGTAGATGAAGTAGGAGCAATGTCAACACCCAAGAGTGTGCTGTAGTCTTCACACTTGCTTCTGATGACCTAAGGCTTCGTCGATCTGCCTTACCTATGTGCTTTCCTGATCTAAGGTTCATGAATTTATCTCCATCGACCACTCGATGCATGTTCCAATCACCAATACTTCTTTGTTCTCAATCACTTGTTTTGTTTTTATTTCTTTTAGAATCTTATCTTGTCTTAATGTATATGTCAGGACTCAATTTTGTGCTATATGTTTAAGTTCTCATACTACTGAAATTAAGTTCTTTCCTTTAGAGTTTCCGTTTTTGCACTCTTTCAACTTACACTTGGGCTTGAAAAATTAATGCTCTTGTACCTGATCCATTCCTATCACAATTCTATTTCAATCAACAATGCTATACATACTTAGCCTAAGCTAGTAATTGGCTGAGGGGGTTGAGAGTTCTTCCAACCTCAATTCAGCTTTGTTGAATGCTCTAGTGCCCAAGAAGCCGTACTTCCCAAGCCTTGCTTGCTCCGCTCTTTGCTTTGCTTTAGATGTCCTTGGGTGAATCTTAGTAGAACTATAAAAATCGAATGTCCAAACCAAGTTTTAAGCTTAATGATAGACACTTTGATTGATGTACACTTAAGGGTCCTTTTTCTCCTTGTGAAATCTTCATGTGCCCCCTTTGGTTTCCTAATCCCACAGATGGGTCGACTTAAATTTATCATACCTAAATAACAACATGAAATTCTTAAGAAAAATAGTTGAAATCATGTAGGAATTGAAATGAGCTTTCCAACGAGCTATAGATCTCAAAAAATGGATTTCGTATGAGAAAGTTATGGACATTCAGGCTCTTGGGGGGGTTAAAACAGGTAGATAGGTTTTCTCCAAATATGAGCTAAGGAGCCTCTCAAATGCACCAACGACTTAAAAATTCACTCATATTGGCCTTGAAATTGCCAAAAAATCAAAACCCTCAATTTGCAGTTTAGTCGAACCGTCACGATGGTCCACAAGGATCATGATGGGAGTGAACCGTTGCGATGGTCTGCCTAAACCATCACGATGGTCAAAACTTATTGAAACATCACGGTGTGGTATTATTGTGATGGTGTGAGCCAATCGCGATGGTGTGGTCAATCATTGTGATGGCATGAGCCCATCGTGTTGGTCAACGGTCAAAGGAACCATTGTGATGGTTCAAGTGACACATGGATAGTGAGGCATTGCAATGGTGTAGAGTTAGCGTGATCATCGTGATGGTTCAAGACCATCGCGATGGTCCATCTGAATCTTCAGGATGGTGTGAGACTGTCGAGATGGTCCGGCCGAGCTGTCATGATGGCATGAGCCAATCGGGATGGTGACACCCCATCGTGATGGCATGAGCCAATCACGATGGTCCACCATAATGCAAGTTTTTGAAATGCATCTGTGGATTCATGTGTGCTCTATGCCGTGCCTATATGATGCAATCCAAAAAGGACGAGTCAGTCAAACCATCATGACGGTCCAACACCAATGATAGAACTGATAGAAAGCTACAAATTTTACCTTTTCAAACCTTCCCTACTATACTAGAGTGCTTTTCCTGCAAGAAAACTCACAAAAACCAACACATAATCTTGCACAAGAACTATCTCTCTCTCTCTCTCTTGCATGTGTAAATGAGGAAAATAGAGAGAATAGGTGGATATTGTAAATTTTATGATTTTTTTGGAGTGTAAGAAGATGATATAAGGATCAAGGAGGAGTGTAGGGGAGATGAAAAACACTAAAAAATATGCAAAAATAACAACAAAAACTGAAATAAATTACCTTCCAATGTCGACTCTCACTATACTCTTACCATCAAGCGTTCGTCCTAGAACTCGATCTCCGACAATGGCACCAAATTTGGTGTTGTTGTAGCACAATGGTAGGTACCACGTCAAGAAGCTCCACCTCCTTAATGTCAATCAGGAGAAGAAATAGGAGTGATATGAAGATCGTGAATGGATGAAGTGAGTGAAGATGAAGGTGAGAAGCATAAGAATGCACACACACATACACACACACGTGGTAGAGACAAGCAAGACACAATGGAAGGTAGAAGGTAAGCTCTATTACTCAAGAACACTCTTACAAGCTCAAAAGTAGCTCTAATCTCTAACTTGCCAACCTCAAAAAATGAGCTCTCTAGCTCTTTTTATGGTTTCTAAACTAGTTTTGACCAGTTTGATACCTAGTGTCTGACATAGTTAAAAAAAAGTTATCGGAGTCATTTGGAGGTCCAAATGAGGTCTAAAAATAACCAAAATTGGTATGATCGTTGTACCTAATCTCCTCAAGTGTAAGGATTCCTAGGCTTGCACAAAATGCAGTTGCTAAATACAAAATTGGGTGTTTTATGATACATATATTACAAGAGTGATGAAAATCACTAGTTGAAGTTTGAAGAGAATATCATGAAGTATATTTCCTAAGAAAAATAAAATATCTCACCCTTGCAACTCACTGCACTTTCATCTTTACATACTTCCTCTGCATTGATGCCTCTGGCTACTGCCGGATGTGCTGCCAACATGTGGCATCAAAAGGTTCTAATTTTTCATCTTCCTATAATGACACATTTGAAAGAACTTAGAGAAGCTAGTAGGAGGTAGAAAAGTGAGTTGCAAGGCAACAAAGTTTGGTCCAACCAACCGGCACACGACCAACCCTTGAGCTTATGGAGACTTAAATAGACCTTATAGAAATGCGATAAGTGCAATAAACTGCATTAGGTACTTTGGAGCATCAAGGAGAAAGAGTCAATACAAAATAGATAGGCTTGCACATTGACTACCTCAAAAAACTTACTATCTTTGGATGAGACAATCAACTTCAAATGCTCATAGTAGCCAACCTGCTTATAATTGGAAAACATCCTTTTGGTGGAGTAATACACATAGGGTTGAGTGTAAAGAATGCACAAGAGTATAAGAAATAAGAAAAATATGCTTTTGGAATGATCCTGACACTCAATAGTGGTAGCTCCTATTTTCAGAAACGTGCAAAGATAGACCCCGAGATAGGAAAACTCAGATTTCTCCCAATATAATAAAATTTTGTACACATAAACTAGAAATTAATACTTTTGCAATGAGTGATGATTCACCCAATTTGGAGCTCTATAAAGAGAGCGGAAACCTCAGCAAACTTACTATTGTTAAAGATGATGATGTAGAAAAATGAAGGAGCAAGACAACGATGGCCACAAGTGTATGTATATTGCTTCCATGTAATGTAAAAGTGATTTGAAATCTTTATATAGACCCTTTAAGTGCTTCATGACTTCCACCAGTGGATTTTGAATTCAAATGAAGGCAATAAAGGTTGTTGAAGAAAATCAATTAACTTTCCTACAATATAGGAAAAGTGAAGCCTAGTTTGATCTACTTTTAAGTGATTGATTGATTCATTGATTGCAATTCAATCACCTCAAATTCGTGGAAGTTTAGCTCTCTTTTTATCCTTTTACATGTGTAAATCTCTAGGCTTTTACAATGGTAAATGATCCATAAAAAATCTTTTTAAAAAATACAATAAATGAGCATAGGTAAAAGAACGCTTCAATATATATTTTGGCATAATCCAAAGACTCTTTTGTTGATGATTACACTAGGTGGACAATTATCTATTTGATGAAGCATAAGGAGGAGGTGTTTTCATGTTTTAAGAAGTATTTGGCACTAGTTGAAAACCAAACAGGAAGGAGCTTGAAGAGAATCAGGTCTGATGGAGGTGGTGAGTATTTCTCACATGAGTTTGATCTATTCCTACAGGATAGAGGCATAAAGAGGGAAGTAACAACCATGTATACTCTTGAATTGAATGGAGTGGTAGAGAGAAGGAATGGGTTATCTGTTGAGGCAGCTAGGTCTATGTTAAATGAGAAAAAAATTACCTAATTATTTATGGGCAGAGGCAGCTTCTACAACCACCTATTTGGTTTATAGGGTTCCATCCAAGTCATTGGATGGTATGACACCATATGAAGCTTGGAATGGTAGGAGACCCTCATTGGATCATTGCAAAATATTTGTATGCATTGCCTATGCACACATCCCATCACAAATCAGAGGGAAACTTGACCATAAGGCTGAGAAATGCATATTCATTGGGTATGATCAGAATCAAAAGGGATATAGACTTTACAATCCCACTAACAAGGCACTCATAGTTAGTAGGGATGTAGTATTTGATGAGAATAATTCTTGGTTTGAAGATGATTGCAGGAAACTCAAATTACCATATGATGATTTGGAAAGTGATTTTCCAACCCTAACTCAAGAAGACCAACACCAAGCAGAGGATATCAACTCAGAAGATGAGGAGCATGTTGACTTCAAAGCTTGGAAGTCAAGAGGCAAGTGCAAACACAAGCAACTAGAGGATCTACCTGAGTCTTCCAATCAAGCTCTAAGGAGATCACAAAGAGAAAGTAAGAAGCACGTAAGGTATGGATATGATACATCCTTCATCACAAAGCACTCTGTATACATCACTAAAGATTCAATGGTAGAGGAACCGTCTTCATTTGAAGAGGCTAAGAAGAAGAAAGAATGGATAGAAGCCATGTAGGAGGAAGTGGAAGCATTGCAAGAAAACCACACTTGCGATCTAGTTCCCAAGTAACCAGATATGAAGGTAATTGGTTCAAAGTGGATATATAAAGTGAAAAAGAACTCTGATCATTAAATAAACAGGTACAAGGAAAGACTAGTGGCAAAAGGATTTGCCCAAACACATGGAGTAGATTATGAAGAAACATTTTCACCTATGGAAAAGATGCCAAGGATCAGGGTATTGGTAAGTCTTGCTGCATCAAAAAATTGGAACTTATATCAGTTAGATGTCAAGAATGCATTTTTTAATGGTTGGATATCAAAAGAAGTATATATGGCACAACCACCAAGTTTTGAAGATGAAGAGAAAGCAGAATATGTATGCAAGCTTAGAAAAGCACTCTATGGTCTCAAGCAAGCTCCTAAAGTTTGGAACCATAGACTTGCTACCTATTTGCAAGATCAAGGCTTTGTAGCAAGCAAGGCAGACTCTTCTTTATTTGTAAAGAAGAATAAATCACAGGTCATCTACTTGTGTGTCTATGTAGATGATATCATTATTATAGGCGATGATTCTCATGGTATCAAGCAGGTCAAGGCTCAATTGATGAAGGAATTCAAAATCAGTGATCTAGGGTTGTTAACCTATTTCCTTGGCTTAGAACTTGTGTATACAGATTCATGAATATTCATCACACAAAGAAAGTACATAAATGATATGTTGATAAAGTTTAAGATGGAGAACACTAAAGATGCAGGTATTCCCATGGAGATCAATCATAAGCTAAGTTCACATGAAGGTGAACTACTTGAAGATATTACAGGGTATCAATAACTTGTGGGTATTCTTAATTATGCTACTTCGACAAGAGTGGATACTACATACGCTGTGAGTACATTGAGTCAATTCATGCATGTACCAAGGAAGCCACTTATGGAAGCTGCAAAGAGGGTGCTTAAGTACCTAAAAGGTACAATGAATGCGGGATTATTCTATCCCATCACTTCTGACATAGACATAAAGTTATATTTTGATGCAGATTGGGCTGGATCCAAGAATGATATGCGGAGCACTTCAGGGTACCTATCTTTTGTAGGTTCAAAACTCATATCATGGTCATCCAAGAAGCAACCAATTATGGCCTTACCTTCCATAGAAGTAGAGTATAGAGGGTTGGCTAATGCAACCCAGGAAGCTATGTGGCTTAAGCAACTGTACGCAGATTTGGAGCTACTCCTACACTCCAATTATCTTTGGAGATAATACTAGTTCACTTCATTTGGATACTAATCCTGTGTACCATGCCAGGACTAAGCACATTGAAGTGCATTATCATTATCTCAGGGAGAAATTGCGAAGCAAGGATATTCAATTATCCTATGTGGAGATTTACTTACCAAAGCATTGGATGGAACAAAGTTGAACATGTTCAACTTGATGATTGCACTGCAAGAAATCAAGGAGCAATAAAGATCAAGAATCTTAGGCTTGAGGGGGAGCTATTGGTGTAATTAAGCCCAAGCCTACATACGTGAAGAATACACATAAGCTTGATGTATTAGCATATCACTTGAGAAGCTTCATATGTACAAACTCTTGTAGCTTTGAGTCTAATTACTCATTGTAAAAGTGATGTAGACCCATGAGGAGTTAAGAAGCTTGGAATCTTGTATCATTTGGTAGTTAAAGTCAAGAGAGAATCACATACTTCAGGATTACGTTTAGTTGAGGATTTGAATTTGAATTCTAATGCTTGGCTCCAACACAAAGCTATAAAAGTTGAGAGGAAAATCCCGTGTGTATCTCGAGGTTCTGAGATCATTTCCATGTACCTTCATTGAGAAGAGGAGATCACCTCATAGCTCTCTCATCCTATACTCATTGAGAAATGCCTTATTGCCAATGACTTTGTAATTTTACATGTTTTAGTCAATACATGTTCATTACTTCCTACTCTCATATCTCTGTCACACTCTATCAGAATAGTGACTTTGTCTGTGATAACTCTCACTTTGTAGTGCATCATTTTGCATGCTTCAAAGCATGAAATCTTCATCATACTGTCTACATTGATTCTACAAAGTTTCATTGAATTTGGTTCTCATAATTGTTAGATATCAGTCGATTAATGCTCACTAGTCTGTGACTGTCTCGACTCGTTAAAGTCGGGGGTGTTGTTCAACTTGCTAAACATAATTCTTTGCATATATTTTACCATTTTAGATGATTCTACTCATGAATGATAGATTGTTAAGCTAATTGAAGTTCCCCAAAAGGAATTTTTCTGATTGTTGTTGTACATAGAGAATTGAGTAAAACACTGAGCAAGTGTCTCAACCAAAATAGCAAGTTTTGTGCATTGAATCATATGCCTACCTATCTTCTTTGATCCTATCATTTGTGCATCATATTCCAAGCAACATATATGATCATTTAGAATTATTAGCTAACTAAGGAGGCCCACAACACTCTCCAACCATCACTTATAACAAGTGTGAAGCACGATTTAGCTACACCAACTCATCTCTTGTGATTATCCACCATCTCCTCCAGCAAATAAGTGGGCATGTGTCTTTTCATATCAGGCATATGATGAGTGCTTTAATCGATAAAATACCTTCTTTAACCTACACATTTTTCTTTCATACCCTTTTTTCACAAAAATATGGGGCTAAAAAACATATAATTTTTTATGCAAGTTCCCATTGAAGAACACAATTTTGATGTCCAATTGGTGTAGATTCCAACCCTTCTAAGTTCCAAGTGCATAGATGCTATTAAAAATTGCCATACGACATTTAAGTGCAAAGGTCTATATCTTTTTCTTGGCATAACATTTGACTACAAACCTAGAATTATAGAGATCAATACAACCATCATGCTTGCATTTTAACTTATAGACCCATTTAGTGCAAGTGGAATTCTTGCTAGAGGCAAGTCACATAAAGATCAAGTCCTATTCTTCATGATAACATCAAATTTTGATTTCATTGTAACCTTCCAAATGTTTTTTGAGTTTTTTTCTTCATCAATGGAAATAGACAGGCTCATTCACATCACAAAGCTTAGAGACAACGACTGCATAACATTAGATGCAAAGGAAGCACCATTAAAGCTTGAGCAAGTACTATAAGTCAAAGGCTCATCTAACTTACTATCTTTCAAAGTTTACGTCAAGTTTTTTGGCATAGATTTTACCTCATCCTCCTCTCTCTTCAATAAGTGCATCATGAATATCTTCATCACAAATGAGCGGTGTGTTCTCATTCAAAAACTCTATAGGTTGAGACGCTCCCTCACAAGGAGATACATGTGACTATCCTCTAATGAAAAGAAGCCATAATCTAGCATATACATCCTTTGAGCTTATTGATGTCTCCTTGGTACATGAAAGTAAAGGTTGCACAACTTCCTCCATGAAAACTACATCATGACACACCAAAATGTGTTTAATTTACTGATGATGTAGAAAATAATTTTTTCTCTCAGAAATGTACCCACAAAAATAAATTTTACACACTTATCATCTAATCTCTTGCATTGTTGGTTCAACACTAATGTATATGCAAAATAAACAAAAACATGGAATATATGTTTTCAAAGTATGAAAGCCCTAAAATATAAGGACTTAAATTATAAATGAGGTTAGAATAAGTCTACAAACACTAAATACATTAGAAAAATAGAATAATTAAATCTTGTAACAAAAGAAAATCACTATCTAGTATTGTAGAAAGAAATGCTATTGTAGATCTCCATATAGATATTTTCAAAAGAATTAAAAGAAAAAACACAAAAATAAAGATCATACGTTTAATGTGAACATTCAAGTGAGCAATAATTTTGTTCCTCTAGTTGAGATGGTATTGCTCTTGAAAATGCTGTGCCACTTGATCCTTTGCTTAAATTCCATGATTCATACACAAGGCTAGGTGCATCTTTCCACGTTAATTTTTTTTATGATTGTTCTGATAATTAAAAGAAGAAATATATTATATAGATTTAGCTTGGCAATTCATATAATTGAACATTATTTGGTATTGGCGATGACACTTTGATCTTTCCTAATGGTCATCCTTTCATTGTCAAAGTTGTGCATCATGAGATCAAAGGGTTCTAAGTGGCTATCAAATTTTGGTGTTTGGCTAGTTTGGGATACTGCAAATTCAGTATCCTTTGGAAACCTTGATGGGTCTTACAATGTTTCCCGGTGTTCGATGCTCTGACATTTTGACGGTTTGGGGTTCCAACGTTCCTGTGTGGTCTGGTCTTCCACTTTTGTCCATTATCTTTTTTGAAATGTTGGTGGTCCCAACCTAATTCCACTATGCCTATTAACATCCATCATACTAACTACATCTATCATTCATGTTGCTAATCCTTTTCCCACCAACAATGCCTTTTGGTAAGATATACCAATTTTGATAGATATTCCATTACTCATGTGAAAGATCAGTTCTTGTAGTGGAGTGATAAGTAATGATGGCACAACATGGAGGCACAAAGGAGACAGAGTTTTGAAGAGGTTTGGCAAGCCAAGAATCTTTCACGCTATATAAGGAGAAATGCAAGCAATCATGGGATGTACCTTAGAAGAGGATTATGGAAGAATAGGGAGCATTGTAATGAGTGGGTCATCAAGATATGAGAATAGGGAATAGAGTAGAGTGGGAGGATAGATTCTAGGTTTGTGCATCTCACATGGTTGATCAAAGAAAACATAGATGAAGATAGAGAGTGGAGAGGATCATCGTGCAAGATAGATGTGTGGATCTTCATAGGAGGTTTGTGGTTTGAATAGAGGAAGATAGAAGTAGTCGAGTGCGACAACCTATGGAGAAGAAGAAGTCAGCATAGAATAGCATTCCTAGAGTAGATGATGCTCAAGGAGAAGAAAGCACAACCATGACACATATGTGCATAGAAGCAAAGGCACTGTGAGAGAAACTAGAGTTACATAATGGAGGTCAACCTGTTCAAAGGATTGGAGAAGTGTAATTATGGAGAAGGTATAGTGTAGTGAGTGGAGAAGCACCTTTATGTTGATCAACAAGCAATGAACCAGAGTGCCCTTGAGGAACTATTGAGAGTATGGGGACTGACAAGGAGGGAGACAATACAGACGGTTGATAGAGGAGGTGATTGCTAAGACATGATGAGTGCGGTGCAATCAACACTAATGATTCTACCACCCCTTTCTCCCCAAAGAATATCCCAACCATTTTTCTACTAGTTCTTGGGAAAATAAGAAAGAGTAGTGTGTTGAGCATTGGTGCTAGCATGTTCCATGTATTGTTTGCTGAATATGATTCTGTCATAATACATTGCAATTTGGTCCTCTTCTTTTGTCTATTCTCTGCAAGTTTTGGCATAACGACTATTCTAGTAGCTTATTTTGCATTTCGTGTTGGATTTATGTTACGATAACCATTGGGCAATGATGATGCTGCAACATTAGCAGTGTTCATGATCTTTCTTCACATCCCATCTTCATCATTAGCATGACATACTTTGATAGAATTTTCTTTTGCGTTGTTCTCCCATCTTCATCATTAGCATGTATGTAAATTTATGAGTCAACAAATCTATCAGTTGCATGTCTGTTTAGTCTCTCTCTTTCCTAACTCCTATGAATAGCCTTCACTGACCCCTTAAGCTAAGTATGGAAGAACCCTGCAAAAAAGTATCGATGCCATATAATTATGGCCCAAGATGTAAAAATTTGGCACACTTGGTGGGAACAAAGGGGCTTAGTGCTTCTATTAACTAAGCATTCTACAGCTAGAACCCAATCCTGCTACACATCCCTTAGTCTTGTTAGTATGCCCAACTAAGTGGCTAACTGGAGTACTATTAGTCGTAAGATGAATCAAGTCTTGTATAGTAAAGAAAAATAACAACACTCTTGTCCACCCAAGAGACCCATTCTAGATTTAGGCATAGCCCAAGGGGAACTTGCATCCCTTTTGTCCTGCATCAATATCAACTTTAGAATCTTCTAGGGAGTATCAATGGAAGACCCAGATGATCATGTGAGACGATTCCTTGCATTGTGCAAAAGCCGTAACTTGGAAGGTGGAACTGATGCATTTATGGCTCTATGTTCAACAACATTGAATGGGCTAAGCGATGAGTGGTTTAACTAGTTTGAAGAAGACCACTTTTGTGATGTGGAAAGCCATGAAAGAAGAGTTTTTCTCTTGCATTTAGGCCTGGAAACTCCACAAAACAAGCACTCGATGAGCTAGAAAATCTCCATTTAAAGAAATGCGAGTGCTTGCTTAAGTTAATGATGAGAATAAAGGCCTTGGTGACCAAATTGCTAGATTGACTAGGTGATTTCCTCATCAAGTAGTTGTTGGAGAAAGTTCTCCTCAGGAGAACAAAGCACAAGCTTTAGGACCTATTATTGCCAAACGCTCCACTTCAAAAGTTTGTGGCCATGAAAAACTACATAGAGCAGGCCGACATTTAGTTCAATGAAGCTTCCTCCCATGTAGGACATTGGGACGACTCTTCGACACAATGCAAAAGAGAGTCGAATGATCTATGCTCACAACGATAGTTTGTAAGTGCAAAGGAGGATATGTTTGCAAAGCTCCAACAAGAGCTAGACAAAATCAAATCAAGGGAAGCGACGACCACTCTTTGGTGTGCAATATGTCATCAGTAGGGGCATCGACATGCTGAGTTTCCTAACAAGTTCATCTATCAATTCTTTGGGAAGATGGGATAGGAGGCTAGAGGGTGTTAGTATTTTAAGGAAATTGCAGAGCCACAACCTCCCATGTACTAGGCACAATCTGTTAGGGGAGCACTAGATTGTGCTCTCTGAGTTCACTAAACAAGATTTCGGAAATACACTTATGATTACAAGACCACCCACATAGGGAAAATAATACAAGAAGACGTAGCTGATACAAGACGTCCCACAACCCAGGACCAATGGGTATGGAAAGCTGGACTAGAGATGATACAGGAGATCCCACAACCCGGGATCATAAGTACAAGACAAGATGTATGGATTACAAGAACTCCCTTTTGGTAGATGAACTGAATACAAGAACGAACTTGACAAGATCTCGTACTACGAGATTATAAGAGGACAAGACAGGATGTCCAAGAACTAGACTAGACAAGACTAGAACAAGGAACAAGACAAGAACTGGAACTCGAACTTGGAGAGTACTTACTTGGTGGTCACGACTCCTTGAGCTCCCAAGACTGGTATTGGCAAGACTGATTATGAATGTGGCCAACTCCTCCTTATATAGGTTTTCCAAGGGCGGTTCTAGGGTGGTTACAAATTGATGATGTCATCAATTCGAAGCATGGTCTTTGGATTTAAAAATCAAGCAAGAAGACAATCGATCTTAGGGTTTTGGCATGTTCCGAATGCAAAGGAAGCATTAGTTTCCCCTAATTTTGAACCAATCATGAGATATAGGATTCACATGGAATCTGAGATTCAGGATGGTTTCCTTTATCCATGACATTACCTCCCCCTCAAGCGACGAGTTCCAGGAGGAGCGGTCACGTTCTTTGGTCTCGGCTTCATTGGATTTCTCTTATGGAATTCTCGAACCTTAATTGGTGCTCTTTGAAGGTTTTCTATAGGTTCCTAAGTACGATCACTGATGTCATACCCTTTCCAATGAATAAGGTACTCTAATCTTCCTCGGGATATTCTCAAATCTAGGACATGCTTGACTTCAAATTCTTCATGATCATCAATCTCGATAGGTGGTGAAGGACTAGGTCTCTCCCCCCTCAGTGGTGAAATTTGATATGGTTCCAAGATGGATACATGGAAAACTAGATGTATTCTCATGGTACTTGGTAGGTGGAGCTTGAAGGGGACTGGATTAATCTTGGCCAAGATGGTAAATAGACCAAATCTTTGATGATCTAACTTTGCACAAGGCCTTGAAGTTTGCAAACTGTTTCTAAGTAACCATACTTTATCCCCAATTTGATACAATGGATTCTGGGCACGATGTTGATCTGCATAGTACTTATATTGTTGTTGAGCTTTATGGATCTCTTCCTTGAGGGAGCTGGGTTCTTGACATGATTTGAGAGTTGTATATCCATCCTTGGATGTTGTCCATAGTTTGCAAAGAAGGCAGTTTTCTTAGTAGATGCATGAACACTATTGTTATAGGCAAACTCTGTAAAGGGTAACAACTCAAACCAATCATTTTGGTGATAGTTGCTAGTGCAACGAAGATATTGCTCTAGGACTTGATTCACACATTTTGTTTGTCCATCAGTCTGTGGATGATTTGATGTAGATAGTTTAACTTGAACACCAAGGAGCTTGTAAAGACTATTCCAAAAGCTGGATATGAACTGTGGACCTCGATCACTCACAATATCATGAGGTAATCCATGAAGCCTAAAGATGTATCTGAGAAAAAGTCTAGCAGTGGCTGCACCTGTGATTGCCTTTGTAGTTAGAATGAAGTGTGCCATCTTTGTGAATCTATCCACAATAACAAGAATGGCATCATACTTATCTGACTTTGGTAGATCTGTGATGAAATCCATAGACAATGAATCCCATGGCCTTTCTGGAATTGGTAAAGGTTGCAAGAGGCCATGAGGCTTATGTTGTGGTACCTTAGATCTATTGCAAGTGTCACAGGTTCAGATATATTCTTTGACTTCCTTCCACATTTGAGGCCACCAAAAATCCCTCGATATGAGTTCTATTGTTTTATTTACTCCAAAATGTCATGCTGCAAGGTTGTCATGATGTTGTTGAAGTACTTGGATCCTGGGCTTTCCTGGAGGGACATACAATAGGTTCTTATAGAATAGTAACCTATCCTTTTCTTGGAATTCATTTACTTCTTGGAATTTTCCTTCTTGAGTTTTCTGCTTAACATTACAAAATAATTCATCTTGTGGTAGATTCTCAGAAATCAAATGATTCAATGCTAAATCTTCAGGATGGGTTGAAGAGATAGCTGCTAACTGGAGATGCTCAGGCTTGAGTAATACACTCTCTTGTTGATCGAAGGGGTGCAAGGTAAGATCTTCTAGACAAGGCATCTGACTGACATTGTTGACATCCTAGACGGTAGGTGATGACAAAGTCGAACTTGGATAGAAAGTTACTCCATCGAGATTGCCTTCTATTGAGAATGTGGGTGGTCATAAAATACTCTAGGTCCTTGTGATCTGTATACACAATAACTTTATGAGATGCTCCTTCTAGATGGTGACGCCAGGTATCAAACACATCCACTATGGAAAGAAGTTCTTTATCATGAATTTCATAATTAATTTCTAGAGGGAAAAATTTCCTTGAATGATATGCAACTAGATGTAGGTTCCCATCATCTCCATATTGGGAAAGAATGGCCCCTAGGGCAAAGTCTGATGCATGTATCTCTAGGAGGAAGGGCTTACTAGAATCAGGATGAACTAGAATTGGAGCAGTAATGAATGCTGGTTTCAAGGTCTGGAAGGCTTTTTCTGCTTCTTTGGTCCATGAGAATTTAGAGTTCCCTGTAAGCTTGGTAAGAGGTGTCACTATCTTGGAGTAATCTCTGATGAATATCATGTAGAAATTGGCAAACCCCAGAAAACATTGTATATGTCGAACACATGAAGTTGGTTGCCAATCAAGGATTGTTTCAATCTTCTTCGGGTCCATAAAAATTCCTTTATCTGATACAATGTACCCTAAAAATTGCACTTCTGTGTTATGGAAAGAGCACTTCTCTAATTTTGCATATAATCCTTTTTCTCTTAGTTTCTCTAGGACTATCTTTACATGACATTCATGATCCTCTAGATTTTTGGAGAATATCAAGATATCGTGAAGGTATATTACAAAAAAATCATCTAAATATTCTCGAAAGATATCATTCATCATATGTTGGAAGATAGCTGGAGCATTTGTAAGACCGAATGGCATAAGTACATATTCAAAATGGCCATATCTTGTTCGAAATGCTATCTTCCATTCGTCTCCTTCTCTGATCCTGACAAGGTTGTAAGCTCCTCAAAGATCAATCTTCGTGAAGAATTTTGCTTTTCCAAGGCGTTCCAAGAGCTCTGATATAAGTGATAGAGGGTATCCGTTCTTTATAGTGACTTTATTCAATCCCTGATAGTCTACACACATCCAGAGACTCCCATCCTTCTTCTTTACAAATAAAATAGGAGCTCCTGTTGGAGACTTCAAGTGTTTGATAAACCCCTTTGCTAGATTATCATCAATGTTCTTGCGTAGTTCTGTAAGTTCCTCTCGAGATAGTCTGCAGATTGGTCCAAAGGGTGGTTGTGCTCCCTGTTGAAGATCTATGGGACAATCATGAGGTCTATGCTCTGGGAGGATATCTCCATTCTTCTTTTCAAAAACATCTTCAAAGCCTTTGTACTGATTGGGTAGCTGCAGTGGATCATCTTTCTTGGATTCTTGAACTAGTATGGCATAGATCATATATGTAGGTTCCTTCCTATTGCATGTATGAAGGCTTTGGCTTTGACATATGTTGGGTTCTTCTGGATATCTCGACGGATGATTTTATTCTTTTCCCAATTAATGTCGAGATAATGATTTTTTAACCAGGGCATTCCAATGATAACTAGATGTACTGGGCTCAATATTGCATTGAAACATATGTGGGATTCATGAGCACCAAGGTGTACTCGTAATGGTGTGGTTTCCATTGTTATATTCCCAGATGCTAGAGGTCGTCCATCTACTACAACTACTACTGGTCTATTCTTCTAAAGTACAGGAATTCCATGTTTCTTAACCAATCCTTCATTGATGAAACATGAGGAGGCTCCTGAATCTACTAGGGTTGTAAGGGAAAGGGTCTTCTTGGGCATAATTAACTTGACAGGTGCAAGACATGTTTCTTGGGTGTAGCTAGGATTATGAGACCCTTTCTTATATCATGGTCTGGCTGCATGGTCTCTTTTACAACTGGACTTCCTCGTTTCCCTGCTTACAAGGATGACTGCGACTCTGGAGTTTGTTCTCTTATTTGGACAATGAATTGCAATATGTCCAGGGTTTGCACAATAGAGACATAACGTATTAACTCTCCTTCTCTGTTTCTCTTTTGGTGTTAGAGGCTGAAACCTAGTTACATCTATTTGAATAGGTTTAGGCATAGACTCATCTTTAGGAGTGTGCTGGAAGGCTTTCCACTGGCGAGGTCTTCCTTCTACTTGTTTTTCTTGTTTTCTTTCAAAAAGTTGGTTATCACATTGAATAGCTTGCATGATATATTCATTCAATGTTTTAACCTCTGGCATCATGAGCAAAAGGTCCTTCACATCATCTCTTAAACCCCATTGAAATCGGCTTATGAAATAATCTTCATGCCAAGTGAGATCACATATCAACTGCCTAAATTCAGATGCATAGGTAGAGGCACGACGGTTACCTTGATGTAACTTCCGAAGTTTTGTTTCTGTCACTCGACTTGTGTCTGCATCTCCAAATGTGGCGGTGAGTTCTCAAAGAAACCCCTCATAGTCCTGAAGTATTACCATGTTCTTCTCCAAGATTGGGGCAAACCATGATAATGCTTGGCCATAGAGCAAGGTTCCAATAAACCCCACCTTGGATGTCTCGTCAAGGTATCTATCAGGTTGCATAGGGATGTATAATTTAACTTGCTCGAGAAATCCACAAAACTTTGTGCGATCCCCATCAAACTTTTCTGGCATGCAAATCTTGGGTTGCTTCATAAATGATGTACTAGGCCGTTGATTCACTTGAATACTCCCTTGATTTTCTTGAAGAACCCCGATTCATTCTTGTAACTCTTGGAGGAGTGCACCTACATGCACTGGATGTCCATCTTGACTTGTGTCTGTCGATGACTTAGGTCTTCGACTTGTTGTTGGAGACTTTGAAGTGATGCTACAATCTATTCATATTAAGCATTCTCCATGATGCCTGGTCTTGGATAGAAGCTAGTCTTGCCAAAATGTTAGGGGAGCACTAGATTGTGCTCTCTGACTTCACTAGACAAGATTTCGAAAATACACTTATGATTACAAGAACACCCACGTAGGGAAAATAATACAAGAAGACGTAGATGATACAAGACGTCCCACAACTCGGGACCAATAGGTATGGAAAACTAGACTAGAGATGATATAGGAGATCCCACAACCCGGGATTGTAAGTACGACACAAGATGTCTGGATTACAAGAACTCCCTTCTAGGAGATGAACTGAATACAAGAAAGAACTTGACAAGATCTCATACTAAGAGATTACAAGAGCACACGACAGGATGTCCAAGAACTAGACTAGACAAGACTGGAACAAGGAACAAGACAAGAACTTGAACTGGAACTTGGAGAGTACTTACTTGGTGGTCACGACTCCTTGAGCTCCCAAGACTGGTATTGGCAAGACTGATTATGAACGTGGCCAACCCCTCCTTATATAGGTTTTCCAAGGGCGGTTCTAGGGCGGTTACAAATTGATGATGTCATCGATTCAAAGCATGGTCTTTGGATGTCAGAATCAAGCAAGAAGACAGACAATCTGAGGGTCTTACGGACGCAATGGAACCATTAGTTTCCCCAAATTTTGAACCAATCATGAGATATAGGATTCACATTGAATCTGAGATTCAGGATGGTTTCCTTTGTCCATGACACAATCGACTATGACCTCAAAAAGCTTCTAAGATGTTGGTATATATGGAAAGAGCAAGGTCATAGTGAGGAATCTTTCATAGAGCAAGAAACTTTGATATTTGAAGCAAGTCAACAAGGAACTCCGATAGTTGAAGCGAGATAGTGAGAAGCTCCAATATCTAGCTAGGCTGTGGACTTGTGTAAGGAGACGGATAAATAGAAAAGTCAAGAGAAAAGTATTGGTGATGCCTTCAAGATGACCCAACATGACATGGAGAACAATACTTCGAAACTAACAATGATCATACCCACGACTCCTCTTTTTATGAGTAATATATTGAAAAACACCTATCAATACTTAAGTCTCTATGATTTATGAAAAATGGATGCTTGGTTTTAGAGTGAGATATTGAATCTTGTGACATCTTTGGTTGCACCAAAATCGATAAGTAGCAATCATGGCACCTATTTTGTGAGACAAGCCTTACTTATTGATTATTTTAGACCATGAATAACAGCAAAGATAGTCAGTCAAGAGATAAAGGGAGTCATTATAGATGGTCGGTTGAGTATTAATCTTATGTCCGGAGCAATAATGTAGAGGTTAGGCCTTTGACCATCTAGAGATATGCAATTCACTGTGACCATGGCAGATTAGAGCAAGGTGAAGCCTATTCTATTTTTTGAAATGTTGGTGGTCCCAACCTAATTCCAATATTCCTCTACATATTAACTACATCCATACTTCACACCACTAACTATCTCTTTCCCACATACAACACCCTTTGGATAGATGTGCCAGTTTCAATAGATATTCCCACATCTTACATGTGCGAAAGATCAATTCTTGTAGAAGCATGACAAGTAATGATGGTACAACATGGAGGTGCAAAGGATACAAAGTCTAGAAGAGGTTTGATGAGCCAAGAAACTTTCATGCTATATATGAAACCATGCAAGTAGTCATGGAATATACCTTGGAAGAGGATTAATGAAGAATAGGGGGTGTCGTAGTGCGTGGATCATCAAGAGATTAGAGAATATGGAATATATTAGAGTGGGAAGATATCTGGGTTTGTTTATCTCGTAGGGTTGATCATAGAAACATAGAGGAAGATAAATAGAGTGGAGAGCACCATCTTGCAAGATGGATGTGTGAATCATCATAGGAGGTTTGCGGTTCTAGTAGAGGAAGATATAAGTAGTTGAGTGTGAGAGATTGTGGACACAAAGAAGTCGGCAGAATAGCATTCATTGAGTAGAGGATGCTCAGAGAGAAGAAGGTGCAATTAGCACACATATGTGCATAGAAGCATAGGTTGTGGGAGAGAAATCAAAGTTACGTAGCGGAGGTGAACCAGTTCAAAGAGTGGAGAAGTTAAGCATGGAGAAGTTCTGGTGTAGTGAGCAATGAAGTGCCTCTATGTTGATCAACAAGCAGTGAAACAGAGCTCCATCGAGGAACCACTGAGAGTGCGGGGACCGATGAGGAGGGTGATGCTATAGAAGGTCAACATAAGATGTGATTGCTAAGGCACCATGAGTGCAATGAAACCGATAAAAATGCTTCTACCACCCCTTTCTCCCTAAAGAATATCCCAACTATTTTTCTACTAGTAAACACATGCTTCCTGCCAGAAGATTATGCTAGCTCTTGTGTTGAGTGTGGTAATCATTTTTCTCTTGGGTGTGTCTGCACAGTTCATGCAAATGTTCTTGGGAAAATAAACAAGACTAGTGCATTGACCCTTAGTGATAGCATGTTCCATGTATTGTTTGTTGAATACAATTTGTTTCATAATACATTGAGATTTGATCCTCTTCTTTTTTCTCTTCTCTCCAACTTCCCGTGTAGCACTTATTGCAATAGCTTATCTTTCTCATTTTGTGTTAGATTTGTGTTACAATAACCATTAGGCAATGGAGACACCACAATATCAATAGTGTTTGCAATCTTTCTTCTACATCTATAAATTTACAAGTCAAAAAATCTATCAGTTGCATGTCTATTGAGTCTTACTCTCACCTGAATCCAAAAAATCTTTATCAACCCTTAAGCCGAGTATGGAAGAACAATGCAAAATGATATTGATGCTATAAAATTGTGGTGCAAGCTGTACAATACATATTTGAGTTGCATGTGTTTTCTTAGATAGGAGATACACTGAGAAAGGAGAGGGATATTGTGTATTCGGAGTATAGGAGAGGAATATTGCTGAGAGGGAGACATTGTAGGTTTGCAATGGGAGCATAGACTCATATAATTGGAGGGGAAGTCATGTGGCCTACTCACAATAAAGTTTTATGATGGGGCATCATTTGTCCTTTTATCGATGCTTTTGAAAGACACCATGGGGCTTCTAAAGGTTCCTATCTCTAGAGGACGCTTTGTCTCGGAGAGCCAACCAAAAGAGAGAGATCAAGGGGAGGGATGAAAAGTGCCAAGGAGCAAAGGAGGGGGGGGGGATGAAAAGTGCCAAAGAGCAAAGGACATGAGTAAAGGTTCTCATCGCTAGAGGACTCTTAATCTCGGAGAGCCAACCTTGTTTGAGTAGTTCATTTGGTGCATCTTTGGGATCCAGTTTCCAGTATAGAGGGTTGTTCACCCTTGCGTATCCAGATATGCTTTACTACATGAGTTATTTTATGTTCCACCAGTCATTGAGCATGCCCTTTGACTATCTCCTACATCTACTTCTTTTGTTGCCTTGCTTGTTTTTTTGGGAATGCCTTTGGAAAAGAAGGGAGTTCCTTATTGGCCTTTGCAACTCCTTCATGATTCACCTTTTTATGCATCATAGAACTTTGGACAAGAATAGCATCGTTATCTTCAGTGGGTTCCTAGAGGGACCAAGAGTGGGTGCCTTTCCTAGTTGTTTGAGTGCTTAATTTTCTAACTCAAGTGTGATGCGATTTCGATTTAACCAAGCCTAAAGAAGTCCACTTCTTACGTTTAGGTTGATTGCATGATCATAGATCCATTCTTGACCCAAAACAAGAGGTCCGGTTAGATTTTTGTCTTGGCACACTAGTACCTTGACTGTCATTCGAACATCTTGAATATGGAGGGCAAGCTCCACCTCGCCCATGCAAGGGGTTTCCAAACCTCCCAATCTTGTGAGATATGTTTCTATAGGATTGATACTTAATTGCAATTTTGAGCAATAAGAAAGTCTAACTACACTAGTGGTTGCGCCTGAGTCAATCAAGGCTCTTACAGTCCTTGCATTCTTTCCTTGTCCTACTTCCAGGGTCACAAAAGGACATCGATCAATAATTTTAAGGGAACTTACACTTGATGCTTGACACATGGCCATGTGGTAACTTGGAACATCATGAGCATCTGATCTAGGCTCATCTCTACCCTATCTCCTTAATTTCATTCGTCAAATGCATTCTAAGGCTTCTACTTGTGCTTCTTCTCCGATTCGTTTTTCCTCTTTCGTACGTCTCTTTGCAGTGTTCAGTCAACTAAACATTTCCTCTATGAGGGGTTCTTGATATAACTTGACTCTACATCCACTGATGTAACTAGGTAGGATATCGCCTTCTAGAGTGGCTAATTGGACTAATCCACTTGTTGAGATCCTATTGATAATCATAGGTCCATAGCCTCGCATCTCCAACTTTCTTGTATGTTGCTTCAAGATTTACACTAAGACTAAATCTCTTGGATTCAAGCCTTTGTCCTTCACATGGGCATAAAAGTATGCCTTTTGTCCCTTCTTGGCTGCATATATTCCTGCCGCTGCTCTTAATCTCATTTCTCCTAAGCGTTCAAGATCAAAGATCCTAGATGAGAGCTCATGGCCAGTCCATTGATGCTCTTGTCCGATTTTCAGTGTGGGTATTAGGAGGTCTAATGCGAGTAGTGCATTTTGTCCAAACACCATCTAAAAGGGTGTGGCTTGGAGTATCATTCATAGTCCACCACTCGATATGCCCAAATAGCATAATGTAGCTATTTATCCCAATTAGAGTGTTTATTATTCACCAATTTGGTCAAAACATTACAAAGTATCTTATTCGTGCTTTTAGCGTGTCCCTTAGCTTGTGCATGATAGGGGCAGACTTCTTATGTATCACCAAGAATTCTTGGAGAAGATTTTCAATGACTTCATTCAAGAAGTGCATACGTCTATCACTTACTAACTCTATTGGTAATCCATATCTAGTGAACACGTTCTCAAATAAGAACTTAGTTGTTGTTTGAGCATCATTCTTTGTTGTGCCCTTTACTTCTACCCATTTGGTGAGATAATATGTGGCAACAATAATGTATTCAGCATGTGCACCCTTAGCTGGGGGGTTAATAGGACCAACAAAGTCTATTCCCCACTTAGAGAATGCCCGAACTCCCATCATGGGTTTTAGTGGCATCTCATCTTTTTGTATTAGGTACTGAGTTCACAGACAAATAGCACATCTCTTCACATAGGTATGTGCATCCATGTGAAAAGTGGGCCACCACATACCTGCGAATAGGATTGCCTTTGTCACCCGATCTGGTCCAAAGTCTTCTCCTGCTACACCTTGGTGAGCACTCTCTAAGATCCTAAGGTATTCACTTTCATGGACACACAGTCTTAGGTAACCATCTTTCCCGTGCTTGCATAAATTATTGAGTGAATCATCTAGTGCCTCCTGTTCTAAGCTCCTTTGTCTAGCCAAAGTCATCTCTTGAGGGAATGTCTTCGTTCTCAAAAAGGCTACTAACAGTTCGCTCCAATCTAGTGCTAAAGACACTTGATATAGAGTGGCATGTTCCATTGGTGGTCTAGTAGCACAAATATGGCATTCCTTGCACATCCTATGGACATCTGCTTCCATGGTAGACCAATACATGCCTATTTGCAGAGTCTGTCGGGTTTGATGTTTGGAGTGGTGTTGATGTAGTGCACCTACATGTGCTAGTTGCAACCACTTTGCATGCTCATCTTCATCTACAAAACAAGCCAATATGCCTTGATTGGTGTGCTTATACATGCTGCTTGTTATTATGTGGTACTTCTGAGATCTGACTACTTCCTTATTTTTAGCTCTCACTACAGGATGTTTAGGTACGAATGTGAGGATAGGCACTATACCTTTGGCCCACCCAGGCACTACCTCTAGATTGAACAAGTAAGCATCAGGAAGGTCATCTGATACTCCTTGAGGGGACTCTCTAGAAGTTAGCCTACAAAGGTGATTGCCCTTAGGATAGTCTTACCTTTCCTAACCACAACTTCAAAGTCATATTCCATTAGTAAGATGAACCATCTCACTAATCTACTAGTATTGCATGGTTTGTTCACTAGATATAGTAATGCTTGATGGTCTATAAAGAATTTAAACTTATTTGCAAGCAAATAATATCTAAACTTTTAGACCGCATATACCATGCCTAATCCTTCTCTTTCAGTAGTGGTGTAATTTCATTCAGCTGCATTCAATTGTCTACTGGCATAAGCAATTGGGAGATCCATATTACCTTTGCCAGTAGGTTGTGCTAGTACACACCCAATTGCATAATTGGATGCGTCCACGTGAACATGAAACGGTTTATTCCAATCTAGTGTAATCAAGATTGGTGTTGAACACAATCATTGCTTAAGCTCATTAAAGGAGTTCTCACATTCTTCTGTCCATTTAAAGTTAGTTAAAAGAGAGTACAGAGGCTTGAAAATGATTGCATACATATGAATGAAACGTTGATAATAGCTGCAATGTCCCATGAAAGCTTGTACTTCCTTGACATTCTTTGGCCTAGGTAGCTCTGCAATAGCTCCAACTTTATCCTCATCTGTGGATATGCCATTCTTTGACATTGTGTCCTAGAATCTTGCCTTTCCTAACCATGAAAACACACTTCACTAGGTTTAGGCAGACCTGATATTCTCTACATTTGTCAAAGATTTGTCTGAGTTCAGGTATATGTGTTTTTCTAATGTTGGAATGAGCATAGAGATCATCTACATAGACTTCCAAGTTTTTCCTCAAGAACTCTTTAAACACATGACACATTAGCCTCTGAAAGGTAGTTGGCACATTGGTAGGTCCAAATGGCATTACCCAAAAAGCAAATATGCCCCACTCTATAGCAAAAGCCATCTTATGCTGATATTCTGGAGCAATGGCCACTTGATTGTAGCCAGAGAATCCATCAAGGAAGCTGTACACTTCCTTGCCTGCTACTTTCTAATAGATGCTCAGTGATAGGAAGCAGATAACAATCTATAATAGTGGTTGCATTAACTTTCTTCAAGTTAATGAAAACTCATAACTTGCCATTCGTCTTGGGCACCACTACAATGGGGGAGACCCATTCAGTATGCTCAATTTCATAGATAAATAAAACTTCAATCAAGTGATCTATCTCTTCCTTGATCTTAGCACCATAATTATCATTATATGTGTATGGCTTTTGCTTAGACGGTATGGCCTCTGAGGTCATAGGAATTATGTGCGAGCATATGTTAGGATCTACTCCTTTTAGGTCCTTATAACTCCAAGCGAACACATCTCTGTATTCTCTTAACGAGGTTATCAACTCTTGCTCCTCATCTTCTATCAAATCATGTACTATGTATGTGCATTGTTCTTCACCTTCCTCTATGGTCACAATGTTTTTCTTAGTTTCGTCTTTGTTATCATAGGCCTCTCCTGCTAGTCCTTCTCGTTTAGGCATTCTTATCGTGACTTTCCTATCTTCAATCTCGTACTTCTTAAAGTTTTTAGGGACCTCAAACAAAGATTCTTCCTCATCTGGTGAGTCTTCTCTCTTCTTTCTTTTCTTACCCTCACTCTTGGTGGTTACTTGTGTGGCTAATCTCAAGTCGTTCAAATTGTGAAAAGATGGATAGATATGTGCTTGAAGATGAAGAGGTGTTGCAAAATCCTTGATCTACACCAGCCAAATGAACTCCAGGAGTATATGGTGGGCCCTTTTAGCTTGCCAATGGATGTATTAGACACCCTATGTACCTTGGAAGATCACTCTCAAAAAGATAGATCAAAACAGATAAGTTGGAGTTAGCTCAGAGGTGAAAACTTGCTATTCTTGGTTCATACACCTGTCCAGTGTTTTACATAATTCTCTGAGCACAGTAGCAATTAGCTTAATTCCTCTTGGGGAAGTCTAGGTAGCTTAAAGAGCTAACTTTCAAGAGTAATCTCATCAAAAATAATAAACCACACACTGAGAATGAGTTTTAACAAGTGATGACATCATCCCGATTTTCACGGTGTCGGAAGGATTTCCTCACTCGAATTGTTATATGGAAAAATAAAAATATTTTGTTTTAAAGACGGTTAAATGATATCTCTCTCTCTCATATATATATATATATATATATATATATATATATATATATATATATATATATATATATATATATATATATATATATATATATATATATATATATATTAATATACTAATTACGATTGACTAAACTCTTCTCTTGGGTACCTGCAGGAAAAGGACGAAATTATATGCAAAATGAAAGGATAATTGATTTTACTCTTACTTTTGATTTTAATTTATTTATATCTTTTTGAGATCATGTCTATGTGCATTTATAAATTTAAGAATGTTCATTTGCATGTACTTATGTTTATAAGGTAATGAATAGATATGTATGTGAAAGTACTTAATTATGTATGTGTTTAAATATAGATATACTTAAAAATATATATTTATGTGTGCATTTGTGTCTATATGTTTATGTATTTTTGTTTATCTACACATGAGTAAGTATATATGGATCCTTGTTTTGTATGTTTACACTAAACCTATAATTCCTTTATATAAAAAATCTTATATATGGTACATGTGTATGATCATGAATGCTCATGGGTATGTTTATTTATTCGAGACCATCATTATATATGAGTTCATGTTTAGGTTTCTAAGGGTGGGTATATAAGCATGAGTACTACCCTAAGTACCTAAAAATTGTGTTAAGAAAATTAATAATAAATAGGTTAGTATATTTTTAGATATATGATTAGTATATAAATATAAATATTTATTTACATTTATATAAATATATATACAATTAAATAAATAAATAAAAAAAAAATATATATATATATGTAAAGATAATAAATATATCTTAGATATAAGTTATTTAATTAAAAAAAAAAAGAATTAGTAGATGATTAATAAGGATAACTATTTAATAATTAAAAGTTATTTTAAGAGAACGTGTATTTGTTAACTAAAAACGTGTATTTGTTAACAATAGATCTTAGACTAATAAGAACTTACGTGTGCCTCAGTTGGTTAGTAGAGTTTATGTTCAAAGCATTAGTTATCTAAATCACATGCACGTGTAAGTAGTAGTTATAATTGTATTTAACTATTGAGAGAGCGCTACATTTTTTTTCTTGAATGGTCTCCTGCAAGTACGTGATCGGACAAAGAGATAGAGAGTGAGAGAGATAGAGAGTGAGAGAGATAGAGAGAAAGGGTTCTGTATTTAATGCCGTTCCCGAGGAGCTGTTGTTTGCATTTGGGCAGTTGTGCGTGCGTTTTTTCTTCTTGCATTAAGTTTTGTTCATTCTGGCCATCTTGTTCATATAGAGACTTTTAACTTCTCTGAAGGATTTCTCTTCCATCTTGTGTTGGATCAAAAACATCCTTCAGTACTCCATTCTTTGCAGATTGAATATGAGACGACTGCATGTCTGAGAAATCCATATCTGGCTGCACTTACGTGGAGAGAGAGTCCCAGCTATCCCGTAGAGGATAAGTATTTTTCTCCTCATTTTATTTTCAGTCGTGAAGATATCGCAGAGAAGTTAGAAGGCATTCTATATATATATATGTATACTGCGAGCAAGAAATTGAGCGAGCTTCCTCATTTCTGATGCCAAAAATCGGACGTTGATAGGTTTTTTCTGTTTCTGGATGAAAAACATCGCCATTCTATGTTTCAGAGAGAGAGAGTGTGTGTTCTTCAATTGCGCTGCTATATGTGTTTCTGTGCAATTGGAGAGTCGGCGCAAATATGAATTCGGTAGAGGGAGAGAGAGAGAATCGCATCTGCTATGTCCAGTACATTCAGCGTAGTTTGTAATTTCTAATTCTTCTTGAGCATGTGTAAAATATCCTTGAGCAGAAGCATTTGCAGCATGCAGGTTTTGGTTCCTGAGGGCGTTCCAAAAGTTGAATGGAAAAATAATGTAGTTGATTCCTGTGATTACTTTGGTAAAATCTATAAGTATTGATCTTATCTCATAGATATATTGCAGCAGCATGATCTGAGCATAGAAGTGTGAGGGAAAGATTTTGATAGTCTTATTGTCATAATGAAACTGTGGCAGAAGAAACACAAAAGAAAAGGTGACGGTGTCAGAGGCGAAGAGAGAGAGAGATGGAGAGTTCTCTGATGATTTTCATAGTCATGCTTATTAGAAGCCAAGAGAGCTTGGAGAGATGTTTAATATCACAGTAAAAGCTCCAAAGCTAATGTTGTTTGGGCCATTCACAGAGGTGCTGCATGTCTTGGCTCCTTGAAAGGGTCTTCTTCAAATTTTGAGCTGCTCACTGACCCTTTGTAGGAGTACCGAGACATTGTCTGTAGCTCCATTGCCGCAAACCGCTTCTAATGATGATCAGAATCCGGGAGAAGGACTCATGTGCTTATTCAATTGTCTTGCTTTGTGTTCTCTTCCTTTATCCACCTCTCACAAAGGCATGCATGCGCTGTAGATTTCCCAATGAGAGGGTATCTCAGCAAGATTTGTTGATCACCATAGATGAAACGAATCCCCTTCTCGAGTATTTCACACACAAGAGAGAAACAAATGTGGACGTCTACAACGACTATTGTGCGCAAAGAGAAGACGCAAGAGGAGATAGTTGCCACAGAGAGAGAGAGAGAGAGAGAGAGAGAGAGAGAGAGAGAGAGAGAGAGAGAGAGAGAGAGAGAAAGAGAGAGAGAGAGAGAGAGAGAGAGAGAGAGAGAGAGAGACTAGAAATGCATGTGTATGCATAAATATGTTCATGCATGTATGAATAATGCATGTATGCATGTGTATGCATTTGCATGTAAGAATGATGCATGAATGCATAAATAAATGTATGCATGAGCAATGTTAAATAGTTATATGATGAATGCTTGTAAGTGTAGGTATGCATGTGCATATGATTATGCATATATGCATGAGAGTTATTGAAGTGTTGTATGATGCATGTTTGTATGTAAACAAATGTGTGTTTGCATGAAAAGTAAATGGTTTACGTATGCATGAAAGTTAGAAGTTTACATATACATATATTAGTATAGGTTTAAGTTAAGTATTTAATGCTAAATGAGTGTTTTATATTTATTAAAAACATACTTATGTTTTTTTTTTCTTGAATGGTCTCCTGCAGATTATTGAAGAGATTACAAAGGAGAATACGAGAAAACAAGCATACGAGATTTCAAGTTCACGAAATTACGATATTTTTGAAGATTGTTTATTAAGTTGTATAGGATTATCTATTAAGAAAATTGTATTAACACTTATGATAAAACTTTGTATAGGCTTATTGTATAGGCTTAAATAAGATTGATTTTGAAATTCTTCATACTGTTTCTCTGAAAATTAATTGAGATCTTTACTTTTTTTATTTCATATGTCTAAAGAATCAGGATCTACAAGTAGTTCTAAACTAGTATCTTCAAACGATTCTGTTATTAAGAATCAAGAATTAGAAAACTTAATAATAGGAACATTGCTCCCGTCTTCAATTGATAGTTCAAATAATAACGAAAATATAGAAGTTGAAATGATTAAAGATAAAGTAGTTAACGAAACTTTACACACGTTAGATTACGATCGTCTTCTTTCTAGAATTTTACCTTTAATTACCATAGTTTTGCCAGAACCGGAGGACAAGAAAGACTTATTCCCACCTAATTTAGTTAGAAAACCTAACTCAAATCAAATTGAGGATGAAGAAGTTAACTTTGTTAAAGATAAAATTACAAACAAGAACTTAGTTTTGTCTTATCAATTAGAAGCTATAGAAAATTATAGAAACGCTCGTCCTTACGGTCCTTAGTCTAAATACTTAGTTCTTAATTTGCACTCCCATATATTAGAAACATATAGGTTTTTATCACACCTAAACTGAAAAATCAACCGAAGGCCCTAGGCATACTTAGAAGCACCCTGTGTGCAGTCACACAGGTTAGCGTGATTCTTTTAGATGAACGTCAGCCTCCCTTCACACCCCTCTTCGACAACGGGCTGCTATAGTTTGAGACCAATGAGCAGAAAAATAAACAAAAATCAAAATGTAGGAATCCAATGATTATGAAAATTTGTATGGTTATACTAGACAGTAAGCTGAATCAAACAAGCTTTAAATCACTGAATTTGGATAAGTAACCACTGAGAAATGGCTCTGACAAGGTGAGTGAAAAAAGTCGGGTACCTGACAGAGAAGTGAAGATGAACAGACACTGTTGACTTCAATTGAACATAACTGAATATTGCAACATCCAAATGACATGAAAATTTGTGAGCATATAGTAGACTTATATAGCTAACTTTACCAAGTTAAATCACTGAAAATAATGCACCAAGCTCAGAGAAAACATCTCTGCAATCTGACTGAGAAAACTGAGAGTAATGGCAACGAGTAGTACACTTCACAAGAACATGGAAATATGAACCCAAATGATAATGAAAATGAAAGTATATTGCTTGTACAATACAATGGACTTACTGATACATATGTGTGCCTTGGAATCACACGTTGATATGGCATAAAGCTCAGCTCTTGGAGGTCTTCACATAGGTCTCTCTAACCACGACTAAAACTGCCATCTATTTATAGTTGAGTTTGGGAGGCTAACTTCCCTCAATCACTCTCCAATCAATCAATGATTGATTTGATTCTCTACCTACCACAAATCACAAATTCGTGGCTCCTCTTTCCCTTTTTGATCAAGTGGACTCAACCACTTAAGATTCTTTCACTTTTACATTAAGTAAACTCTTCAAAAGTTACAAGAGGTAGTTCACAAGTGAACTTTAAATAGTCTTCATTTTGAAGCTTCTTCTAAGACTTTGTGAGACTCAAGCCAATACTTAGGCTTGTCGTAGACTTGCTCCAACAGCTCCCCCTCAAGCCGAGTATGCTTGAGGTCTTCAATCTTCCAAGATTACCTGCAAACCAATCATAGCCTTGAATTTGCAAAGCTTTGTACCATCCAATGCTTTGGTTAGAATATCTGCACATTGTTGATGAGTGGACACATATGATATTTGAATCTCTTTGCTTAGAACCTTCTCTCGTACATAGTGATAATGAACTTCAATATGTTTAGTCCTTGCATGAAAAATAGGATTAGCAGCCAAATGAATAGAACTCATATTGACACAAAAAATAGTTGGAGTTCCAAACTCCAATCCAAGATCTTTGAATAATGTCTTCATCCACATAGCTTCTTGTGTAGCTATGGCAAGACCTCTGTATTCAGCTTCAGTAGAAGAGAGAGCAACTGTGGGTTGCTTCTTGGATGACCATGAAATAAGCTTTGAACCTGCAAAGGTAAGATAACCTAAAGTGCTCCTTCTATCTTCTTTGGAGCCAGCCCAATCTGCATCAGAAAATAGCTTCAAACCTAAATCAGATACATAAGGATAATAAAGTCCTTCATTTATGGTTCCTTTGAGATACTTGAGAATCCTTTTGGCAGCATCCATATGTGGTTTCCACTACTCTGTAACATATATCTACTCTTGTCAATGTGGCATAGTTGAGACTACCCACTAGACTTTGATATATCTGTAACATATATCTACTCTTGTCAATGTGGCATAGTTGAGACTACCCACTAGACTTTGATATGATGTGATGTCCTCTATGAGTGAAAACACTCACTCTGTAACATATATCTACTCTTGTCAATGTGGCATAGTTGAGACTACCCACTAGACTTTGATATGATGTGATGTCCTCTATGAGTTCACCTTCATGTGAGCTCAATTTGTGATTGACCTCCATTGGAGTACCTGCAATCTTACAATCTTGCATCTTGAATTTTGCCAACATGTCCTTAATGTACTTTCTTTGAGTGAGAAACAAACCATGATCTTTGTAGACAACTTCCAAGCCTAGGAAGTAGGTAAGTGAACCCAAATCACTTATCTTGAACTCTTCTCTCATCTGATCTTTGATCTTCTTCATAACATCTGCATCATTCCCTGTCAATATAATATCATCTACATATACACATAAGTAGATGACCTCAGAATTACTCTTTTTAATAAAGAGTGAAGGATCTGCCTTGCTTGGTTGAAAGCCTTTGTCCTACAAGAATGAAACAAGCCTGAAATTCCAAGCTCTTGGAGATTGCTTGAGACCATACGATGCTTTGTTAAGTTTACACACATAATCAGGATAAACTTGATTCTCAAAACCAGGTGGTTGTGCCATATATACCTCTTCTGTTATCCAACCATTCAAAAATGCATTCTTTACATCTAGTTGAAGTATCTTCCAATTCTTGGAAGAGGCAATACTAAGCAAAACCCTAATAGTAGGCATCTTTGCCACAGGAGAGAAAGCCTCCTCATAATCAATTCCCTGAGTTTGTGCAAAGCCTTTTGCTACAAGCCTTGCCTTATACCTGTTAATGGAACCATCAGAATTCTTCTTGAGTTTATAGACCCATCTTGAGCCTATTACCTTCATGGATGAAGTCTTGGGCACAAATCCCAAGTGTTGTTTTCCTCAAGTGCTTCAATCTCTTCCTTCATTGCATGCTTCCATTCTGTTTTTGCTTTGGCCTCTTCAAATGATGATGGCTCCTCTTGGTTTATGTCTTGTGCTATGTAGATAGAATGTTTAGTTACTAATGAGGTGTCAAACCCATACCTTTCTGGTTTTTTCTTTTCCCTCATAGATCTTCTTAGGCCATGATGTGATGATTCTGCCTCATGTCCAAGTTCCTGCAATTTTGCTTTACCTTTAGACTTCCAAGCTTTGATCTTTTCCATCTGAGATTCTTCATCATCTTCCGAGGTGTCTTGTTCTTCAATCTTTGGTTGTTCTCTACCAAGCTTTGGAAAATCGTCTTCAAGATTATATGGCAAATTGACCTTCCTGCATGAATCTTCATACCATGAATTGTTCTCATCAAAAACTACATCTCTGCTTACCAAGAATCCTTTGTTGGTAGGGTTGTATAACCTGTACCCCTTTTGATTGTTGTCATATCTAAATACACACCTTTCTGCCTTTGGATCCATCTTGCCTCTAACCTGTGAAGGAACATGAGCAAAAGCAATACATCCAAAAATTTTACAATGATCTAAGCTTAGTCTTTTCCCATTCCAAGCCTCATATGGAGTCATCCCATCAAGGGATTTTGAAGGCAACCTGTTAATCAAGTAAGTGGTTGTAGATACAGCCTCAACCCATAAGTAATTAGGTAAATGCTTTTCATTTAACATAGACCTTGCAGCTTCAACAATTGTCCTATTCCTCCTTTCTGCGACTCCATTTTTCTCAGTAGTTACCTCTCTTTTGATTCCTCTTTCTTGAAGAAAAGAATCAAACTCATGGGAGAAGTATTCTCCCCCTCCATCTGACCTTAGCCTTTTTAGTGATTTACCTGTTTGATTCTCCACAAGAGCCAAATATCTTTTGAAACATGAAAAAACTTCATCTTTGTGTTTCATAAAGAATAGGATAGTCCATCTGCTGCAATCATCAATAAAGGAGACATAATACCTTGATCCAGATATTGAAGCTTCCTTGCTAGGTCCCCATACATCTGTATGAACCAACTCCAAGAGATCTCCATGCATATAACCTTTCTTCATGAATGAAAACCTGTGAGACTTTCCAAATTGACATGCACTACACTTATAAATCATATGTTGTTTTGACAAATTAGGGAGTCCAAGTACACTTTGGTCCCTGCAAATTTGCTTTAATGAACTTTCACCAATATGTGCTAACCTTTTGTGCCATACTTCCAATTCTGTGAGTGTCTGACTACCATAATTAAAGAGAGCACTGTTCCTAGTGTCCTGTAATTCAAATGTGAACAATCTACCTGTCTTTTCACCTTTTGCAATTTTTCTGAATCCTTGACTTGGATCTTCAACAAATGCTCCTGCCTTTGTGAACCTGACTTGCAACCCTTTCTCTACTATCTGCCCAACACTTATCAAATTCTTTGTAATGGTAGGGACATAGAGTACCTTACTGAGTAGGTTGATGTTTCCATCAGGTGCTTTGACATTTCCTATTTTCTCCACAGGATGTTTTGTATCATCTCTTGTTTGTACCTCATGCTTATTCCTTGGATCTTCTAAATCTGATAGGAGTGCCACATTTCCTGCCACATGATTTGAACAACCTGAATCTATGTAGAAAACATGCTCATCAGATTTACCTTGTGGCATAGCCATGTTCATGATCAATAATGAATCCTCTTTGTTTGAGTCTTCTGTGTAGTTATTGTAGTCTCTCCTTCCTTTGTAGCCTCCTTGATAGTTTGAATGATTGTAGTTGTTGTAGTTGCCATGGTAGTTGTTGAACCTTCCTCTTGAGTAGCCATAACTTCCTCTATTGTATCCTCTGCCTCTTTGATTCCTAGAATTTCTAAAGCAATTTTCAGTTGTATAATTAGTTAATCCACAAATAGAACATGAGTTGGAGTCTTGGGATCTCCCCCTGCCTTGTCTACCTCCTCTTCCTCTACCTCTGTCATGTCTCCTCTACCTGCATAGTTAGCTTGATATGTACCTGCTTCATCATCCACTTTCTTTGCCTTTCCTTTGTTATCTTTGGACTTGCTTTTATCAATGTATAAAGCTGAAGATTGATTACCTTTAGAGCTTTCTCCATTTTTGATAAGCTTTGCCTCTTGAGTAAGTAGTTGTCGATGACTTGTCTTACAATTTTCTCTTCATCTATTACCTCTCCAATGCTTCCCAACTGATCTGCTATGTCCTTGCGCTTTGTGACAAAATCAGTCACATTTTGTTTGGGAGCCTTCTTGAGAGTTGTGAAATCCAGCCATAGTTGATGCTTCCTAGCTTTAGTACTTGAAGAAAAGAAAGCTTCAAGTGCATCCCACACTTCCTGAGATGTCTTACAACTTCTAATGTGAGGCAACAAAAAATCTGAGATAGAGTTGAGGAGATAAGACCTTGCAAGTGCATCCTTGGAGCACCATGTGCTCAATCTTTCTTGCTCTTCTTGTGTTGGTTGACTTTTGTTCCTGAACCTTGGCATAACTTCATCTCCAGCCACATAACCATATAAAATTCTACCTTGGAGATAAGCTTCCATTCTTAATGACCAAGCTGAGTAGTTACCTCTGTCCAATTTGTCAATTGATGAAGGAAATCCATCTGCCATGTTGTCCAACCTTGCTCTGATACCACTGTGAAGAGATGGATAGGTATGTGCTTGAAGATGAAGAGGTGTTGCAAAATCCTTGATCTACACCAGCCAAATGAACTCCAGGAGTATATGGTGGGCCCTTTTAGCATGCCAATGGATGTATTAGACACCCTATGTACCTTGGAAGATCACTCTCAAAAAGATAGATCAAAACAGATAAGTTGGAATTAGCTCAGAGGTGAAAACTTGCTATTCTTGGTTCATACACTTGTCCAGTGTTTTACATAATTCTCTGAGCACAGTAGCAATTAGCTTAATTCCTCTTGGGGAAGTCTAGGTAGCTTAAAGAGCTAACTTTCAAGAGTAATCTCATCAAAAATAATAAACCACACACTGAGAATGAGTTTTAACAAGTGATGACATCATCCCGATTTTCACGGGCTGCTACAGTTTAAGACCAGTGAGCAGAAAAATGAGCATAACTCAAAATGTAGGAATTCAATGATTATGAAACTTTGTACGGTTATACTAGACAGTACTCTGAATCCAATAAGCGTTAAATCACTAAATTTGGATACGTAACCACTGAGAAATGGCTCTGACAAAGTGAGTGAAAAAAGTTGGGTACCTGACAGAGAAGTGAAGATGAACAGACACTGTTGACTTCAATTGAACATAACTAAAGATTGCAACATCCAAATGACATGAAAATTTGTGTGCATATAGTAGACTTATAGAGCTAATATTACCAAGTTAAATCATTGAAAATAATGCACCAAGCTCAGAGAAAACATCTCTGCAATCTGACTGAGAAAATTGAGAGTAATGGCAGCGAGTAGTACACTTCACAAGAACATGGAAATATGAACCCAAATGATAATGAAAATGAAAGTATATTGCTTGTACATTACAATGGACTTACTGATACATATGTGTGCCTTGTAATCACACCTTGATGTGGCATAAAGCTCAGCTCTTGGAGGTCTTCACATAGGTCTCTCTAACCACGACTAAAACTGCCATCTATTTATAGTTGACTTTGGGAGGCTAACTTCCCTCAATCACTCTCGAATCAATCAATGATTGATTTGATTCTCTACCTATCACAAATCACGAATTCGTGGCTCCTCTTTCCCTTTTTGATCAAGTGGACTCAACCACTTAAGATTCTTTCACTTTTACATTAAGTAAACTCTTCAAAAGTTACAAGAGGTAGTTCACAAGTGAACTTTAAATAGTCTTCATTTTGAAGCTTCTTCTAAGACTTTGTGAGACTCAAGCCAATACTTAGGCTTGTCATAGACTTGCTCCAACACAAATGCTCTCCTTGTCCTTGAGGGTAAGCTTCTACTTCATGTAGAAATTCTTCTTCTGATGCACAAAAAGGCTCCATAATGATTGACTCTAGATTGGAGTTACTTGCTTCCTCAAGTACATTAGTGCCAAGCCCACATTCTTCAAGAACCGAATCACACAATATTGCTCCTATGGCAAAAACTGAAATCTCATAGCCATCTTCATCAAAATTTGGTGTCCATTGTTCTTCATTGATGGCTACATCCATTGTTGCTAGGATTTCCACCCAACCATGATGTTCAAACTCTTCATCTAAAAATACTATAGGTGCATTGGCTGGGTCTCGAATAGATCTATGATTTTCATTCGCACCTACCTTCTAGCATTTTCCCTTTTCTGTTTTTGTACTACCACTTTGCACATCCATACGTGAGTGTCTTCATGCATCCATGAGGACCTAGATCCTATGGAATGCATTGACTCAGTATCGTCTGTGGCTCTATGGATTAGATTCCATTGAATGGGGGACACATCTCGATGAGAGTAATCCTTGAGATTGAATTTGGTTGTGACTCCTAAGTTTTGGATAGAAGGAATCAATTCCCCAATCATGTACCACTTGCAAATATCTCAAGAAGGGTCTCCCCAAAATCATCTCGTAGGCCTGATTTTTGCTAAAGTCACATATAGCAAAAGTTTACTCAAACTCTACACCACAAGTAGTGAGAGTTATCCCTTCTAGAAGTCCTAAGGGTCTTTCTATGTGGCCATTGGCCATTTGTAATTTCATTCTCATTGGCTTGAGTGTTGGTTGGCCCCACCACCTCCATAGGGAAGCGGTCGCAATCGCAACTCCTATGCATGAGTACAAAATAGCCTTGGTTGTGTAACCCTGATGAGTGATAGGGAGATAGGTGCTTCCTTCTTCTCCCTCGCTCATGTCTCCTATTTTGTCCGAGGGTATTTCTGGCACTATTCTATGAGATGCTACCTGGGAATGGGTTTTGGCTACTCCTATCACTTGATTGGCTACATGTTTCCATGATTCTAGCTTTAATTTGACTAGCTCTTCTAAAGTGAGATTGCACTGCACTTTAGTGTTCTTCACTACCTTCGCGTTCCTCGGTATGATTGAGTCTTCATTTCTTACCATGACTATGGGTGCTCTCATACAAGTAGACTTTGCTTCCCATGGGCATGTGAAGTGAGGCAATTCCTGTAAGGAGTTAGACTCAAAGTCTAACCATTCACTAGACTGGGCATCCTCTTGTTCCCCATAAATCGAAGGAATGTCTTGTGGGAATTGATCATGTTGGTCATCCACAAGTTCAATGGGACTTGAATCTCTCTTAGAAACTCTTGGGAATATCGATTCATAGAAGAAGAGGTGTCTGGTTTGGTGGAATTAGGCACATAGGCTTCCTTGGGAGGAATGCTCAGCATTTGAGATGTGATTTCAATTATCTTCGCCTTTGTTTCTCTTAGGATTTCTTCAAGTTCGCTTATCTTCTTAGCCCATTGTCTCTTTATTTGTTCACAAATTTCTTTCCAAGCTCTTGTCCTTTTCTTAGTTTGACTCTTAGTCTCACTACACTTTGAATTCTACGCTTGACCTAAGCCTTGGTTCTAATGCAATGCCTAAGCTCTTGTGACAACCTGCATAGGAGTAGTGGAAGTCATACTTCCAATCAGATCAACTACTAACCCAATGACATTGATAGGAGTGATCTTTGGCACATTGCTTGGGTTCTTAGGGCAATCTTGCATAGATGTAGGGATAGGGCAATCACATATGAAGTGATCTCCCTAGCATCTATAACATGGTCCTCTAGGTGCTAGGGGGTCTCACTTGTCTAGGTTGTAGCCTAGAATTAAGATTTACATACATGAAATTAGCATATTCTAGCTCCTAACAGGGTTTGCTCGCGTCTTCATAATAGTATGTCTTGTTATGCTCAAATGACTGCATATAATAAGCCTGCAGACTATCAATATGAGTGGAGTCAAAATTGTGATCATTCAGGTCACTTTCTGAAAGCAATGATGATACTGGCACCAAGGCTTTATTCAATTTTTCTTCGGCAGCTACATATTTTATTGAGATTACATTGGCTGGAGGTGGAGGTTGTTGAGCTAAAACTAGTTGAGGTCTTTGTTGTGCTTGATAGGGTGGTTGGTAGGGTTGTTGGGGCCTACCATATTGTTGTGGTGGGTACTGGTTCTTGTATCTCCCTTGTTGTGGATATGGTTGTGGATAATTTTTCGTAACCGCAATCTAGTGCAATGTGGTTGGTATACCTTCTCTCTATCATGTAGTATTGGCTATTGGGGTTTGCTTGGGGTTAAGCCATGATCGGGCACACATTAGCCATGTGGTCTCCTCCACAGTTATAACACCGTTTCACTGGGACGAATCTAGGTATCTGCTTTCTAGAGACTCCTAATTTTTTAGCTACCTTTTCTACAAGTTCCTCGATAGATGTGGATTGTTTGGAAGTGAGGCTAGTAGAGCTATTTGAATCTTTATAGATTTTTGAAAGCTCTAACTCCTCCCCTAGATTATCCTCAATTTCTATGCCCATGCGTACACACTCTTCTATGGATCTAAGGTCCTTCAAGTACACATAAGCTCTCAACTTGGTACTTAACAATCCATCTAAGAATAAAGCCACTTGTTTGGTTGGTGTGGGCAACTTTGGAGTTGGGCATCTCTCTAGGTATTGTCTGAACCTCCTTCTTGCAAGTCTCACTGTCTCTTGAGGTGTTTGCTTAAAGCTATGGATCAATGAGGAAGTGTTGTGTTGTATGCTACTCTTTGAAAATCGTGTGATAAAGGCTTCTACTAGTTGGTCTATGTTTCTAAATTGCCTCTGTTGTAGTGGTTGAAACCACGCAAAGGCAGTGTTCTTCAGTGTAAGACCAAAAGCATTGTACTATGTGAATAGTTCATCAACTTGTTCAGCTCTCAAGACTTGCCTAAATTTTGCCACATGATCGTACGGGTCTCCAATGACATCAGAGCAATTTTTCATCGACTTAACCAGTTGTGTAGGCCTCAATGTCCTAGTGTGTTCTCTAGGCCCTGACAAAGGAAACTCTTCTACATTTCTTTGATTCCTTGGGTCTCTATGTTTCTCATTTTCCATTCTATCCATCTCTGTTCTCGTTCTTTCTCTTCCTAGTGGGTTAGCGAAGCTCACCTTGAGTCTATCTATACTCCTATCCCTTTGAGATCCATGAGTCTGGGATGTTCCAGATCCTTGGTGACCATAAGAGACATTGGATCTTGGTTGGGGGAGACCCTTCCAAGTGTAGGCGTGCCTACCATGCTCCGAGACCACAAAGAACCTTTCTGAAGTATAACCTAAGTAGGTCACTTTTCCTGGGGTGTCAAGATCTTTGAATTCATATATGGTAAGCATTCCCACTTCATTAGGTTGGTAGGCTTATACCTCCAGAAAGCCTCATCTTTCTCTCAGTTTAGGAGCAAATGTATGCTCTTATTGTCTTGTGGAACCCACTCTGGAGTGAGCACTCTAGTCAAGACAGACTTGCCTCGAGGGGTTCTTGGCTCTCTTCCTAGGTTCCCTTGCTCTATGTCACCTATTTCAACCTCCAATATTACGTTTCTAAATTCATATGTCCTATTTGGTTGGTTGGTGACTACATACATTGTTCCTTCTTTGTCTATGTCTGAACCATTTTCAAATTTGACTACTAGTTGTTCTAGTCCAAGGGGTTGATCTAGGTTTTTAATTTGGACAAGAGATCTTCTTAAACCATCCTCATAGATGTGAGCACCTAATTGGTTGGTTTTAATATATTCGAGTTGAGTCTTGTAAGGTCCTTTTGGGTTTTCTAGGTACACCACTCCTAAGCTACCTACAGGTCTCTCCATGCTATAAGACATCTCAGAGTCACTCATTTTTTAACTTAGAACGTATGGGTTCTCACTCAATCGCTGGGCCCAAGACCTAGTGGTATGGTTGACACTAGCCTTAGATGATCTAATACTTCGACAGTCTCTCCTTAGGTGTCTTCCTGATCTCAGTTTCATATGCCCTATTGATTAACCCAATGACCCTTGTACAACCTTGTTGCAGATTCTTTGATATCAACTACTTGTTATGCATTGTCAAGAGCACTTAAGTGTGTCATACTTGATGTTATTCATCCACTTAGCTTAAGTTCTTTTCCCTTAGGTTGTCCCTTGACTACAATTTGACCTATTGTTAGACTTGAGAAATTAGAGGCTCTTAGAACTTGAGTTTTCTTGTCATACCCCTAGTCAATCAAAACATCTATCCACAGTTAGCCTAAGCTAGGAATAGACTGAGGGGGTTGAGAGATATTCCAACCTCAAGTCGCTTCTTCTTGCTGCACACGTCTACCCAGGAAGCACGTTCCCAAGCCTACACACACTAGTGCTTGCTTCGGGTCTCTCCAAGAGCTCTCAATGATCCTATAAAAGTTCCAAGTATAGCTCAAGATTTTGCCTTCAATTGACAGATAGTTTGATTCAAACACTTTTACAACTCTTTTCCCCCTTGTATTGCACAAGAAAATTCCTAGAGCCCAATTAGGCTTCCTAATCCCACTTGAGGGTCAACTTCAAAATACCCTATCTAAAAATCAATGCATTATTCTTAAGAAAAATAGTTGAGGCCATGTAGGTAGTGTATGTCACAATAGATAGTGTCTATTATCTATTGTAGTTTTGGTTTGTTACGATCGATGTGTGTCTGTCATGATAGACGGGTGTTTGGCACGATAGACAGGTGTCTCGTGAGGGATGTCTGTCGTGATAGATGGGTGTCTTGTTACTGTTAGTGTCCATGTGAAAGGCCAAATGGCCACCGGACACTTCTTTGTATATGTTCTTTAATAAAACATATAGTGGCATGGTCAGTCACAGACTGTAAGTTCGACCACATTTGTAAGACCTAAGAAGTCTATCTTCGTGCTCCCTGTGTACTATGTTTTCTGCGTATTCTACAGCCTCTGTGCGGAGTACAGGGTTCACATGCTCAATACATTATTGTTGCCACATATTATCCAACCAAGTGGGTAGAAGTGAAAGACACAATGAAGAATGATGCTTAAATGATGGGTAAGTTCTTATTTGAGAATGTGTTCACTAGCTATGGGCTACCAATTGAGTTACTAATTGATCTTCTCACTCTATTATTCTCCCCTTTTCTAGTGACTCCCAAAAGCTCGAGCTTGGTTTGTTCTCTGTGGAAGAGTTGGAACAAGGTTAAATAATTTATCAGAATCAACGAAGATTGGAAATGGGTGGCTGGTATTAGATAGAATGATTTGAAATGGTTCCCTATCAAGGGCATTAGAGGTGTGGAGTCTTGGAACCTCCAAAATGCTAGGAAGCTTGGGAACAAAGGTTTCCATTTGTGGAAACACCTCTGGAACTAGGAAACTTGTCACTGGATTAGATTCAAGGACATTGCTCCGGCCAAAAGAGCGGACATGAAGAATGGCGTCTACTATAGAGCAGATTCAATGCTTGGGAATGCTCAAGGACTCGCTTACTCATTGTTCATGACTCTTCTCACGCTCAAGGTTTAGGATGGTACAATGGCAATAGCCTTGAGAAAAATCCAAGATTGAAGAAGGATGTGGAATTTCATGCCTCACTCAATAGGAAGTGGTTTTGGGATTGGTTAAGCTGGAGGTGGGACTTTAAGTTTCAATCCCTTTGGCACCCACTCATCGAGACAAAAAAGTTTGTGCTTATGTGGCAAGTCCTACACTATGGAATCTAGAACAATGTAAAAGCTAACAAAGTTTGCCGGCTAACAAAGTTTGCGGGCATGGAAGACTTGGGACACCTCTTCTATTCATGCCCCAAATCTATATTGATCTGGTAGAGAGAATCATGTTGTGTCAGGGGCAAATCAACTTGAAGCAAGCTTTGCTAGGTGAAGCAATTGGATGTTCATTAGTACTATACAAAGAAGAAGGTATATAGTTGATGCAAAGGAAATACATTCTAAATCTTTTGAAGAAGCTTGGATTGTGTGATTGAAAGCCCATTTCAAGTCCATTAGAATTAGATGTTAAACTAAGTGCTCATTAGGGTGAAGAAGTGAAGGACCATGTATAGGTCAATTATTGGTTCTCTCTCGTATGTTACTATGACAAGATTGCACATGTAGTTGGATTGTTATCTCAATTTTTGTAGGCACCGAGAGTAACTCATCTTCTTGTGGCCAAAAGGGTACTTAGGTACCTCAAAGGATCAATGAATGAAGGGCTCTATTATGTATTTGATGATGACTTACATGTACAATCTTTTTTTCCACATTGATTGGATAGGTTCCAAAGATGACAAGAGGAGCACTAGTGGATATGTTATCATGCTATGGAAGAAGACCCATCTCATGGATGTCAAAGAAACAACCAACAATGGCTCTCCCCTCAACCAGATCTGAGTTTAGAGCCACAAGTCTCATTAAGTTTATGTGGCACAAGAGATCTTGATTTGCAAGTTAAGCAAGTACCTATTTTTTGTGACAACATAAGTAGCATTTTCTTGCCTCAAAATTTGGTGTTCCATGCAAGGTCCAACATTGCCACCTTATTAGAGAGACAATCATGTCAAGATGTAAACATGGAGAATCTGAGTACAAAGGAACAATATGCAGATATTTTTACAAAATATTTGGATGGATTAAAGCTATAACACTTCAAGGCATGCATTGGAATGAAGGACCTAGGCATTAAGTCTTGAGGTGCTGAAAATCAAGTCTCAACGATACAAAAGGACTCATTCATGAGTTTTTCAAGTGAACTAATCAAACAGGAGGACCCAAAGTTGTGGAATCAAGTTAGGTGCTCCACAAAAAACAATCAAATTCAAATCTCATGAATCACCCACCAAAAAGTGCACCTACGCTAATTGATGGGTGGTTAGCTAGATTCTAGGAAAAGTAAAACTTATATAAAAGCATCATTTCACCTTTCTTTCTTGTTTTTTATGTGTTTTGTGAGTTTCCCACTTAGTTTAATGAATTCTTGATCTCTAGAAAGTATCCTCATTACTTGCTTATCTCATTTTCTCATGCTTTTGCTCCTCTCTATCTAGAGGCATAGTTAGGCTTTCACAATACTATTTGTACCAGATTATAGAACATTGTTACTCTCTCATTCTACTCATTTTTTTTATTTCAAGCTTTGCCTTTTCTGATATATAGTGCCACAAAGTATTCCAAAAATTCAAGTTTTTGTACTAAGTTAATTGTGAGAATTCTCCAAGTCCTTGAAACTATATCTCTACACATAGGCAGGGACTATTGTAAACAGATAGCTTGTCTTGAAGTGGATGGTTCTCATAGCTAGAAAATTCATTTGCCTTCATTCAAAGCTTTTTTAGGGTCTAGTTGAATCTAGAAAATTTTCATTTTGAGTCATTATACAGGTATAGAGAAAAGACCAAAATAGGAGCATGTATCATTGTCTATGGGCCTAGTCAAGGGTAGCCATCTTCCATAGTTGCATTGGGGTGTTAGAATATTCCCCCATCAGAATTAGCATGTCCCTTTTGATGAAGCACATAATTCTAGAAATTGGATGGTTTTTGTGCAAGTAGAATATGATGTTATCATGAAGAAGAGTACTTGATCTCTATTTGATTTGCCTCCTCAAAAAAGTTCATTAGCACTAAATGGGTCTATAAGGCAAAATCCAAGCTTGATGGTAGTATTGGTAACTATAAAACTAGGCTTGTATTCAAATATTATGCTCAAAAGAAGGGCATTCATTTCAAAGAGACCTTTGCCCCTACATATCTCATGAAAATCATTCGTAGCATATGTGCAATTCCAACTCATAATGGTTGGAATGTACATTATTTGAACATAAAAATTTCATTTATGAATGGTGATTTGCATGAAGAAGTGTATGTATTTTAGTCTCATGGTTTTGTGTAGAAAAGGGCATAAAAACAAAATGTGTAGGTTAAATAAGTATTGTATGATTTAGAGCAAGCACTACATGCTTGGTATGAAGAAACAAGCCTACTTATTACAAGATGGATTTCATAATACTTCAACTAGAAGCAAGTTGTATAGAAAGTGTCCAGATGATGTACTTATTATCATTGTCATTTATGTAGATGATATGTTGGTTTAATGGTCCTAATGAGATCCATATTTTAGATTTTTAAGGCTGATTTGCATGCCTCTTTTGAATTTTCATATTTGGGGCATCTGCATCATTATTTGGGAATTTAGTTTATGCAAATTGATGGTAGCATTTCTTTTTTTCAAAATAAATACATTTACAGTTTATTGCAATATTTTAACCTTGAAGATTCTAAAACTATTTACACCCCAATGGAAACATGTTTATAATGGAGTCTTCATGATAGTGGAGATGCATTTGATGTTGGACTCTATCAACAAGCTATTAGATGCCTCACTTATGTGTGCATTACTCGGCCTCATAGTCAGTTTGCCATCTCGTAAATGAGAAAATTATGCATAGCCCATGAGCTAAGCATTGGTAGTTAAGATATGTTTCACTATTTATCTAGCACCCATGAGTGTGGGTTGTTTTACCCCAATCGGGGATTAGCACCACCATGTTTGCATGCTTTTTGTGACTCAAATTGGGTTTGATGTTATGAAGCCTGTGTATCCACAAGTGGTTTTTGCTTCATGCTTGATAGCTCATACATATCTTGTTTGAGCAAGAAACAACCTACTATGGCCACTTCTAGCTGTGAGGTTAAGTATAGGGAAGTCTTCACAACTATTCTTGAGTGTATGTGGCTCAGATGCCTTATGGATGACTTAAGTGTTGGTCAGATTTTTGCAACCACCATATTTACTAACAATCACAGTGCATTCATATTTGTGAAGATCCTAGCAATCCATGCTTGTGCAAAGCACATTGAGATGCACTGTTATTATGCCAAAAGGAAACTCACCATTAGAGAGATTAGTTTGGTATATGTACCCACATCTTGTTGATATATTTTGGTAGTGATGTGTATGAACACACTTAGGACTATCGGGGCACTTTTTTTCCTGCCTATAACCCTAACAGATTACTTATCTTTGTACGTTTACTTGGTAATGCATTCAGTATTGTGTGTTGTGCTCCAAGATTCTTCTTCTTGTGTTAGTCGTGTGCTTCCACATACCTCAAACTCCAACAATTGGTATCAGAGTAGGTTTTCGCTTCATCTAAGGCATTGTCAATACCCCTTCGGTCAGAGTCTCAAAATCACACAACATTTGGTGAGCAAACTCAGGGTGATTAGGAGTCCAAAACAACTTCGCTTTGTGGTGCCAAGGTTTCCATATGAGCTCTTTGCCACCTCCAAATGCATTATCAGAGTGCATGTGCAAGCAATTTTGTCCTTTTGTGCCAAACATATATAGAAGTTTTGGTTCGCCAATTCAAGCACCTTAAAGTCTGCTACAGGTTTAGAGGAGCTCAATAGGCAAGTTCTGTTCAACTTTTTGAGATATGGTCAATTTTTTGCAACAGGGTATTTTAGTTAGTGGCCATGGCTGACAGAAGTGATGTATTTTGTATGTTGGGTATTGAGGACCATTTGGATGGTACCAATTACCCATTGTGGGCATATATGATGCATCATGTATTGATCGCAAAAGTACTATGGAATATTGTGCAAGGTGTTGAAAAATGACCTACCCCACATGCAAATACAGTCACTAAAGGTGATGCAGATGGCATTGAAGATGACGATCTTCAAATTCATGTTTGTGATGCATTTCCTATTGCACCTACTGTGGAGCAACTTCGTTGGAATGGTAGACATTCTCACGCACATGCATTGATAGCTTTTTTTGTCAAATGTTCCATTATCGCTCATATTTGCTCTTGCAAAACAGGAAAGGATGCTTGTGATACACTTAGCACTTTGTAATAGGTAAGAAATGAGGCTCGTGTTGCTTACCTCAGAAACAGTTGGAGAGTGAGCATATGAATGAAGGAGATTCTATGGATAGTTCTTTTGACAAAGATCAAAGATTTGAAGAAGTAGTTGATTTTTGTTGATGAAGTCTTGCTAGACTGTTCACTTGTGCAAATTGTTCTGAATGTTCTTCCAAATTCATATCAGAGTTTTGCTTCTACTCTTTGTTTGATGATGAAAGAAAATCCAAATGCCTTAACATTTGAGGAGGTAGTCTTTGTTTTGTAGCAAGAAGATCAGTCTAGGTAGAATAGGTCCATCATGCATGTAGTAGATCAATCTTTCTTAGCTAGTTATAAGGGCAAAGGTAAATGGAGCTCATCTACGAGTAAACAAATTTTTGGTAATTGTGCACATTCAAAAAAGGAAGAAAAAGATGAGAAGAAAATAGAAAAGTAGAAATTATTTTCCAAAGATTGTAAAGGAAATGGTCATGCAATAAAGAGTTGTCAAAAACTGGCTACAAAAGAGGCAAAGAAAAAAGAAGCCGAAATGGTTGTTGCAGAGGCCTCTATTTAATCTTGACAATGTGGAGAATGAAGAATGGGCATATACTACTATTTGCAGTTATGACCCATCTTCTCATGAATAGTGTATGTCTGCAATAGAATTAGACGTTTGGTACTTTGACAGTGGAGCAACCAAACACATTAACTCATAGCACAGTTTCTTCAATTCACTTGAGCTTGCCCCTATGGGGAATATTGTCACACGCACAACTCCTCTTATCCTATCATGAGAGTCAGTAAGATCAATCCAACTACTATTGATGGGGTTCTTTTACATTGTAGATGCTTTATTTGTGCCAAGGATCAAGAAAAAACTATTATCAGTCTCAGCATTAGCCAAGATCGGCTTGGTTGTCAAATTTATTGATGAAAAATGTACAGTTCATGATCTCTCAAATAGTGATGTTATTATTGCTTCTGGCATTTTATGTCATGGGCTGTATAAGCTCATAGAATATGAAAAATCTGTGAATGTTTTAGCATGTGTAGCACATGATTCTCAGGCTATCTAAGATACAAAGTTTTGGCATGCATGCTTTGGTCATAGTTTGCTATGCCTATAGAAATCTGAAATGCTATCCTCTCTGCCCAAACTTGAGGGACCTTGTAAACATGTTTGTGAAGGAATTTTTGAAAAAAATGCAGCATTCATCTTTCCCAAAAGATGGTTCACTTCGAGCTACTCCAGAAATTGCAGCTTATTCACAATGATGTGTGTATTCCTATGCACACACCTTCTTTTGGGAACTACCTTTACTTCGTGACATTCATTGATGGTTTTTCTAGGCCTGCATGGGTGTATCCATTGAATGCAAAGTCCAAAGTGTTCATGTGCTTTAAACAGTTTCTAGTTTTGGCTAAAAATTGTGCGAGCATGTAAAATGGGCACCCTCCATTTTGATCGGGGGGATTATATGTTTTTTGATTTTAATGAATTTCTGGCTGAATGTGGGATAAAACATCACTGTATAATGTTGTATACACCTCAACAAAATGGATTTGCTAAAAGAAAGAATAAATCACTCATGGAGATGGCTAGTTGCATAATCAAAAGTAAGGTTTACCACATAGCTTCTAGCTTGAGGTTGTTATGTGTGCAGCATATGTGTTAACAGGTGTCCCACCAAAGCACTGCAGCCTATCACTCCATATGAGGCTTGGCATGGTCACAAGCCATCTATTGCTCATCTACGTGTCTTTGGTTGTCTAGCATATGCATTAGTTCTTGAACAACAATGTAGGAAATTGGATAATAAAGCAGCGAAATGTATTTTTGTTGGGTAGAGTTTTGAAAGCAAAGGTATTGTCTATATCATCCATAGACTAAATGCATTTTGGTAACCCCTGATGTTGTTTTTGTGGAAGATGCAATTTAGCCATTACTTTCATGTACTAAGGAGACATTAGCTAGCTCTAAAGCTCTAAAGATGTGTATGACAAGTGGAGAATCAAGTGCTAGTCCAAATGAGGCAATTTCTTAGCCTTTACAGGTTTCACATGATGATGCAGATCATTCCATTTTTTATGTAGATTTACATGATGCACTTGTTGATGAGAGGGCTGATATACAGGAGGTAAAAACTATGCCTAAATGGTTGGTGCATAATTTGTGAGATAGGAAATTAGATGCACTTTTGTCATATTGTACTCGTTCAAGCTCTCATAGTGCTTCTTTTGCATCAGATTGCTATGTTATGGTTGCCTCTAGTCTTTAAGATGATAATGAGGCATGTTCCTTTTGATGAAGCATAAAATTCAAAAAAATGGATGGTTGCTTTGAATATGATGTTATTATGAATGGTACCTAGTCTTTATGTGGTTTTCCTCTTGGCAAAAAGGCCATTAGCAGTAAATGGGTATACAAGCTAAAACATGAACCTGATGGAACAGTTGATAGGTACAAATCTAGGCTTGTTGGAAAAATATTATGCTCAAGAAAGATGCATTGATTTTGATGAGATTTTTGTACCCACATGTTGAATGACTATTGTTTGTAGCATATGTGCACTTGCAACCCATCATGGTTGGAATGTACATCAATTAGACACTAAAGGTGCATTTTGGAATGGTGACTTACATGAAGGATTTAATGTGTTTTAGCTCCATGGTTTTGTGCAAAAAGGACATGAAAACAAAGTGTGCAAGTTGAAAAAGGAATCATATGGTTTGAAGCAAGCACCACATGCTTGATATGAAAAAATACATGCCTACTTGATTGCACATGGTTTTGAGAACATTCCAACCGAGAGCACCTTATATTTTAAGCATACAAATGATGTGCTTCTGATCATTGTTGTCTATATAGATGACATCTTGCTCACTAGTCCTAATGAGAATCATAGTGTTGATTTTAAGGCTGGTTTGCACACATCTTTTGAGATGTTAGATTTGGTGCATTTGCATCATTATTTGGGAATTCAATTTATGCAAGTTAATGGTGGAATATCTTTGTGTCAAACGAAATATATTGACACATTATTGCATCATTTTGGCCTTGAATATTGCAAACCTATTGCCAATCCTAAGGAAACATGTTTACGGTTGAGTCTTCACAATGCTAGAGCTGCATTTCATGTTGTTCTCTATAAGCAAGTTGTTGGATGCTTGATTTACTTATGCATAACTCAGTTTGATCTTTCGTTTGTTGTTTCATAGATTCCATGTAAATGCCAATTATTTGCATCATGTCGGTTTGTTTCTTGTTATCTATTACTTCTTCTAGATGGACTTTTTTTATCTCCTTTCCTTCACACTTTACCCACATTGTATCCTTACCCCAATCGTACAAAATAGGGGCATGCTACAACCAAGGCCTTCCAATCAACAACAGAGAGTGCCCGTACATCTATGACAATCTTAATATAATGAAGTCCAAAGTAAAGATGTTACCTGGTACCTCAATTAGAACTCACAGAACCACTCCCAAGGGTTTTACCTTGCTCTCGTCAATCAATGTTACTATTTAAATTGGCTAGATTGGAGGGTTGAAGCCCAAGCTTCTTTATAATGTATTTTAGCATTACATTTATGCATGAGCAACCATACACTCTAACTCCTTGAAGATTGGGTCCTTTTATAGTGACAATGAGTGGGTCTTTCCTTATCATTATTCCCTCATAATGAGCATTATTATTTGCAACTAAAGTGGATGTGGAAACTTCCTCTATGATCTAAAAAACTTCTGACTTGATCTTGCAACTATTTTTAATAGATCAAATATAATAATCTCCTTCTTTATTGATTTAAATAATCTCAAAGCCTTTGATTCCATAGGGTCTTGGGCCATGTGCAATTCCTCAACCTCTTTTTGGGCCCTGTTGTATGCTTCTCCAATTGCTTAACTTGTGTTTATAAAATCTTCTTGTGATTGGTTATATTCAATAGGAGTAGATCTATCTTTAACCATCTCTTTTTTCATTGCTCATTCCTTAATCTTTTTTCCTCTTGACTCAGCTCTTTTTGAGGAAGTTTCAGCTTGTTCCATCAATGGTTGTTGTAGGGATCACCAATTATTTCATCTTGCATTTACTGGACTCCAAGTGACAAATTCAAGAAATGTCTCCCTAACGCTCAATTGTAAGCTTTCCAACTCTTCAATAATTTTTTCCATGGTATTACCTTGCTTGAATCGTGCTCTAAAGGCATCCTTCATAAGGTTCCATATAGCAAAAAGTTTGTCGAAAAATTGACTAAACCATTTATTAGCCAAGCCTTCCAATGTTGATGGGAATACTACCAAGAAATCATCTTCCCTCCCCATTAGCCCCCTTGTTTTACATAGAGATGAAAACCTCTTGACATGCTCTTCAGGATCCTCATGTGCTAATCCTCAAGAGGGAATTTTTTTTTTTATTGGATAGTAAGGTTTGCACCTCAATGTGCTTAGTGTGAGCATGGAACACAGGGTTCTTCGCAACTGTTAATGTGCTCTAACTATCAGTGAAGATGGTGGTGGCAAAAGACAGACCAACACCCAAATTAACCATAAGGCATCTGAGCCACACACACTCAACAGTTGTTGTGAAAGCTGCCCTATACTCAGCCTCACAACTGGAAGTGGCCACACTAGGCTGCTTCTTGCTCATCCAAGATATGCATGAGCTACCAAGCATGAAGCAAAAACCGCTAGTGGACATACGAGTGTCATAGCAACCAACCAATTTAGAGTCAGAAAAAGCATGTAAATCTGGCGGTAGTGATCCCCCCAATGAGATTTACATGCTTTTTCTAATTCTAAATGGGCTAGTTGCTGACTATCATTATGTAAAGGAGAGGTTCTCTACTAGAGAGACCAGTTTGGCATAACTGCCACATAGAAGAAAAGTGTAGACCTTTTCACTAAGGCTTTGCCGAGGGAGAAATTTGAAGCTTTCTGCAAAGCTTTGGTCTTACTTCCTTTTGTGGATTGATTCCACATAGCTTGGCACTTCCTCATATATGAGTGCTAGCTCCTCGTTCATAGCATCACTCCTAGGGGGATTTGTTGATATATTTGGGTAGTGATGTGTGTTAACACACTAGGACTACCCTGACACTTTTTTCCCTTTTTAGGAGGTGTTTTTCCCTTGGCTTCTATATATTTGTGATTCTTGAATCCATGTAATTTCCTTTCCAAATCAAGATCCAAGTTGTTGGAGTTTGAGGTCTACGGAAGCACCTGAATAACACGAGGAAGAAGAAGAAAAAGAAGAAGCTTGGACCACAACACACAATACTAAATGTATTACCAAGACATGTACAAAGATAAGTGACCCATTAGGGTTATAGGCACATCTTTTTACAATGGAAAGTATGAAACTCAAAAATCTTTATTAGAATGAGCTATCATGTCAATTATAAGTATTACTCTATATATATATATATATATGTATGTGTGTGTGTGTGTATTTATTATTTATAGATATATTCCTTCTATTTTGGTGGAGAAATAGACACTTCATATTATTAGAAGCACTTTATAAGCATTGCATGAATATGTTGGTGCACCAATCTTTCCACAAGTATGTCTTGCTTAGCTTTTTCTTGCTAAAAAAATTTCTTTTATACACATAGATATGTTATACCCTCTACAGAGAGTGGTTTGGGAAGGTTATAGAGAATTCAAGCATATTCTCATCTTAGCTTGAAGTGGCCACAACATGATACATGTTCCATATCATCTTTGAAGCATAAGATGGTAACGAATATGTGTAACTCTTTGAAATTCATAAAAGTGTCTAAATTTGTAGGTTTGCACTAGTATTTTCCATCCATTTTTTTGTATTTTTTATTTCAAGAATTCTAATTTCAAGGGACTTCCTTCATGTTCACGTGTAAAGATATCACATACGAGGAAGTGGAAGGTCTACTAGATGAAAAGTAGGGTTTGATAGAAGGCATTAAAGTGGGAGACAAATACTTTTGTAAAATTGGTGCAATTGTTATAGGATTTTGATATTAAAAGCATTATGCTTCATTATACATTAGATTCTATTGTGATCATTGGATATTTGAGCTTAATTAGTGGATACCATTACTAAGTTCTGAGCTATCTTTAGTTTCTCTTGAAATTAAGTTTAAGTTTCCCAATGGTCAAATGAAAACCATTTTAGTGAATCATCATTAAACCTTGGCCAATGTGAGAGACCATTTTTTGATAATGGGATTTGAGGGAATGAATCACTCCAAATTGAGAATACAAAGGAATAAGGTGAGAAATGTATTGTGTTTTTTTATAAATTATCTTGTTATTATTGTTTAGTCCATTTTTATAACATCATTTTGTTTTCAATTGTCTATAGGTTGAAAAGAGATGGTCAAGCATCCAACAATTTTCTGATAGAGAGCGACATCAAATGCATCTCTTACATGATGATGACCCAACCATAACCTCGTCTCCAATGGATTTACAATCCTCAAGGTCGAATCTCCTCAACAATGTTTCAATGTAATTTTTTAAATAATGCAATTCCTCCATCAAATTGCATAAACTTAATGCCCAAATAATGATGTAAGAGTCCTTAATTTGACATTTCAAATGAGGTATGCAAATCAGACTTAAACAATAATATGCCTCTAATCTGGACGAAGGAGTAGCATGTCATCCACATAAACAATAATGATCACAAGTACATTTTCATGCTTGGCATACAAGATGCTTTAAGGACTATTTTCAAAACCAACTACTAATAAGTAGGCATGTATCTTTCCATACCAATCACTTGGTGCTTGATTCAATCCATACAATGCCTTTTTCAAACTGCACATTTTTTTCATGCCCTTTCTACACAAAAAAATAGGGCTGAAATTCTTAATGCAAATCACCATTTAGAAATTTAGTTTTAATCTCTACCTCATGTACGTTGCAACCATTCCGAGCTGCAAGTGCACATATGATATGAACAGATGTCATGAAACACATAGGGGAAAATAACTCATCAAAAGTGATGCCCTTGTCTTGAGGATAAACCGTTATATACAAGCCTATCCTTCTAATGATAATTTCTTCCATCAAGATTTAAATTTACCTTATACAATCATTTAGTTCCAATAGCCTTTTCACAGGGGCAAACATATAAATATCAAGTACCATTCTTCATAATAGCATCATATTTGCATTGCATGGCATGCTATATAGACTCAAATATCCGCCCTCAAGTGACCTAAATGATCCATGGTTCTCTAAGTTGTAAGGCCCCCATCATGAGGATTACCCATTGTGAGAGTCCGAGCATTTGTGGAACCCTAACTTACAAGTTAGGTTAGGCATATGCTCTGACCCCCAAGGCTGAGATGGTAGGAATATTTGTTCATGGAGGTATGTCAAAAATTATATTTTGCCAATTGTTTTATCCTCTCCTAACTATGTTTGTCTATATCAAATCCCATTGTAAAAGTTGTATAAGTATGACCTATGTGAAGCTTTTCAAACCATTATGCACTAGTAAGCCCTTCATCTAGGGTGTATGTAGATCACCATGTAAGTTATATTGGGATCACATGAACGGATAACAACATTTTTGTAGCTACATTATTGTTTGGAAATTTGAGAATTTGAGTTCTCTATTGCTCAATTTTTGTCTCTCCAACTCTGCATGTTTCTCGTGTTTGTTTATCTATCTATTCTGCTATGCTATTTTTTCTTACATGGTATTAGAGTGAAAGAGACTTTGGGTGGTTTGTCAATAAGAGTAGGTGGAGCACACGCAAAAGAAGCAATGATGTTGGTTATCTCAACATTCTGGATAGGACCACTAGACTTCTTGGAAGGTAAGCTTGATATTACAAATTACACCTTGTGGAAATTTAAAATTGCTCCTATCCTTGATTCGTATGAGCTTCTCAAGACTATTCTTGGAACTCATCATGAGCCTCAAGAAACACGTGATGTAAATAATCCTAATCAAATGATTCCTCTTTATGTTGATTCTTTTGCATGCTTAGAAATCTAGAAACACATATGCACTTTGTAGTCTAGTTAGTGGTAGTGATAGAGTTTTGACTCTGATTTAGCATATTACCAAGGCTTGTGAAGCATGGCACATGTTGAGAAATCAATATGAAATTCATAATCAAACATGATCTAAAACTTGGATAATCAACTAGCAACAAAAAGGTTTGCTAATGGGGACTGCAAAGGTATTAGCCACTTGCAAAAAAAATATAGGGGATTAAATGGTTAGAACATGGATATAAAATTAAAAAAGGGAGCTATCATGACATTGTCTTTGAATATACCCACCAAACTTTGATGGTTTGGTATCTCCTCTCTATACTCAAATCAAACCTCAACATATACCTTTTGAAGAATTTAGTGCCTTGATAATGGAGCAGGAGCTCTATCTTAATCTAAGGAGTGGTTGCAAAAATGGAAAAGTTCAAGTGAGAATTCTTCCATGGTAACAAGAAAAGCCACATAATTCAAGATTGTCACATCAAGAAGGTAGAAGAGAAGTATGGTTCTTCAAAACATGGAAAGGGCAACGTGTCTACCAACACTATAGAAATAGAGGAGGTATGCTCCACTACTAAAGATTTAGGGGGAAATGACTAATGGGTGTTGGATAATCATGCCTCTCATCACATGACAAGCACATAAAAGAAATTTATAGTTCGCTAGAGCCTCTAAAGGAGCCCACCATAATAAAGGTAGGAAATAATGCAAGATGTCTTTTAGAGGGTGAAGGCATAATTTCTTTCACTAACACTAATGGGGAGATTTTAAATGTCTTTTATTTTCCAAAATAAAAAAGAAATAAGCTTTTAGTAGCTTCTATAACTGATCAAGGTCATGAAGTATCTTTTAACAAGACATGAACTAATATTATGGACAATAACAACAAAATTGTTGGGACTAGCATAAGAAGGAATAACCTATATGTGTTGTTTGCACTTGCATACTATAAGTTTGGGAAGAAGTAAGCTACTAAATGAGGGATCCAACCATATTGGATATCCTATAATAAAGGAGATGCATCATAGGGTCGCACACCTACCATCAATTGTAGACATGAAGGAACCATGTGAAGCTTGCATGATGGGCAAGCAAGAGAGGAAGACAATTCCACTGAAATAAAGAATAGAGCAAGCTATCCTCTAGAAGGGATGCATGTTGATATGTGTGGTAAGATGCTTACATAGGCCTTGGGTAGATCTTCCTACAACACATTACTCTTGGTCACTATAAGAGGAAGATGTGGATGTACTTCATTCACTATAAAGCTCAAGATTTTGGTAAGTTTAAAGAATGGATTCAAATTTTTGAAACTAAAATAGAAAGGAAGATGAAGAAATTCGAGGTAGATGATGATGGTGAGGTTATATCAATAGAGTTTGAAAATTTTTGCAAGAGTAAAGGAATGAAGAATCAACTCATGGTTTCACATAGTTCTCAACAAAACAGTGTTCTAGAACATTGGAATCAAACCATCATGGAGATGAAAATTTTTTATTGAAGCAAGAAGGTTTTCCAATACAATTTTGGGTCTTGAATTGAAGTTACACCAAATCATTTGATAGAAAAACTTAACGAGGCTTGCACTGGTAAAAAACCATCTTTTTCCCATTTCAAAGTATTTGGAAGTCAATGTTATGTTTGAGATAGGGAGAGAAACAAGATTCAAACAAAAGGTTAAGGCTAATAAGATCATGGCAAGTTCTGATGTAGTGTTTAAGGAGGAATAGCCACATGAAGTGGAGGAGGAAAAGAGAGGTTCCACCTTATCATCGAATAAAGGGGCAATCCACCATGAACCTAACCCAAGAGCTATCCCTTCTACACAAGAGAAGGAAGAATCATCTTGAGATCATGATTGTGAAGGTCACCAACCTATCATCACCCAAGCAAAAAGGCCATCACCACATTCGAAGAGATAGTTCTATGATTTTGAAAACCCTATCCTAGAATCACTAGAACAGATTGCAGATCAACCAAGACAATCACAGAGGATATAGGAGTAGAGAAGGGTGATCGGACATATGTGAAACATAGTCTTAGTGGTTTAGCTCATTCAAGAATGGGTGAAGGAACCAAAAAATGTTGAAGAGGCACTCCATGACCCCGACTGGAGGGTTTCCATGAAAACATAATACAACAATATCACGAAGAATGGAGATTGTGAGTTAGTGGATTGACCCCCTTGGTGCAAATTCATTAGCATCAAGTGGGTCTGGAAGCCAAAGTACAAGGCTGATGGTACTTTAGAGAAGTACAAAGCAAGACTCGTTGCACATTCCTACTCATAAGTTGAAGGCATTCACTTTTGTGAATCATCTACCTTGATGGAAAGGATGGCTACTGTCCAAAGTAGTACTAGCTACCACTACTCATAAACATGGCTAGTCTATCACATGGATGTTAGATCAACATCCTTGGATGGAGATCTCAAGGAGGAGCTATATGTGCCTCAACCACCAAGGTTTGAGGCTCCCCATCAAAGAATACACTATATGGGCTAAAGCATGCCCCTAGAGAATCATAGCAATGGATGGATAGAGAGGGGGGAAGAAAATTGAGATTGTAATCTATGTAGATGACCTTGTGATTCCCCAAATAAAATGGTTGAAAATGGATTTATGCTCATAAATCTAGTTAGTGGATGGCTTTCCAACAAGATAGGAAGTAGACCACAAAGGGGACTAGATAGTGATTATAAATGAAATATCTATGGACAAGACCTATATTAATAAGAAGAAAAAACTTCACCTTGCATCTAATCTTATCCAAAATGAGGCAATTTCATAGCCTTTGCAATTTCCAATGAGCATAAAAATCATTCTACTTCATCAGGATTATATACATGATGCATTTGTTGATGAGAGAGTTGACATTGAGGATAACACTATGTCAAAATGGTTGGTATAAACTTTGAAAGGTAGCAAGTTAGATGCCTCTCTTCCATATCATACACATGCAAGATTTGCATAATGCTTATTTAGCCTTAGAATGTCATGCAATGGATGCTTCTGGTTTTTGTGATGAGAATGAGCCTATCTCTTTTGATGACGCACATAATTTCAATCAGAATATGATGCTAGTATGAAGAATGTTACTTGATCTCTATGTGATTTTCCCCCTCAAAAAAAAGGTCATTGGCACTACATGGAGTTGAAACACAAGCCTCATCGCATTAGTGATTGTTATAAAGATAGGATTGTAGCCAAAGATTATGCTAAAGAGAAGGGCATTGATTTCAAAAATAATTTTGTACTTATGTAATACATGATAACTATTTGTAGCATCTATGGACTTGCAGCTCATAATGGTTGCAATGTGGATGAACTAGACATTCGAAATGCATTTTTGAATGGTCATTTGCATGAAAAAGTATATGCATTTGAGCATATTTTGTGTAGAAAGGACATGAAAACAAAGTGTACATATTGAATAAGGCATTGTATGGACTAAAAGCAAGCACTAGATGCTTGGTATGAGAAGATACATGCATAATCGTTAGCACATGGATTTTAGAATATCCCAACTAGAAGCACCTTGTATGAAAATCATGCAAATGATGTACTTCTTGTCATCGTTGTTTATGTAGATGATAGGTTGCTCATTCATCATTATATATGCATATTTCATACTTTAAGGCTAATTTTCATGCCTCTTTGAAATGTTAGATTTGGGACATCTTCATTACTATTTGGGCATTCATTGTATGCAAGTTGATGGCAACATTGTCTTGTGTCAAACTAATTAACATTAACATTTTATTGCAGCATTTTAGCCTTGAAGATTGTAAACCTATTATTACTCCTATGGAAATATGTTTACAATTGATTTTTCATGACACTAGAGATGCATTTGATGATGGTCTCATAAGAAAGTTGTTCAATGCCTCATTTATGTATGTATCACTCAACTTGATATTCAATTTTTTGTCTCTCAAATTTTATGCGTAGCCCAAGATTTAAGCATTGATAATCAATTAATCGTATTTTTATCTACTTATCTAGTAGTTATTTTTCTTACCTCTAGATGGCATTTGGTCCTCATATTGTGGAGAAGATGAATCATCTTCCCCATTAGATTGTTGAGCCTCTTGTTGCTTGGCTTGTACATGTGTCATAGCTTGAAGAGGAACTTGCCCTTCAGATTCACTACTACGTTGAATGATTTCCACTACTGAAAGTAATGTGTAAGTAGTGTTTTGTGGATTTTGCACGTAGTCTTTGATCAAAGATCTTTCCTTCAATCGTCACAATAGCCTTCAATTTTCCAAGAGAATGTTCTAGATGGTTTGAGACAATCTTTCTAGAAACTATCACCACCACATTAGTAGCATGGATCTTTTGGAGTTCGTGCACCTTTAGGGCTATGTCTTTGTACAATGTTGATATATTTAGGTAGTGATGTGTGTGAACACACTAGGACCGCCGGGGCACTTTTTTCCCTCTTTAGGAGGTTTTTTTCCCCGGCTTGTATATACGCCTATTGTCCTAATGGACTACTTATCTTTGTACATTCTCTAGTAATACATTCAGTATTGTGTGTTTGTGCTCCAAACTTCTTCTTCTTCCTTGTGCTGTTCGCATGCTTCCGCAGACGTCTATCTCCAACAATTGGTATCAGAGCAGGTCTTCGCTTCATCTAGGGCGCCGTCGACACTCCTCCGTTTGCAGTCTGAGATTCACACGAAATTTGGTGAGCATACTCAGGGTGTTTCAGAGATCAAAACAGCTTTGCTGTGTGGTGCTCAAATCGCGATCTGAGCTCGTTTTGACCTCCGAACGCATTATCGCAGTGCTTGTACAGGCTATTTCGTCTTTTTGTGCCAAAGGTATATACTAGTTTTTGTTCGCCAATATAAGCGTCTCGAAGTCTACTACAGGTCTAGCAGAATTCATCTGGGCAGTTCTGTTCAACTTTTTGAGATACGGTCAATTTTCTGCATCAAGGTATTTTAGTCACCAACCATGGCTGAAAGCAGTGATGTATTCCGTATGTTGGCTGTTGAGGATAAGTTGGATGGTACCAACTACCCACTATGGGCTTATATGATGCGACATGTATTGGTTGCAAAAGGATTGTGGAACATTGTGCAAGGTGTTGAAAGACGTCCTGTTACACCTCTAACTACAGGTACTACAAATACAGATGCTGGAGCTGATGAAGATGGTGTGGAAGATGATATTCCGTAGTTTCCTGTTCGTGCTACTGTTTCTACTGCACCTACTGCAGAGCAGATTCGTTGGGATGGCAGAGATGCCCAGGCACATGCATTGATAGCTTTGTCTGTCAAACGTGCCATTATTCCTCACATTCGCTCTTGTAGAACAGCTAAGGATGCTTGGGATACACTTACCACATTGTAGCAAGCTAGGAATGAGGCTCGTGTTGCTTACCTCCGAAAACAGTTGGAGAGTGAGCACATGAATGAAGGTGATTCTATGGATAGTTTCCTAACGAAGATCAAAGAGTTGAAGGAACAGTTGATTTCTGCTGATGAGGTTATACCAGATAGCTCACTTGTGTAGACCGTTCTGAATGGTCTTCCTGATTCATATCAGAGTTTTGCTTCTACTCTTCAGTTGATGATGAAAGGTAATCCAAATGCCTTATCATTTGAGGAGTTAGTCTCTGTTCTATTGCAGGAAGATCAGTCCAGGCAAAACAGGTCCATTATGCGAGTTGCAGATCAAGCTTTCCTGGCTAGTCAGAAGGGCAAAGGAAAATGGAGCTCTTCAACTAGTAAGCAGAAATCTGCTAATTCTGCATATTCAAAGAAGGAAGATAAAGATGAGAAGAAATCAGAAAAGCAGAAATTGTTTTGTAAGTACTGTAAAGGGAATGATCATATCATAAAGAACTGTCCAAAACTGGCTACAAAAGAGGCAAAGAAGAAAGAGGCTGGAATGGTTGTTGCAGAAGCCTCTACACCAAAAACAGAGTCTGCTAATCTTGTGCAGGAAGAAGAATGGGCGTTCACTACTGTTTGTAGTTTTGACCCATCTTCTCATGAGCAGTGCATGTCTGCACTAGACTCAGATGTTTGCCAGTACTTTGACAGTGGGGCGACCAAACATATTACCTCGCAGCGCAGTTTCTTCTCTTCACTCGAGCCTGCCCCTACAGGGAATATTGTTACATGCGCCAACAACTCCTCTTATCCTATTATGGGAGTTGGTAAGATCATTTTGACTACTGCTGATGGTAGTTCTTTCACTTTGTCAGATGCTTTATTTGTGCCAGGGATCAAGAAGAATCTGTTATTAGTTTCTGCATTAGCCAAGATTGGCTTGGTTGTGAGATTTGTTGATGATAGATGTACAGTTCATGATCTGTCAAATGGCGATGTTATTATTGCTTATGACATTTTATGTCGTGGGCTGTATAAGCTCATAGACTATGAAAGATCTGAAAATGATTTGGCATGTGTAGTAAATGATTCTCAAGCTATGTCAGATGCAAAGCTTTGGCATGCATGCTTTGGTCATCTGAATTTTGCTAGTTTGCTACGACTGCAAAAATCTGAAATGGTGTCCTCTTTGCCCAAACTTGAGGCACCTAAAAACATGTTTGTGAAGGCTGTATTTTGGGAAAAATGCAGCGTTCCTCATTTCCAAAAGATGGTTCAGTTTGGGCTACACAGAAATTGCAGCTTGTACATAGTGATGTCTGTGGTCCTATGCAGACACCCTCTTTTGGAAATTACCTTTACTTCATGACTTTCATTGATGATTTTTCCAGGCATGCATGGGTATATCCACTCAAAGCAAAGTCCGAAGTGTTCATGTGCTTTAAAGAGTTTTTGGTTTTGGCTGAAAATCTGTCAGCATGTAAAATGGGCACCCTCCATTCTGATCGAGGGGGGGAATATATGTCTTCTGATTTTAATGCATTTCTGGCTGAACATGGGATAAAACACCAGTATACAGTGCCTTATACACCTCAATAGAATGGAGTTGTTGAACGAAAGAATAGGTCAATCATGGAGATGGTGAGGTGCATGGTCAAAAGTCAGGCTTTACCACATAGTTTCTGGCTTGAGGCTGTCATGTGTGCAGCATATGTACTGAACAGGTGTCCTACTAAAGCGCTGCAGTCTATCACTCCATATGAGGCTTGGCATGACCGCAAGCCATCTCTTGCTCATTTGCGTATTTTTGGTTGTTTGGCATATGCACTAGTGCCTGAACACCATTGCAGAAAATTTGATGATAAGGCAGTAAAATATATTTTTGTTGGGTACAGTTCTGAAATTAAAGGCTATCGTCTATATCATCCACAGACTAAACGCATTTTGGTTAGCCGTGATGTTGTCTTTGTGGAAGATGCTATTCAGCCATTGCTTTCATGTACTAAGGAGACATCTGTTAGCTCCAAAGACATGTATGATACTTTGATGCCTCTTTTTACAGGTGGACAGTCTAGTGCTGGTCCTAATGAGGCAACTTCTCAGCCTTTGCAGGTTTCATATGATGATGTAGATCATTCCATTTCTGATGCAGATTTACATGATGCACTTGTTGATGAGAGAGCTGATATTGAGCAAGCAAAAACTATGCCAAAATGGCTGGTGCAGACTTTGCGTGACAACAAATTAGATGCACCTTTGTCATATCGTACTTGTTCAGGCTCTCATAGTGCCTCCTTTGCATCAGATTGCTATGCTATGGCTGCATCTAGTCTTTGTGATGAGAATGAGCCTGTTTCTTTTGATGAAGCACAAAATTCAAAAAATTGGATGGCTACTATGCAATCTGAATATGATGCTATAATGAAGAATGGTACATGGTCTTTATGTGACTTGCCTCCTGGCAAGAAGGCCATTGGTACTAAGTAGGTATACAAGCTGAAGTGTAAACCTGATGGTACAGTTGACAGGTATAAGGCTAGGCTTGTTGCAAAGGGTTATGCACAGCAAAGAGGCATTGATTTTGATGAGACCTTTGCACCTACATGCCGTATGACTACTGCTCGGAGCATTTGTGCACTTACAACCCATCATGGTTGGAATGTACATCAGTTGGACATTAAAACATCATTTCTGAATGGTGACTTGCATGAAGAAGTGTATGTTTTTCAGCCCCGTGGCTTTGTGCAGAAAGGGCATGAAAACCCGGTGTGCAGATTAAAGAAGGCATTATATGGTTTAAAGCAAGCACCACGTGCCTGGTATGAGAAGATACATGCCTATAAAGTTGCACATGGTTTTGAGAACAATCCAACTAAAAGCACCTTATATGTTAAGCGTGCTAATGATGTGCTTTTGATCATTGTTGTCTATGTTGACAACATGCTTCTCACTGGTCCTATTGAGAAGCATATTGCTGATTTCAAGGCTGATTTGCATGCCTCATTTGAGATGTTTGATTTGGGGCATTTGCATCACTATTTGGGCATTCAGTTTATGCAAGTCGGTGGTGGAATGGCTTTGTGTCAAACGAAATATATTGACACATTATTGCAGCGTTTTGGCCTTGAAGACTGTAAGCCTATTGCCACTCCTATGGAGATAGGTTTACGATTGAGTCTTCATGATGCTGGAGATGCATTTGATGCTGTTCTCTATCAACAGGCTATTGGATGCTTAATTTACTTATGCATTACTCGGCCAGATATTCAGTTTGCTGTCTTAGAGATGAGCAGGTTTATGAATTGCCCAGGAGTCACGCATTGGAAGGCGGTTAAGCACATCTTTCGCTACTTGTGTGGTACTTGGCTACTTGGGTCGTTTTATCCCAAGGGGGATCACTACCACCAAATTTGCATGCTTTTTTTGACTCAGATTGGGCTGGTTGCTATGACACTCGTGTGTCCACCAGTGGTTTTTGCTTCATGCTTGGTAGCTCATGTATATCTTGGTTGAGCAAGAAGCAGCCTACTGTGGCCACTTCCAGTTGTGAAGTTGAGTATAGGGAAGCTTTCACAGCGACTGTTGAGTGTGTGTGGCTCATACACCTTATGGCTGATTTGGGTGTTGGCTAGTCTTTTGCCACCACCATCTTCACTGACAGTCAGAGCGCATTGGCAGTTGCGAGGAACCCTGTGTTCCATGCTCACACTAAGCACATTGAGGTGCATTATCACTATGTCAGGGAGAGGTTCTCTGCTGGGGAGATCAGCTTGGCATATGTGCCTATGCAGGAGAACATTGTAGACCTTTTCATGAAGGCTCTGCCTAGGGAGAAGTTTGAAGCTTTCCGCAAAGCTTTGGGCTTACTTCCTTTTGTGGAGTGATTTCCACATAGCTTGGCACTTCCTTATACATGAGTGCCAGCTGCTTGTTCACCACATCACTCAGGGGGGATTTGTTGATATATTTAGGTAGTGATGTGTGTGAACAAACTAGGACCGCCAAGGCACTTTTTCCCTCTTTAGGAGGTTTTTTCCCCCGGCTTGTATATACGCCTATTGCCCTAATGGGCTACTTATCTTTGTACATTCTCTAGTAATACATTTAGTATTGTGTGTTTGTGCTCCAAGCTTCTTCTTCTTTCTTGTAGTGTTCGCGTGCTTCCGCAGACGTCTATCTCCAACATACAAAAGCTCCATTTTCAACATAATATACATGTGCACTAGTTGTGTCAATCCAATCGGAATTATGACAAGGATTTGTAGGGTAATGTGTTTCTTCTTGATACGATTTTCCTTCACCATAAGTATCTCATGGATATTGATTTCCATCTTCTAGGTAAGGCTTTGGATAACTAGGGTCTCTTTCTCTCATTGCCCATTCTACATGCATTTTTCCTCTTTTAGTATTGTCCTTAGCATAGTTGATTGGTATGAGATTATTAGGAGGATGTGGCTATTAATAAAAACAACCCTCAGTGGCTCTTAAATTCCTTGATTGTACCTTTGTTGACCATAATAAGGCTCTCTATAGTATTGTTCATCTCTTGATGGGTTTCCATATACATGCCTAGGAGGGTACACAGGCCTAGGTTGATATTGTTGTCTTTGCTAATATTGTGGTTGTTGATATTTTTATTGTTGCTATTGTTGAGGATTCCTATTGTAGTCTATAGGTTGATACCTAGGTTCTCTATTGCACATGTATATTGGATGGTCTTCATTACAATTTTAGTATCATGTCAATGGTTGTGGCCTTTGCTCATAGGATACATTGCATTGCTCCTTAGCTTGCTTCATTTTCAACTTCTCAACAACTAGGTTGGCTATTTCCTCCACTGAAGATCTTTTAGCACTCGAGGAAGCAAAAGCTTCACTCCTTGTGTTAGTTGGTGGAATATTTAACTCTATAGCTAGGTTAGCTGAATATCAGGTCGAGTTATGAATAAGTAAATCAAGCATCCAACAGCTTACTAATAGAGAACAACATCAAATGCATCTCGAGCATCATGAAGAATCAATTGTAAGCATGTTTCCATAGGATTGGCAATAGGTTTGTAGTCTTCAAGGCCAAAACACTATAATAATGTGTCAACATATTTTGTTTGACACAAAGCTATTCTACCATCAAATTGCATAAATTGAATGCCCAAATAATGATTCAAATTCCCCAAATCTAACATCTCAAATGAGTCATGCAAATCAGCCTTAAAATCAGTAATATGCTTCTCATTAGGACTAGTGAGCACATGCCATGAACATAGACAACAACGATCAGAAGCACATCATTTGTACGCTTAACATATAAGGTGCTCTCAATTGGATTGTTCTCAAAACCATGTGCAATCAAGTAGGCAGGTATCTTTTCATACCAAGCACACGGTGCTTGCTTCAAACAATATAACAACTTCTTCAACCAACACACTTTTTTTCATGCCCTTCTACACAAAACCATGGGGTGAAAACATACATTTCTTCATGTAAGTCACCATTCAGAAATGCAATTTTAATGTACAAATGATGTACATTCCAATCATGATGAGTTTCAAGTGCACAGATGCTACAAACAGTAGTCATTGGACATGTGGGAGCAAAGGTCTCATAAAAAACAATGCCTCTCTCTCGTGCATAACCTTTTGCAATAAGCCTAGACTTATAATTGTCAACTGTTCCATCAGGCTTATGCTTTAGCTTGTATACCCACTTAGTGCTAATGGCCTTCTTGCCAAGAGGCAAATCACATAAAGACCAGGTACCATTCTTCATAATAGAATCCTATTTTGATTGCATAGCAACCATCCAATTTTTTGAATTTTGTGGTTCATCAAACAAAACAGGCTCATTCTCATCACAAAGACTAAAGTGCAAAAGAAGCACTATGAGAACTTGAACAAGTATGATATGACAGAGGTGCATCTAATTTGCTGTCTCGCAAAGTCAACACCATCCATTTTGGCATAGGTTTTGCCTCCTCTATATGAGTCCTCTCATCAACAAGTGCATCATGTAAATCTGCATAAAAAATGGAATGCTATGCATCATATGAAACATGTACATGCTTAGAAATTGCCTCATTCGGACCTCCACTTGAGTGTCCACCTATAAAAATTGGCAGCAAAGTGTCATACAAATCTCTAGAGCTAATAGAAGTCTCCTTGATACATGAAAGTAATGGCTGAATTGTATCTTTCACAAAAACAACATCATAACTAACCAAAATGTGTTTAGTTTATGGATGGTACAGATGATAGCCTTTGCTTTCAAAACTCTATCCAACAAAAATACATTTCACTACTTTATCATCCAATTTCCTACATTGTTGTTCGTGCACTAATGCATATGCTAGACAACCAAAGACACATAGATGAGCAACAGATGGCTTGCGACCATGCCAATCCTCATATGGAGTGATAGACTAAAATGCTTTAGTGGGACACCTGTTAAGTACATATGTTTCACACATAACAGCCTCAAGCCAGAAACTGTGGTAAAGCCTGACTCGTGACCATACACGTTGCCATTTCCTTGAGTGACATGTTCTTCTTTTTAACAACTCCATTCTGTTGAGGTGTATATGGCACTCTACACTAATGTTTTATCCCATGTTCAACAAAAAATGCATTAAAATTACAAGACATATATTCCCCACCTCAATCACAATGGAAGGTGCCCATTTGACATGTTGACATATTTTTAGCCAAAACTAGAAATTGTTTGAAGCACATAAACACTTTGGATTTTTCTTTCAATGGATACACCCATGCATTCCTATAGAAATCATCAAAGAAATCCATGAAGTAAAGGTAGTTCCCAAAAAGGGTTTCTGCATAGGACCACAGACATCACTGTGAACAAGGTGCAATTTTTGAGTAGCTTGAACTGACCCATCTTTTGAGAAGGATGAATGTTGTATTTTGCCCAAAATATAGCCTTCACAAACATGTTTACCAAGTGCATCAAGTTTGGGCAAAGATGACACCATTTTATATTTCTGCAGGTATAGCAAACTAGAAAAATTTAGATGAGCAAAGAGTGCATTCCAAAGCTTTACAATTGAGATAGCTTGTGAATCATGTATTGCATATGCTGAATCATTCACAGATTTTTCATAGTCTATGTGTTTATACAACCCATGACATAAAATGCCAAAAGCAATAATAACACTACCATTTGAATGATCATGAACTATACATCTATCATTAACAAGTTTCACAACCAAGCCGATCTTGGCTAATGCTAAAACTAATAACAAATTTTTCTTGATCCTTGGCACAAACAAAGAATCTGGAAATGTGAAAGAACTACCATCAGGAGTAGTTAGAATGATCTTACCAACTCTCATTACAGGGTAAGAGGAGTTATTGGTGCATGTGATAGTATTTCCTATAGGGCTACGATCAAGTGAAGTGAAGAAGTTGCGCTACAAGGTAATATGTTTGGTTGCCCCACTATCAAAGTACCAAACATTTGATTCTATTGCAGAGATTCAATGTTCATGAAAAGATGGGTCATAACTGCAAACAATATTAAATATTCATTCTTCATTCTGCACAAGATTGGTAGACTCTGTTTTGGATGTAGAGGCTTCTGTAACAACCATTCCAATCTCTTTCTTCTTTGCATCTTTTTTTAATAAAGGAAGTTCAAAGAGCCTACTCTTCCAACATTTAATTAATAGAAATTACAACTGTACAAGTGAATGGGCCTAGCACCCATGGGACCCCCTGTATCCCACAAAGAAGGGGTTGCTTATAGATTACTAGAGAATTTTACAAAGAAGGTTTATAACTCTCTCATCCCGCTCATGTGGGTCCACTTGGTTTTGATCTTATTGCTCTCTAAGAAGAACACTCTATGATGTCTAAAGGGCAGGGCCTTCTTACAATTGGAAATTCTTTTGCCGAAAAGGAAAAGAGATTTTTTGATAGACCATTCTTTTGGAGGGCTTCCAAAGTTGGCTGCACACCTCTCTTTCCATATTTTCAAAAGAGTCTCCCCTCTTGTAGCTTTCCACGCTACTAATGAACATCCAATTGCTTCACCTAGAAAAGCTTGCTTCAAGTTGATTTGCCCCTGTCACAACATGATTCTCTCTACCAGATCGATATAGATTTGGGGCATGAATAGAAGAGGTGTCCCAAGTCTTCCATGCCCGCAAACTTTGTCAGCTAGCAAACTTTGTTAGCTTTTACATTGTCTAGATTCCATAGTGTAGGACGTGCCACATAAGCACAAAATTTTTTGTCTCGATGAGTGGGTGCCAAAGGGATTGAAACTTAAAGTCCCACCTCCAGCTTAACCAATCCCAAAACCACTTCCTATTGAGTGAGGCATGAAATTCCACATCCTTCTTCAATCTTGGATTTTTCTCAAGGCTATTGCCATTGTACCATCCTAGACCTTCAACGTGAGAAGAGTCATGAACAATGAGGAAGCAAGTCCTTGAGCGTTCCCAAGCATTGAATTTGCTCTACAGTAGAACTAAGCTCTTTCTTCTAGCCAATATCATCTCTTGAGGGAATGTTTTCATCCTCAAAAATTTGACTAAAGGTTGACTCCAATCTGGTGCCAAAGATACTTGATAAAATGTAGTATGTTCCAAGACTAGTCTAGTAGCACAGATTGGGCATTGCTTGCACAACTTATGGACATCTGCTTCCATAGTTGGCCAATATACCCCTAACCTTTGCAAAATATATAGGGTTCTAAGTTTGGAGTGATGTTGCTATAGTGCACTACATGTGCTAATTGCAACCATTTTGGATGCTCATCTTTGTCTACACAGCAAGCTAGTATGCCTTAATTTGTGTGCTTATACATGTTGCCTGCCATTATGTGATATTTCTAGGATCTAACTACTTCCTTATCTTTATCTCTCAATATAGGATGTTTAGGTCCATAGGTGAAAATAGGCACTATATTCTTGGCCCAGTCAAGAACTACTTCTAGATTGAACAAATAGGCATCAAGAAGGTCATCCAACACTCCTTGAGGGGACTCTCCTGAAGTTAGTCTAGAAAGGTGATCTACCCCAAGGTGAGTCCTACCTTTCCTAACCACCACTTCAATGGGCCTGTATTGCAAGGCTTGTTCACTAGATATAGTAATGCTTGATGGTCTGTAAGAAATTTAAACTTATTTGCAAGTAGATAATGTCTAAACTTCTTAACTTCATATACCATGCCTAATCCTTCCCTCTCACTTATGCTATAATTTCATTCAGCTGCATTCAATTGTCTACTGGCATAGGCAATTGGAAGATCCATATTAGCTTCACCAGTAGGTTGTGCCAGTACACACCCAATTGCATAATTGGATGCATCCACATGAACATGAAATGGCTTGTTCCAACCTGGAGTAGTCAAGATTGGTGTTGAACATAATCGTCATTTAAGCTCATTAAAGGAGTTTTCACATTTGTCGGTCCACTCAAAGTTAGTCAAAAGAGAGTATAGAGGCTTTGCAATGGTCTATCATGAGAGACAGGACCTCACGATAGACATCGTCTATTGCGATAGACACAGTCTATCACTAGAGACACCCATCTATCGTGACAGACACCCATATATCATGAAAGACATCCCTCACGAGACACCTGTCTATCGTGCCAAACACCCGTCTATCATGACAGACACACATCTATCGTAACAAACCAAAACTACGATAGACAATAGACACTATCTATTGTGACAGACACTACCTACATGGCCTCAACTGTTTTTCTTAACAATAATGCATTGATTTTTAGATAGGGTATTTTGAAGTTGACCCTCAAGTGGGATTAGGAAACCTAATTGGGCTCTAGGAAATTTTTTGTGCAATACAAGGGGGAAAAGGGTTGTAAAAGTGTTTGAATCAAACTATCTGTCAATTGGAGGCAAAATCTTGAGCTAAATTTGGAACTTTTACAGGATCATTGAGAGCTCTTGGAGAGACCGAAGCAAGCACTAGTGTGTGCAGGCTTGGGAACGTGCTTCCTGGGTAGACGTGTGCAACAAGGAGAAGCGACTTGAGGTTGGAATATCTCTCAACCCCCTCAGTCTATTCCTAGCTTAGGCTAACTGTGGATAGATGTTTTGATTGAGTAGGGGTATGACAAGAAAACTCAAGTTCTAAGAGCCTCTAATTTCTCAACCTAAGGGAAAAGAACTTAAGCTAAGTGGATGAATAACATCAAGTACGACACACTTAAGTGCTCTTGATGATGCATAACAAGTAGTTGATATCAAAGAATCTGCAACAAGGTTGTACAAGGGCCATTGGGTTAATCAATAGGGCATATGAGACTGAGATCAAGAAGACACCTAGGGAGAGAGACTGTCAAAGTATTAGATCATCTAAGGCTAGTGTCAACCATACCACTAGGTCTTGGGCCCAGTGATTGAGCGACAACCCATACATTCTGAGTTCAAAAATGAGTGACTCTGAGATGTCTTATAGCATGGAGAGACCCATAGGTAGCTCAGGAGTGGTGTACCTAGAAAACCCACAAGGACCTTACAAGACTCAACTCGAATATATTAAAACCAACCAATTAGGTGCTCACATCTATGAGGATGGTTCAAGAAGATCTCTTGTCCAAATTAAAAACCTAGATCAACCCATTGGACTAGAACAGCTAGTAGTCAAATTTGAAAATGGTTCAGACATAGACAAAGAAGGAACAATGTATGTAGTCATCAACCAACCAAATAGGACATATGAATTTAGCAACATAATATTGGAGGTTGAAATAGGTGACATAGAGCAAGGGAACCTAGGAAGAGAGCCAAGAACCCCTCGAGGCAAGTCTGTCTTGACTAAAGTGCTCACTCCAGAGTGGGTTCCACAAGACAATAAGAGCATAGATTTGCTCCTAAACTAAGAAAAAGATGAGGCTTTCTGGAGGTATAAGCCTACCAACCTAATGAAGTGGGAATGCTTACCATATATGAATTCAAAGATCTTGACACCCCAAGAAAAGTGACCTACTTAGGTTATACTTCAGAAAGGTTCTTTGTGGTTTCGGAGCATGGTAGGCACGCCTACACTTGGAAGGGTGAATTTGTTCTCCCGCAACCAAGATCCAATGTCTCTTATGGTCACCAAGGAGCTAGAACATCCCAGGCTCATGGATCTCAAAGGGATAGGAGTACAGATAGACTCAAGGTGAGCTTTGCTAACCCACTAGGAAGAGAAAGAACGAGAACAGAGATGGATAGAATGGAAAATGAGAAACATAGAGACCCAAGGAATCAAAGAAATGTAGAAGAGTTTCCTTTGTCAGGGCCTAGAGAACACACTAGGACATTGAGGCCTACACAAATGGTTAAGTCCATGAAAAATTGCTCTGATGTCATTGGAGACCCGTACGATCATGTGGCAAAATTTAGGCAAGTCTTGAGAGCTGAAAAAGTTGATGACCTATTCACATATTACAATGCTTTTGGTCTTACACTGAAGAACACTGCCTTTGCGTGGTTTCAACCACTACAACAGAGGCAAGTTAGAAACATAGACCAACTACGAGAAGCATTTATCACACGATTTTCAAAGAGTAGCATATGACACAACACTTCCTCATTGATCCATAGCTTTAAGCAAACACCTCAAGAGACAATGAGACTTGCAGGAAGGAGGTTCAGACAATACCTAGAGAGATGCCCAACTCCAAAGTTTCCCACACCAACCAAACAAGTGGCTTTATTCTTAGATGGATTGTTAAGTACCAATTTGAGAGCTTATGTGTACTTGAATGACCCTAGATCCATAGAAGAGTGTGTACGCATGGGCATAGACATTGAGGATAATCTAGGAGAGGAGTTAGAGCTTTCAAAAATCTATGAAGATTCAAATAGCTCTACCAGCCTCACTTCCAAACAATCCACATCTATCTAGGAACTTGTAGGAAAGGAAGCTAAAAAATTAGGAGTCTCTAGCAAGCAGATACCTAGATTCGTCCCAGTGAAACGGTGTTATACCTATGGAGGAGACCACATGGCTAATGTGTGCCCGATCATGGTTTAACCCCAAGCAAACCCTAATAGCCAATACTACATGATAGAGAGAAGGTATACCATACACATTGCACTAGATTGCGGTTAGGAAAAATTATCCACAACCATATCCACAACAAGGGAGATACAAGAACCAGTACCCACCACAACAATATGGTAGGCCCCAGCAACCCTACCAACCACCCTATCAAGCAGAACAAAGACCTCAACTAGTTTTAGCTCAACAACATCCACCTCTAGCCAATGTAATCTCAGTAGAATATGTAGCTGCCGAAGAAAAATTGAATAAAGCCTTGGTGCCAATATCATCATTGCTTTTAGAAAGTGACCTAAATGATCACAATTTTGACTCCACTCATATTGATAGTCTGCAGGATTATTATATGCAGTCACTTGAGCATAACAAGACATACTATTATGAAGACGCGAGCGAACCCTGTTAGGAGCTAGAATATGCTAATGTCATGTATGTAAATCTTAATTCTAGGCCACAACCTAGACAAGTGAGACCCCCTAGCACCTAGAGGACCATGTTATAGATGCTAGGGAGATCACTTCATATGTGATTGCCCTATCCCTACATCTATGCAAACCCAATCAGTGACAATTCAAGGTTTTTGTCAAGATTGTGGGAAAGAGCACCTCTTACAAGATTGCCCTAAGAACCCAAGCAATGTGCCAAAGATCACTCCTATCAATGTCATTGGGTTAGTAGTTGATCTGATTGGAAGTGTTACTTCCACTACTCCTATGCAGGTTGTCACAAGAGCTCAGGCATTGCATTAGAACCAAGGCTTAGGTCAAGAGTAGAATTTAGAGTGTAGTGAGACTAAGAGTCAAACCAAGAAAAGGAAAAGAGCTTGGAAAGAAAGTCGTGAACAAATAAAGAGACAATGGGCTAAGAAGATGAGCAAACTTGAAGAAATCCTAAGAGAAACAAAGGCAAAGATAATTGAAATCACATCTCAAATGCTGAGCATTCCTCCCAAGGAAGTCTATGTGCCTAATTCCACCAAACCAGACACCTCTTCTTCTATGAATCGATATTCCCAAGAGTTTCTAAGAGAGATTCAAGAGGAGAAATGGGCTAAAGAAAGTGAAAATTCTCCTCCCATTGAACTTGTGGATGGCCAACATGATCAATTCCCACAAGACATTCCTTCTATTTATGGGGAACAAGAGGATGCCCAGTCTAGTGAATGGTTAGACTTTGAGTCTAACTCCTTACAGGAATTGCCTCACTTCACAGGCCCATGGGAAGCAAAGTCTACTTGTATGAGAGCACCCATAGTCATGGTAAGAAATGAAGACTCAATCATACCTAGGAACATGAAGGTAGTGAAGAACACTAAAGTGTAGTGCAATCTCACTTTAGAAGAGCTACTCAAATTAAAGCCAGAATTGTGGAAACATGTAGCCAATCAAGTGACAAGAGTAGCCAAAACCCATTCCCAGGTAGCATCTCATAGAATAGTGCCAGAAATACGCTTGGACAAAATATGAGACATGAGAGAGGGAGAAGAAGGAAGCACCTATCTCCCTATCACTCATCAGGGTTACACAACCAAGGCTATTTTGTACTCATGCATAGGAGTTGCGATTGCTACCACTTCCCTATGGAGGTGGTGGGGCCAACCAACACTCAAGCCAATGAGAATGAAACTACAAATGGCCAATGGTCACATAGAAAGACCCTTAGGACTTCTAGAAGGGATAACTCTCACTACTTGTGGTGTAGAGTTTGAGTACACTTTTGCTATATGTGACTTTAGCAAAAATCAGGCCTACAAGATGATTTTGGGGAGACCCTTCTTGAGATAGTTGCAAATGGTACAGGATTGGGGAACTGATTCCTTCTATCTGCAACACTTAGGAGTCACAACCAAATTCAATCTCAAGGATTACTCTCATCGAGATGTGTCCCCCATTCAATGGAATCTAATCCATAGAGCCACAGACGATACTGAGTCAATGCATTCCATAGGATCTGGGTCCTCATGGATGCATGAAGACACTCACTTATGGATGTGCAAAGTGGCAGTACAGAAAGAGAAAAGGGAAAATGCTAGAGAGGTAGGTGCAAAGGAAAATCATAGATCTATTCGAGACCCAACCTATGCACCTATAGTATTTTTAGATGAAGAGTTTGAACATCATGGTTGGGTGGAAATCCTAGCAACAATGGATGTAGCCATCAATGAAGAACAATGGACACCACATTTTGATGAAGATGGCTATGAGATTTCAGTTTTTGCTATAGGACCAATATTGTGTGATTCGGTTCTTGAAGAATGTGGGCTTGTCACTTATGTACTTGAGGAAGCAAGTAACTCCAATCTAGATTCAATCATTATGGAGACTTTTTGTGCATCAAAATAATTTCTACATGAAGTATAAGATCACCCTCAAGGACATGGAGAGCATTTGAAAGACTTGAGATTAGCCACACAGGTAACCACCAAGAGTGAGGGTAAGAAAAGAAAGAAGAGAGAAACCTCACCAGATGAGGAAGAATCTTTGTTTGAGGTCCCTAAAAACTTTAAGAAGTACGAGATTGAAGATAGGAAAGTCACGATAAGAATGCCTAAACGAGAAGGACTAGCAGGAGAGGCCTATGATAACAAAGAGGAAACTAAGAAAAACATTGTGACCATAGAGGAAGGTGAAGAACAATGCACATACATAGGACATGATTTGACAGAAGATGAGGAGCAAGAGTTGATAACCTCGTTAAGAGAATACAGAGATGTGTTTGCTTGGAGTTATAAGGACCTAAAAGGAGTAGATCCTAACATATGCTCGCACATAATTCCCATGACCTCAGAGGCCATACCCTCTAAGCAAAAGCCATACACATATAATGATAATTATGGTGCTAAGATCAAGGAAGAGATAGATCACTTGGTTGAAGTTTTATTTTATCTATGAAATTGAGCATACTGAATGGGTGTCCCCCATTGTAGTGGTGCCCAAGAAGAATGGAAAGTTATGAGTTTGCATTAACTTGAAGAAAGTTAATGCAACCACTATTACAGATAGTTATCTACTTCCTATCACTGGGCATCTATTAGAAAGTAGTAGGCAAGGAAGTGTACAACTTCCTTGATGGATTCTCTGGCTACAATCAAGTGGCCATTGCTCTAGAATATCAGCATAAGATGGCTTTTGCTATAAAGTGGGGCATATTTGCTTTTTGGGTAATGCCATTTGGACCTACCAATGTGCCAACTACCTTTCAGAGGCTAATGTGTCATGTGTTTAAAGAGTTCTTGAGGAAAACCTTGGAAGTCTATGTAGATGATCTCTGTGCTCATTCCAACATTAGACAAACACATATACCTGAACTCAAACAAATCTTTGACAAATGTAGAGAATATTAGGTCTGCCTAAACTTAGTGAAGTGTGTTTTCATGGTTAGGAAAGGCAAGATTCTACGACACAATGTCAAAGAATGGCATATCCACAGATGAGGATAAAGTTAGAGATATTGCAGAGCTACCTAGGCCAAAGAATTTCAAGGAAGTACAAGCTTTCATGGGACATTGCAGCTATTATCGACGTTTCATTCATATGTATGCAATCATTTTCAAGCCTCTGTACTGTCTTTTAACTAACTTTGAATGGATAGAACAATGTGAGAACTCCTTTAATGAGCTTAAGCGATGATTGTGTTCAACACCAATCTTGACTACACTAGATTGGAATAAACCATTTCATGTTCACGTGGACGCATCCAATTATGCAATTGGGTGTGTACTAGCATAACCTACTGGCGAAGGTAATATGGATCTCCCAATTGCTTATGCCAGTAGACAATTGAATGCAGTTGAATGAAATTACACCACTACTAAAAGAGAAGGATTATGCATGGTATATGCGGTTTAAAAGTTTAGATATTATTTGCTTGTAAATAAGTTTAAATTCTTTATAGACCATCAAGCATTACTATATCTAGTGAACAAACCATGCAATACTAGTAGATTAGTAAGATGGTTCATCTTACTAATGGAATATGACTTTGAAGTTGTGGTTAGGAAAGGTAAGACTAACCTAAGGGCAATCACCTTTGTAGGATAACTTCTAGAGAGTCCCCTCAAGGAGTATCAGATGACCTTCCTGATGCTTACTTGTTCAATCTAGAGGTAGTGCATGGGTGGGCCAAAAGTATAGTGCATATCCTCACCTTTGTACCTAAACATCCTGTACTGAGAGCTAAAAATAAGGAAGTAGTCAGATCTCAAAAGTACCACATAATAACAATCAGCATGTATAAGCACACCAATCAATGCATATTGGCTTGTTGTGTAGATGAAGATGAGCATGCAAAGTGGTTGCAACTAGCACATGTAGGTGCAATACATCAACACCATTCCAAACATCAAACCCCACAGACTCTACAAATATTAGGCATGTATTGGTCTACCATGGAAGCAGATGTCCATAGGATATGCAAGGAATGCCATATTTGTGCTACTAGACCACCAATGGAACATGCCACTCTATATCAAGTGTCTTTAGCACCAGATTGGAGTGAACTGTTAGTAGCCTTTTTGAGAACAAAGACATTCCCTCAAGAGATGACTTTGGCTAGACAAAGGAGCTTAGAACAGGAGGCACTAGATGATTCACTCATTGGAAATAATTTATACAAGCACGGAAAAGATGGTTACCTAAGACTGTGTGTCCATGAAAGTGAATACCTCAGGATCTTAGAGAGTGCTCACCAAGGTGTAGAAGGAGAACACTTTGGACCAGATCGGGTGATCAAGGCAATCCTATTCGCAGGTATGTGGTGGCCCACTTTTCACATGGATGCACATACCTATGTGAAGAGATGTGCTATTTGTGAGTGAACTCAGTACCTAATACGAAAAGATGAGATGCCACTAAAACCCATGATGGGAGTTCGGGCATTCTCTAAGTGGAGAATAGACTTTGTCAGTCCTATTAACCCCCCAGCTAAGGGTCCACATGCTGAATACATTTTTTAGTCTTAGTGTAAACCTTGAAGCAACATACAAGAAAGTTGGAGATGCGAGGCTATGGGCCTATGATAATCAATAGGATCTCAACAAGTGGATTAGTCCAATTAGCCACTCTAGAAGGCGATATCCTACCTAGTTACATCAGTGGATGTAGAGTCAAGTTATATCAAGAACCCCTCATAGAGGAAATGCTTAGTTGACTGAACACTGCAAAGAGACGTACGGAAGAGGAAAAACGAATCCGAGAAGAAGCACAAGTAGAATCCTTAGAATGCATTCGACAAATGAAATTAAGGATATAGGGTAGAGATGAGCCTAGATCAGATGCTCATGATGTTCCAAGTTACCACATGGCCGTGCGTCAAGCATCAAGTGTAAGTTCCCTTTATTGATCGATGTCCTTTTGTGACCCTGGAAGTAGGACAAGGAAAGAATGCAAGGACTGTAAGAGCCTTGATTGACTCAGGCGCAACCACTAGTATAGTTAGACTTTCTTATTGTTCAAAATTGCAATTAAGTATCAATCCTATAGAAGCATATCTCATAAGATTGGGAGGTTTGGAAACCCCTTGCATGGGCGAGGTGGAGCTTGCCCTCGATATTCAAGATGTTCGAATGACAGTCAAGGTACTAGTGTGCCAAGACAAGAATCTAACCGAACCTCTTGTTTTGGGTCAAGAATGGATCTATGATCATGTAGTCAACCTAAACCTAAGACGTGGACTTCTTTAGGTCTGGTTAAATCGAAATCGCATCACACTTGAGTTAGAAAATCAAGCACTCAAACAACTATGAAAGGCGCCCACTCTTGGTCCCTCTAGGAACCCACTTGAAGATAGTGATGCTATTCTTGTCCAAAGTTCTATGGTGCATAAAAAGGTGAATCATGAAGGAGTTGGAGAGGCCAATAATGAACTCCCTTCTTTTCCAAAGGCATTCCCAGAAAACAAGCAAGGCAACAAAAGAAGTAGATGTAGGAGATAGTCAAAGGGCATGCTCAATGATTGGTGGAACATAAAATAACTCATGTAGTAAAGCAGATCTGGATACGCAAGGGTGAACAATCCTCTATATTGGAAACTGGATCCCAAAGATGCACCAAATGAACTACTCAAACAAGGTTGGCTCTCCAAGATAAAGAGTCCTCTAGCGACGAGAACCTTTACTCCTGTCCTTTGCTCTTTGGCACTTTTCATCCCCCCCCCTCGTCCTTTGCTCCTTGGCACTTTTCATCCCTCCCCTTGATCTCTCTCTTTTGGTTGGCTCTCCGAGACAAAGAGTCCTCTAGAGATGGGAACCTTTAGAAGCCCCATGGTGTCTTTCGAAAGCATCGATAAAAGGACAAATGATGCCCCCTCATAAAACTTTATTGTGAGTAGGCCACATGACTTCCCCTCCAACTATATGAGTCTAGCTCCCATTGCAAACCTACAATGTCTCCCTTTCAGCAATATTCCTCTCCTATACTCCGAATACACAATATCCCTCTCCTTTCTCAGTGTATCTCCTATCTAAGAAAACACATGCAACTCAAAGATGTATTGTACAACTTGCACCACAATTTTACAGCATCAATATCATTTTGCATTGTTCTTCCATACTCGGCTTAAGGGTTGATAAAGATTTTTTGGATTTAGGTGAGAGTAAGACTCAATAGATATGCAATTGATAGATTTTTCGACTTGTAAATTGATAGATTTTTTGACTTGATAGATTGCAAACACTATTGATATTGTGGTGTCTCCATTGCCTAATGGTTATCATAACACAAATCTAACAAAAAATGAGAAAGATAAGCTATTGCAACAAGTGCTACACCGGAAGTTGGAGAGAAGAGACAAAAGAAGAGGATCAAATCTCAATGTATTATGAAACAAATTGTATTCAACAAACAATACATGGAACACGCTATCACTAACAGTCAATGCACTAGTCTTGTTTATTTTTCCAAGAACATTTGCATGAACCTTGCAGACACACCCAAGAGAAAAATGATTACCACACTCAACACAAGAGCTAGGATAATCTTCTAGCAGGAAGCATGTGTCTACTAGTAGAAAAAGAGTTGGGATATTCTTTGGGGAGAAAGGGGTGGTAGAAGCATTTTTATCGGCTGCATTGCACTCATGGTGCCTTAGCAATCACCTCTTATGTTGACCTTCTATAGCATCACCCTCCTCATCGATCCCCGCACTCTCAGTGGTTCCTCGATGGAGCTCTGTTTCACTGCTTGTTGATCAACATAAAGGCACTTCATTGCTCACTACACCAGAACTTCTCCATGCTTAACTTCTCCACTCTTTGAACTAGTTCACCTCCGCTACGTAAATCTGATTTCTCTCCCACAACCTATGCTTCTATGCACATATGTGTGCTAGTTGCACCTTCTTGTCTCTGAGCATCCTCTACTCTATGAATGCTATTCTATGCCGACTTCTTTGTGTCCACAATCTCTCACACTCAACTACTTATATCTTCCTCTACTAGAACCACAAACCTCCTATGATGATTCACACATCCATCTTGCAAGATGGTGCTCTCCACTCTATTTATCTTCCTCTATGTTTCTATGATCAACCCTACGAGATGAACAAACCCAAATATCTTCCCACTCTAATATATTCCATATTCTCTAATCTCTTGATGATCCACGCACTACGACACCCCCTATTCTTCATTAATCCTCTTCTAAGGTATATTCCATGACTACTTGCATGGCTTCATATATAGCATGAAAGTTTTTTGGCTCATCAAACCTCTTCAAGACTCTGTATCCTTTGCATCTCCATGTTGTACCATCATTACTTGTCATGCTTCTACAAGAATTGATATTTCGCACATGTAAGATGTGGGAATATCTATTGAAACTGGCACATCTATCCAAAGGGTGTTGTGTGTGGGAAAGAGATAGTTAGTGGTGTGAAGTATGGATGTAGTTAATATGTAGAGGCATATTGGAATTAGGTTGGGACCACCAACATTTCAAAAAATAGAATAGGCTTCACCTTGCTCTAATCTGCCATGGTCACAGTGAATTGCATATCTCTGGATGGTCAAAGGCCTAACCTCTACATTGTTGCTCTGGACATAAGATTAATACTCAACCGACCATATATAATGACTCCCTTTATCTCTTGACTGACTATCTTTGTTGTTATTCATGGGCTAAAATAATCAATAAGTAAGGCTTGTCTCACAAAATAGGTGCCATGATTGCTACTTATCAGTTTTGGTGCAACCAGAGATGTCACAAGATTCAGTATTTCACTCTAAAAGCAAGAATCCATTTTTCATAAATCATAGAGACTTAAGTATTGATAGATGTTTTTCAATATATTACTCATAAAAAGAGGAGTCGTGGGTATGATCATTGTTAGTTCCGAAGTATTGTTCTCCATGTCATGTTGGGTCATCTTGAAGGCATCACCAATACTTTTCTCTTGACTTTTCTATTTATCCGTCTCCTTACACAAGTCCACAGCCTAGCTAGATATTGGAGCTTCTCACTGTCTAGCTTCAACTATCGGAGTTCCTTGTTGACTTGCTTCAAATATCAAAGTTTCTTGCTCTATGAAAGATTCCTCATTGTGACCTTGCTCTTTCCATATCTATCAACATCTTAGAGAAACTTGCTCTATGATAAATTCCTCACTACGACCTTATTGTTGAGATATCAAGCTCAACATGTGATGATCCACGATGACACGTATCGCTTTTTCATTTCTCTAACATGTATAGTGGTCACACCGGTATGTGTTAGGATACTTCATTGAGCTTTACTATATTTATCTATCGAGAGTGATGGCACATTTGTTTCTTGCTAGCTCACTCATTCCTGAACATTAGGATTTTCCTTATGTAATATTCTTATATATTGCACTTGGTGTATTGTTGTTTTTAGGTCATTCTTGTACATTCCTTTTATGTAATAGAAGAAGAAGAAGATCATTCTTCCTTGCCTCAATCTGTGTGTGTGCTCCTCTTTGATTGTGAGTGTGTGTGTGTGTGTGTGCTCTCTTCCTTATCTCCTTGCTCGTGATGCTTATTTTTCCCCTTGGCTCACCTCTATAATCTCCACTGCTGTCCCTTCCACCCCTAGCACTTGTTGGAATCTAGTGCCCACCCTTATCGTTGATATTTTTCTCAGTTGCACAACAGTAGTAGTAGGCAACTAAAGTGGTGTGCATCACGTGGGAAGCAGCTCTACATAAACATGGAAAGAATTGTTTACGTCACTGAGGGAGGCCTATTTCAAATAGTTCTTGGTCTACTATTCACACAGGTTCGGGAAGTTTGTACAAGGTGGCACATTCTATGGCAAAAGGCATCTGCATTGAATATGTCCATACTCAGAACATGTGTAACACATGATTGGTCACCAAGGTTGGTTTCTTATTCCACTAATCTAATCCACAAAACCATTTTGCATGCCACAGTTGGACAGAGATGAATAGAATAGTGCCATTCTAGGAGCATTGCTAAGGACAAACTTATGTGTTGTATCCATGGGCTATGTCATTAAATTGAAGCTTTTGGAGGTCATAGTTGTAGCTCAGTGATGAGTAGCACCTCCTTTAATGTCAATCCGGGAAGACGTGAGGATGGTATGAAGACCTCGAGCAAGTGGAGGCACAAGTGCGTGAGTGAGAAGCACACAAGCATGCACACACATACACGCACACGCGCACACACGGCAAGACAAAGAGTGAGAAGCAATGGAGTTCTTAGATTACTTTCAAAAAGCTCTTACAAGTTCATTTCAATTACAATCTAACCTCAAAAATGAGCTCTCTAGCTCCTTTTATAGTTTTTGACTAGCTTTGGCCCTGTTCAGACCTAGTGTCCGGCCTAGTTAAAAATTAGGTTCCAGGGCTTATTAGAGGGCTCAAACGAGATCTAAAAAATATGAAAATTGGCAGGTAGATACTTCTAAAGCTCCTCAAGCTCAAGGACTCCTTGGCTTGCACAAAATGGAGCTACAAAAATACGAAATGATATTTACAATGGTTTTTAGTGATGAAAATCACTATTTGTGTAGGGATTTTCTCTATTGATTTGTCATACATACCTTTGAGCTCCCTACTTGCTCTTTCTTCTTGTGTGCTCAACTCCTTGATGTCTGAAAAATTTAGATGGCCTACTTGCCAGATCTTCTTTGACTGCCATATCTGCTTGTGCTCTCCCTTTGCTCTGACTCTCTTCGTCTTGTGGCTCCTTCGGTTCCCTGACTGCTGCCAACACCCCCCCACTCTCGCGTCTGTCGCCCCTGACAGACCCTTGTCTAGATGTTCGTTGAACGTAGTATTGGACGACGTCAGAAGCGAGGTGATGTTCTTCTAATCTGAGCCCCCGTGCTAGATCTGTTAATAATGCGTCCCAATTCACTGGTCCTGGTACATCCGGGTGTGGCACCCGCAGTTGTTCTGAATGTATGGTTCTCTCCACAACGAATAAGTGGAGGAGATGTGAAGGCCTGGGTACAAAAATTTCTGAGTGATATTCCCAGAATCCCGTTATGAACATCTCCTCGAAAGTCTGTTTAAAACAAGCGGGGAGGTACTTTATTCTGGCGTGCCAAGCATATATTACTTCTATTGATGGGGTGGTGCTCATGTCGTAAACTAGGTCTTGGTTGCCTATAACAAATCCTGCTCCTGAGAAGTGGGGATCCTTAATGTTTTTAAATGTCCTGAATGTGATCAGCATTAATTCAAATATTTTCATACACATTTGTGCCATCACATCGGGTGTATTGCGTAGTCGAGTGCTCCAGTGTCTGATAGTAGAAATCATGTAATTTACAGTGGGAGGTCCTCGTGGAGGTGCTAAATAAACATAATTTAGCCACTTGGCACAGCCCTTGATGTTCTTGACAGCAATGGTGAATTCGCGCCATGTGCGTCTTCGTAGGACTGGGGCATAACAAGGATTGTACTTAATAAAGAGGGGCATGTTATTCCAGGTTCGTACCATTTCAGGATGAGTCTCCAAGAGACGGATCCTCCAAGTGGGTTGATGAATAGATCCTCTTTTTGCACTCTCTGGTATATCATCGAGGCCAAACTGGGTGGCAAAGGTGGGGGCCTTCCCACATTATCGTTGGATCTCTGCGTTGTAATCAGCCAATAATATGCAATATGGCACATACTGATCATCATTGGTCCCTATCCACCTGTGATGGGACATACGTCTGAAATACTCGGACTTGATGATAGTGTCTTCTAATTTGGCTAATGATTGGATTTGTATTGCTACTCGTTCATCGTGGGTGTTCGCTGTCTTCTCTAATGACTGAAGCCATTCAGGTGCTTCCACTTCTAAGGTATCCATTCCCTCTAAGGTGTTGCCCTCCTGGCATTGGCATAGGAACGTATGGTTCCTCATACGAATCATCTACCTCAATGGGAACCAAGTCTTCTGGCTCAGGTTCTATAACTGGAGAGGGTTGCCTTTCATACTCTAATAACTTTTTCTGGAGCTCAACCATCTGCTCTGTCAATGCCTTCACTTCCTCTGAAGTTGAGGCCGGTTCTATTACCTTGGTTGGAGCCTCCTGTTCCTTGAGCTGGCCACGTAGCTCATCACGTTCCCTTTCCAACTCATCATGAGCATCTAATAGATCTGCATAGCTTTCCAAGATGGTCTTCATTGTCTCTGAGGGTACGGCTTTAAACTGCTCTGGATCAATTTCGTGGGGAGAGCCTTCCATTGCTGCTTCTAGATTTGCTTCATTTTGCTGCTGCAGTCTCTTGTTCTCTTCAAGGGCGGCTGCCATGTGTTTTCTGAGGAGTGCCAAGTTACGCCGGATTCTGAGATTATTAGCTTGGTATACGTCCAGCAAGGCCTCGAGTTGTTTGGTGCCCAGCTGTTGTGATGGTTGGGGAGTTTCTAGGAGTGTTTGGTGGGCATGTTCGAGCGTGGTGTAACGTTGGTTGAGTTCTGCATTTTCTTCCTCGATCGCTGTGAGGCGGCTTTGAAGTTTCTGATTGGTAGTGATCACTTGATGATAACGATCGTTGAGAGCTCGATACTCATTCTGAAGTTGATAGACACATTGATTTAAAGCTAGAAATATACTATTTACATTAAATGATGCAGAGAGAGATGAAGATGCAGGGGAAATGGGGACGAGAAAGGGAGTTGTGAATGATGTGGAGTCAAGTGGAGATGTGGGTGGAGGGGGTATGGGGGACGGAGGTTGCATGGGGGAAGGGAGTGGTGCTGTGGCAGGAGATGTTTCCATAGTGTCAAATGTTTGAGTGACCGTGTAGATGGGGACCATGGGTGGGGTGGATGTGACGTTAGTGAAGAGAGTGGTGAAGGTGGGCATAGTGACTCCCCCGAATTGGATTCCCGGAGAGAGTGGAATTCCCATGACAATTGTGGTGATAGTGGACGTGGTGGCAATAGTGTCACGTGGTGGAGTGAGTTGTGTAGTGAGAGGTGGGGAGGGTGGTGACAGTGGTGCTTCCTGATGTTCGTCTGTTTGCGTTGTATTTCCTGGTGCTGATACGTTGATATGAATTTGTTTCCCGGACCTCATGGGACGGGCGGGAACTCCTTTCTCAAATCGGTGAATGTAGGCCATTGCCTCATGAATGGCCTCATCCAATCCTACTGCATCGGCATGTAGGTTGATGGACTCGATGAACATATCATCCACACCTTCCTCTGCCAGCAATTGGTTCATGAGTTTCTTGCCTGCTTCAAGTGACATTTTATGCTGTTCTTGAACTAGCTTCATGGTTCGATATAGTCTTTTTATTTGTGCCGAATACGCTGGGGCACTTGCTAACTCTGAAAGTTCATCATACTCTTGTTCTTCGTAGGCTTCTTCCTCTTGTTCGGTCTCTTGTTCATCTACATCGACTTCTACAACTTGCGGTCGGGTGGGGGCTGACGTTGTTGTATGGGTTTGTGGTTCCTGAGCTTGCTCTGTTTCCGTTTCGAGATTAGAGTCGTAGATCAGTCTAGCCACTTCTTCATCAGTGAGATCATTGAGAGTAAAGCCCTGTGGAAATTCCAAGTCTGATGGGACGGGTGGAAACACCAGATTGGGTCCCTCTGTACTTGGTCTTGGTAGCCGAATGGTGAATGGTCTAATGCGTCGTGTCTGGGGAGGGGTAATCTCTGGTGTAGTGGTGGCTCCCCTTGGTTGAGCGTAGGGTAATTGGACTCCCCCTCTCATCTTCTTTGATGGAGGACCTGCTGCTGATAGCCTTCTCTGGAACTCCTCGGCCCGGGACCATACGAGTGCCCGCTGAATAGGCACGTCATAGGCTAGACATCGATAGATTATTTTGGTCAGAGCACAACACCCGTGGAGCACATTTTTCTGCTTCTTGTTCCACCGTTGATGGGCTAGGTGGATCTGATCTATGATCCAATGTGGTACGTTGATAGGGAGGTTTTCTGTCTCTGCCAAATACAAGCTAAACCATATCTTCTTTGGTGGCATGGTGAATCTTTCCTGGGCTGGAAAAGCAAAATGCTGCATGACGGTCCGTAGGTGAAGAGCGATGGTCGGTGTCATTGCTACCATATCCTTCAGCTTATTGAGATCTTTATGTTTCATTCTGCCTGGAACCATTGTTTCCTTTTCAGTAGGAATGTGCATACCATGCATGTCCAATGCTTCTCGTACCAGATTGAGGGTCAGTTTGAATCTTTTAAGTTCGTGGCCCGACAACAATGAGGGTAACACAAAAGTGTTGTCGCCTCCCTTGGCCCTGCTAGGAGTGATGGTACTGATAAGATAAGAACAATGTAAGAAATCTGGCTTCGGTAAGTGGGCCCTGAAATAACTGTCCAGGCCCGCTTTGGTCCATACCGAACGCATTACTTCGACATTCTGATAGCTCTCAAATTCGCGCGTGAAAAAATGGTAGCGTCCCCATTTACCATTAAACTCCAATTCAGCTTCCCAAAAATAGGTTCCATCACCCACTGGTCCTGCAACATCACTGAACCAATGAGCGTGTTTGCCCCCTTGAGAGGTGTGTCCCTGAGGAGGATCCTGAACTGGGAGCACATGCACAGCTTGAAGTTCTTGCGGTCTTTTGGTGAGATGTGGTTTGCGGAGGAGTGTTTCTATATCCACAATCTGTGCGCTGGATCCGGCATGAGAACTGGAACCTCCAGCTTCTGCCATGACACTGCTTGCTTGTTGGTTCTGTGAGAATATAGAACCATGTGTTAACATTGTAATGGACAGAATAAAACCGTTGTTGTCCCCGTTACAACATTAACATGAGGTAGATGATGAGTCAGTGGGTCAGTGAGTGCTCGATGAGTGTGTATGCCCTTAGTGAAGAGAAGAGCTTAAATGGAAAGCTATGGTGTCTGAGTGATGTAGTTAGTAGTTGGACGTGAATTTACAAGGAAGGGTCAGGGGGTTTGTCACACATCTTAGGACGCCAGACACAACGTATGGTTTTGTGTCGTGGTTTGGTGGAAGGGCCTGAAAGCACAGTGAGGGTATCGGCTTGGAAATGAGGCTTTTTAGGGATCCATTTCCACATGATTCTTCTCGTGCTTACAGGTGAATGTGTGTTTGTGTGTGAGGTATAAGAATGAGTATCAGAGGTGAGAGGAGATGGACCATGTTGTATAGGGGGTGGTGTCTGGATAGATATTTGAGCCAGCAAGTAAGCCTTAGGCACCCAAATTTGTCTTGATTGTGGCCTAGCCTTCATCAACTTCTTGGGTACCCAAATAGATTTCACTTTCTCAACAGAGGTTTTAGGAGTCTTCTTATTAGTATCAAGTCGTGGATTACTAATAGGAAGTTGAGACCGTTGTTGCGACTTGTTTACAGTCGGCAGCTCGCCCTTTCGCACCCACATTTGTTTCATCGGCTGAGTTGTTCTGCTTCGCGCATTCTTTTGGTCTCTCGCCTGGAGAGTCTTCAGTGATTGATCTGCCCTTAGTTGCTGCCTCCTTCTGGCCTTTGGAAAAGAAGGGAGTTCCATTGTGGTTCTGACTCCTTTTTTGAGATCTTCATTCTTCTGCATCACATAGCCTTGGACAAGAACAACATGGTCAACTTCATGTGTATCCCTGGAGGGACCAGGAGTCCGTGCCTTTTCTAGTTCCTTGAGTGCTCCATTATTTAACTCAATTGTAATTCTAGTTTGATTCACCCATACCTGAAGAAGTCCACTTCTTAGGTTTAAGTTGACTGCTTGGTCATAGATCCAGTCTTGACCCAAGACAAGGGGTTCAGTGAGGTCCTCATCTTGACATACTAGTACTTTAACTGTCATTGCCTCATCATGAATATAGAGGGGAAGTTCCACCTCGCCCATGCAAGGGGTTTCCACGCCTCCCAATCCTATGAGATATGCTTCCACAGGATTGACAGTTAATTGCAACTCTTGACAGTAAGACAATTTAACAGCACTAATGGCTACACCTGAGTCAATCAAGGCTCTTACAGTCCTTGCACTCTTTCCTTGTCCTATATCTAAGGTTATGAAAGGACGTCGATCAATTATCCTATGTGAGCTAACACCTGAAACTTCACACATAGCCACGTCATATCCTTGATCTGCATATGCATCTTGCCTAGGGTGCTCTCTACCTTGTCTTCTTAATTTCATTCTCCGTATGCGCTCTAGGGCTTCTGCTTGAGCTTCTTCTCGAATTCGCTTTTCTTCCTCTTTGCGTTTCTTAGCAGTATTGAGTCGACTTAGCATTTCCTCTGTGAGAGGTTCCTGATACAACTTGACTCTGCATCCGCTGATATAACTTGGGAGAACATCGCCTTCTAATGTGGCTAGTTGCATTGCTCCACTTGTTGAGATTCTGTTAATGATCATGGGTCCGTAGCCTCTCTTCTCTTGTTTCCTCGCATGTTGCTTCAATGTGTAGACTAAAACTAAGTCGCCTGCCTTTAAACCTTTATCCTTAACGTGGGCATCAAAGTATGCCTTCTGTCGTTTCTTTGCTGCATATATCCCTGCAGCTGCCCTCAGTCTTGTTTCTCCTAATCGTTCAAGGTCAAAAAGTCTAGAGGATAGTTCATGACCCGTCCATTCGTGTTCTTGTGCTACTTTCAATGTAGGTATTAAGAAGTCCAAAGGTAGCACGACGTTTTGGCCAAATACCATCTGAAAGGGGGTGGCTTGGAGTACCGTTTTGTATGCGACTCGGTATGCCCAAACAGCATGGTGTAGCTGTTTGTCCCAATCAGAGCGTTTATTGTTTACTAATTTCGTCAGTACATTGCATAAGATCTTATTGGTGCTCTCAGCCTGACCATTAGCTTGAGGGTGATAGGGGGCAGACTTCTTATGTACTACCAAAAATTCGTGGAGCAGATTTTTAATAACTTCATTCAAGAAGTGAGTGCCTCTATCGCTAACTAGCTCTATGGGTAGCCCGTATCTAGTGAATACATTCTCAAATAAAAACTTAGCTGTTGTTTGAGCATCGTTCTTCGTTGTGGCTTTTACCTCTACCCACTTTGTTAGATAGTCTGTCGCAACAATGATATATTCTGCATGGGAACCCTTAGCTGGGGGATTAATAGGACCTACGAATTCTATTCCCCACTTAGAGAATGCACGTCCACCCATCATAGGTTTCAGTGGCATCTCATCTTTACGTATAGGATATTGAGTTCTCTGACAGACATCACAGCGTTTCACATAGGTATGTGCATCAATGTGAAGGGTCGGCCACCAGAAGCCCGCAAATAGTATTGCCTTGATCACCCGATCTGGTCCAAAGTGTCCTCCTGCTACACCTTGGTGAGCAGTGTCCAAGATCTTGAGATACTCACTCTCATGGACACATAGTCTCAGGTAACCGTCTTTACCACGTTTGTATAGATTATCACCAATAAGTGAATAATCCTGGGCTTCTTGTTCTAAACTCCTTTTCCTAGCCAGAGTCATGTCTGGAGGGAATGTTTTCGTCCTCAGGAAGGATACTAGTGGTTCACTCCAATCTGGCACTATGGACACTTGATAAAGAGTGGCATGTTCCATAGGTGGTTTAGTGCAGCAGATTGGGCATTCCTTGCACAACTTTTGGACATCAGCTTCCATAGTTGGCCAATGTACTCCTAGTCTCCTTAGTGTCTGTAAGGTTCGTTGCTTTGAGTAGTGTTGCTCTAATGCACCTACATGTGCTAAATGCAACCATTTAGTGTACTCGTCCTCTTCTACACAACAAGCCAAGATTCCTTGATCTGTGTGCTTGTACATACTTCTTGCCATGATGTGATACTTTTGGGCTTTTACTACCTCTCTATCATGCGTGTTTATTACTGGATGGTTAGGTCCGTATGTCAATACTGGCACTAATGGCTTAGCCCACTGAGGTATTACTTCCAAATTAAACAAGTAAGCATCAGGAAGATCATCTGATACTCCTTGTGGGGCTTCTCCCCATGTGAGCCTAGAAAGGTGATCTGCTCTCAAATGAGTCTTCCCTTTCCTTACCACAACCTCAAAATCATATTCCATTAGCAAGAGAAACCATCTTACTAATCTTCCTGTATTGCATGGCTTGTTTACAAGGTATAGCAATGCCTGATGATCAGTAAAAAATTTAAACTTATTTGCAAGCAAATAGTGTCTAAATTTCTTAACTGCATATATCATGCCTAAGCCTTCTCTCTCAGTAGTGGTATAATTTCGTTCAGCTGCATTCAATTGTCGACTAGCATAGGCAATTGGAAGATCCATATTACCTTCACCAGTAGGTTGTGCAAGCACACAGCCAATGGCATAATTGGATGCATCCACATGAACATGGAAAGGCTTATTCCAATCCGGTGTGGTTAAGATTGGTGCTGAACATAATTGCCGTTTAAGCTCATTGAAGGAATTCTCACATTCCTCAGTCCACTCAAAGTTTGTCAGAAGTCCGTACATGGGCTTTGCAATGACAGCATACATGTGAATGAACCGGCGGTAGTAACCACAATGTCCCATGAAAGCTTGTACTTCCTTGACATTCCTTGGCCTAGGTAGCTCTGCTATGGCTCTCACTTTCTCTTCGTCAGTAGATATGCCATTCTTTGACACTATGTGCCCTAGAATCTTGCCTTGCCTGACCATGAAAACGCACTTTTCTGGGTTTAGGCACACTTGATATTCTCTACATTTGTCAAAGATTTGTCTCAGTTCAGGAATATGGGTTTGTCTGATGTTGGAATGAGCACAAAGGTCATCAACATAGACTTCTAAATTCTTCCTCAGGAACTCCTTAAATACATGGCACATTAGTCTCTGGAAGGTAGCTGGTGCATTGGTAAGCCCAAATGGCATTACACGAAAGGCAAATATACCCCACTCTGTGGCAAAAGCTGTCTTATGCTGATCTTCTGGAGCTATGGCTACTTGATTGTAGCCCAAAAATCCATCGAGGAAGCTGTACACTTCCTTGCCTGCTACTCTTTCTAAGAGATGTTCTGTGATGGGAAGCGGATAGTTATCTCGAATTGTGGCTGCATTGACCTTCTTCAAGTTAATGCATACACACAGCTTGCCATTCTTCTTGGGCACCACTACGATGGGGGATACCCACTCAGTGTGCTCAATTTCATAGATAAATCCAGCTTCAACCAGTCTATCTATCTCCTCTTTAATCTTGGCAGCGTAATTATCGTTATATGTATAGGGCTTTTGCTTAGAGGGTTTAGCATCTGAGGTCATGGGGATAGTGTGTGAGCATATGTCAGGGTCAACACCTTTCAAATCCTTGTAACTCCAAGCGAATACATCTCTATATTCTCTTAGCAAGGCTATTAACGCATGCTCTTCTTCCTCTGTTAGGTCATGGCCTATGCACATGCATCTCTCCTCTCCTTCTTCTAGGGCCACTACTATTTTCTTGGTGGTTTCTTTGTTATCATAGGCCTCTCCTGATTGTGCCTCTCGTTTAGGCATTCTTATCATGACTCTCCTGTCGTCTATCTCATACTTCTTAAAATTTTCCGGGACCTCAAACAAAGATTCTTCCTCTTCTGGTGAGACTTCTCTCTTCTTTCGTTTCTTTCCTTCTTCCTTCGGGGTCACATGTGTGGCTAATCTTACATCATTTGTAAGCTCTCCATGCCTCTGGGGTTGAAATTCTACTTCATGGAAGTATTCTTCATCTGATGCAAAAGGTGGGTCCATAATGATTGACTCTAGATCGGAGTCACTTGCATCCTCAAATGCATCAGGGCTAGGTTCGCATTCTTCTAGAACTGCCTCTCCCATGATTGGCTCTATGGAGAAGACTGAAATGTCATAGCCATCCTCATCACAGTGAGGTGTCCATTGTTCCTCATTGATGGCTACATCCATGGTAGCTAGAATTTCTGCCCAACCGTGAGGTTCGAATTCTTCGTCTGGAAAAACTACAGGTGCATAGGCTGGGTCTTGGATTGATCTATGGGTTTCTTTTGCACCTATCTCCCTGGCTTTTTCTCTCTTCTCTTCTTCTACTGCTACCTTACACATCCATAAGTGAGTGTCTTCATGCATCCATGAGGATCCCGATCCTAGGGAATGCACCGATTCCGTATCATCTTTGGCTCTATGGATGGGGTTCCATTGGATGGGAGGGACATCTCTATGAGAGTAATCCTTGAGATTGACTTTGGTCATAACACCTAAGTGCTGCAGGTACAAAGAATTGGTTCCGCAATCCTGTACCACTTGCAACTATCGCATAAAGGGTCATCCCAAGATCATTTCATAGGCATGGTTCTTGCTAAAATCACATATGGCAAAGGTATGCTCGAACTCGACACCACAGGTGGTGAGAGTTATTCCTTCTAGCAATCCTAAGGGCCTCTCAATATGACCATCGGCCATCTGCAATTTCATTCTCGTTGGCCTGAGTGCTGGCTTGCCCCAACGCTTCCATAGGGAAGTGGTGGCAATTGCAACTCCTGCACCTGAGTCCAAAATTGCCTTGGTGGTGTACTCCTGGTAGGTAATGGGAAGATAGGTGTTCCCTTCTTCACCTTCACACATATCTCCTATCTTATCCAAGGGTATCTCTGGCACTGTCCTATGCGATCCTACCTGGGAACGAGGTTTTGCTATCTCGGGCACTTGAGTGGCTACATGTTTCCACCCTTCTGGTCTAACCTTAAGCAGCTCTTCCAAAGTGAGATTGCACTGCACTTTGGTGTTCTTCACTACCTCTGTGTTCCTAGGTATGACTGAATCTTCGTTTCTTACCATGACTGTAGGTGCTCTCATACAGGTGGACTTTGCTTCCCATGGGCCTGTGAAATGGGGTAGTTCTTGTAAAGAATTAGACTCGAAGTCTAATCTTTCTTGAGATTGGGCACTCTCCTGTTCTCCATAAATGGAAGGAAGGTCTTGTGGGAATTGATCGTGTGTGTCATCCACCAGTTCAATGGGAGGAGGAACTTCACTCTCTTTAGCCCATTTCTCTTCTTGAATCTCTCGCAAGAATTCTGGTGTGTATTGATTCATAGAAGAAGAGGTGTCTGGCTCCGTAGAGTTAGGCACGTAGGCCTCAGGCACATAGGCTTTCTGGGTAGGAAGACCTGCTCTTTCACTAGCCTTGTCATTGTGTTGAGGGGCGAGTTCCTTTTGTGATTGTGCCATTAGATTCTCTATTCTTTCTAGGGAGGGGGGGTTGTCTGGTTCAGTGGAATTGGGCACATAAGCTTTCGATGGGGGATGGGTCATGTTTTTGCTTGCTTTATCTCTTTCTTGATTTTTTTCTTCCTTGGCAGATCTTGCAATTATGCCCTCTAACTTCTCTAGAAGTCCATCCAAGTGTAATTGCGTCTTGGCTGAGCCCGAGTAATTGAAAAGGCGACTGGCTTCAAACATAGTCTGAGCCAATGCGACCATTTTCGCGCAAAGCTTGGTTCTTTCTATCTCTAGGTCAGCTCTAGGGTAGCACTTGTCATGATCCGTGACATTTGGCCCTTCTTGGATTCTGGCCTGATATGCTTTAAGCATCATGTCTATGTCTTCAGGAGTGGGATCAGCTAATACTGATCCTGCTTGGGGTGGTGGGTGGGTTACGTGGGGTGTATTAGAGGGTGGAGGGATGGAGGGTGATGGGGATGGTAGCGGTGGGAATGTGTGAGAGTGCGGTTGAGATGTGATCTCTATGATTTTGGCCTTGGTTTCTCGTAGAATTTCCTCAAGTTCACTCATCTTCTTTGCCCATTGCCTTTTCATACGTTCACGGCTATCTCTCCAAGCTCTTGTTCTCTTCTTATTTTGGCTATCAGTATCGCTAGCATCTGGGCTCTTTTCCTGGCTTACTCCTTGGTTTTGTTGCACTGCTTGAGCTCTAGTGACTACCTGTACGGGTGTAGTGGAAGTGACACTTCCTGTGGAATCTACCACTAACCCAATAACATTAATAGGAGTGATTTTTGGCATATTATTAGGATTCTTAGGGCAGTCTCGTAAGAGATGCTCCTTTCCACACTCTTGGCAAAAGCCTTGAATTGTTACTGACTGGGGTTGCATAGGTGGAGGTAAGGGACAATCACGAATAAGATGATCTCCCTGACATCTGTAGCATGGTCCTTTAGGGAATGGGGGTCTTACTTGCTTAGGTTGAGGCCTAGGGTTGGGGTTTGCATACATGACGTTTGTGTAATCTGACTCCCAACTAGGTTCATTTGGCTCTTCACTATAGTAAGACTCACCATGCTCAGGAGACTGCATGTAGTAGGCCTGGGGGCTATCAACATGTGTAGAATCAAAGCTATGGTCACTCGGGTCACTTTCAGAAAGCAATGATGTTACAGGGACTATAGCTCTATTCAGGTTCTCTTCTACAGCTGCATATTTTACTGGGATCACATTAGTAGGAGCAGGTGGTTGCTGTGCTAGCACTGGCTGGGGTCTCAGTTGGTTTTGGTAGGGTTGGTAGGTTTGTTGAGGCCTAGCATACTGTTGTGGTGGATATTGGTTCTAATATCTTCCTTGTTGAGGGTATGTCTGAGGGTAGGTTTGCCTAACTGCTTGCTTGTTGTATGGGCAATCTTGCGCTGTGTGATTTGTGTATCTCCGTTCTATGGTGCAGTATTGGCCACTAGGATTTACTTGGGGTTGAGCCATAATGGGACAGACATTTGCCATATGGTCGCCTCCACAATTATAGCATCTTTTTACAGGGGCGAACCTTGGGATTTGTTTACTAGAGACACCTAGTTTCTGAGCAACTTTCTCTGCAAGTTCCTCAATCGATGTGGATTGCGTGGAAGAGAGGCTAGAGGTACTATCTGAATCTTTGTATATCTTGGAAAGCTCTAACTCCTCCCCTAGGTTATCCTCAATGTCAATACACATGCGTACACACTCTTCTATGGTCCTAGGGTCCTTCAAGTACACATATGATCTTAATTTGGTACTTAGCAATCCATCCAAGAATAAAGCCACTTGCTTAGCTGGTGTGGGTAGCTCAGGGACAGGGCATCTTTCAAGATATTGCCTAAATCTCCTTCCTGCAAGTCTCACGGTCTCTTGCGGGGTCTGCTTGAAACTGTGAATCAGTGAGGAGGTATTATGTCTTATGCCACTCTTAGAGAATTCAATAATGAAAGCCTCTAGGAGTTGGTCTATGCTCCTGAACTGCCTCTCGTTTAGTGGCTGAAACCATGTCAGGGCAGTGTTCCTAAGGGTTAGACCAAAGGCATTGTACTGCGTGAATAGATCCTCCACTTGTTCAGCTCTCAGGACTTGTCTAAACTCAGCCACATGATCGTATGGATCTCTAGTGCCATCGAAGTAGTTCTTCATGGACTTAACTAGCTGAGTCGGTCTCAAAGTCCTTGTGTGCTCTCTAGGTCGTGGTAGAGGGAATTCATCCGCATTTCTTTGATTCCTGTGAGCTCTAAGCATCTCAGGTTCTACTCTATTCGTTTCCATTCTCGTTCTTTCTCTGCCCCCTGGGTTGGCAAAGCTTACTTCTGGCCTATCTCTACTCCTGTCTCTTTGAATTCCATGAGCTTGGGATGTTCCAGCACCAGGGTGACCATAGGACACATTCAATCTTGGTTGGGGAAAAACGAATTCACCCTTCCAAGTGTAAGCATGTCTATCATGTTCTGTAACCACAAAGATCCTCTCTGAAACGTGATCTAAGTAGGTCACGCTGCCTGGGCTATCAGGATCCTTAAACTCATAGATCATGATTGTTCCTATATCAGTTGGCTGATCAGATTTATACCTCCAAAAGGCTTCGTCAGTTTCTCGATTGAGGAGCAAATCTATGCTCTTATTATCCTGGGGAATCCACTCTGGTGTGATAATCCTAGTGAGAACCGATTTGCCTCGAGGGGTTCTAGGTTCTGTACCCATGTTTCCTTGCTCTAGGTCACCTAAGTCCGCTTCTGGGATCACATTTCCAAATTCGTCCGTCCTATCTGGGTGACTGGTGACTACGTATATGGTTCCTTCTTTGTCCAAGTATGCTCCGTTTTCAAACTTGACAGCTGGGCGCTCTAGTCCAATGGATTGATCAGGATTCTTAATCTGTACCACAGATCTTCCTAGGCTGTCCTCATAGATGCTGGCACCTAATCGGTTGGACCTAAGGTATTCCAACTGCGTTTTGTAAGGGCCTTCTACCCTGTGCAAGTATGGAACTCTTGAACTTCCTGTAGGTCTCTCCATACCTTGAGACATCTCGGATTCACTAGTCTCAGAACTTGGGTAGTATGAGTGGTGGCTCAACTGCTGGGCCCACGACCTAGCAGTGTGGTTGACACTAGCCTCTGAAGACCTAAGGCTTTGTCTATCCCTTACTAGATGTCGCCCTGATCTAAGGTTCATAAGCCTAATTGGATAGCCCAAATTTGCCCAAGTACAACCTCGTTGCAGAGTCCTTTTGTATCAGTTACTTGATTCTTTTTATTTGATTCCCGTGTTAAAATTCTTGTCTGATATCACGTCGTAAGGTATATTTGAGTGTAGTTCCGCACTTAAAGTTGATCGTTCCACGTTAACTTCTTTTCCTTTAAAGTTCTCAACAGTACAAAGATTATGTCCTTAGCTTGAACTTGAGAGTTTAGGTCTGCTTCAACTTGATAATTGCCTATCGTCGCCCTGACTTACTCCTACCTCTAGTCGTTCTTAGCCTAAGCTAGGAATTGACGAAGGGGAATTGAGAGTATTCCGACCTTTCTTGCTGATCCTTGCTCCTTAGTGCTCGAGAAGTTGATTCTCAAGCTTGCACAAAGCCCTTGCTTGGACGCGCTCAATTGCTTCTCAATAGACCTGCATCAGTCCCAAGATTAGCTCCAGAATTAAATTCAAATGACAGACTAGACCACTTTCATGCATGTGACTTACTGACCAACTTATCTCTTGCCCTTTATAAAAAACAATCCCAAGGATCCCTCAGTTTTCCTACCTCGGGTATGGTTAGCTTCAAGAAACCCTATCTAATAATCCTGATCTTAATTTTCACATAACCAGTGGAAGTTTTGGTTGTAATTCCCATGAGCTTTCCAACAAAACAAGAATCATAGCAATTGGATTTCGTATGAGGAAGTTATGTTAGTTCAGGCTTCAGGGATTAAAACAGGGTTCAAAACAGTTTAATCAAGCAGGCAGAAATTCTTGAATTACTTGGGTTGCGGCCTCAACATGCAATGCTAACCCCGAGTGTTTGTCCCACAAATTGGCCAAGTTAGCCCCCTATTCTTTACCCTAGAAAATTGGCCAAATTTGCCCTTCTAACGCGTTCGCAAGTTCTGTCAGTCGCGATTGACAGGTCCGTCGTGGCTGTCAGTCGCGATTGATGGGTCGATCACGAGGGTCTGTCCGTCGTGGTCAAACAATCGTTGACTATGTCGGTCGCGATTGACAGAGCCGTCGTGGGCTGTCAGTCGCGATTGATGGGTCGATCGCGATTGATGACTCAATCGCGATTGACACGTGTCACGTGTATGATCCGTCAGTCGTGGTCAATCGGTCGTTGAATCTGTTAGTCGCGATTGATGGGTCGATCGCGAGGGTCTGTCCGTCATGGTCAAACAATCGTTGACTGTGTTGGTCGCGATTGACAGAGCCGTCGTGGGCTGTCAGTCGCGATTGATGACTCGATCGCGATTGACACGTGTCACGCGTATGATCCGTCAGTCGTGGTCAATCGGTCGTTGACTCTGTCAGTCGCGATTGACAGAGCCGTCGTGGGCTGTCAGTCGCGATTGACTGGTCGATCACGATTGACAGGTCTGTCCGTCGTGGTTTGTCGATCGCGATTGACAGGTCTGTCACTCGTGGTTTGTCGATCGCGATTGACAGAGCAATCGCAATTGACAAAAATCTGAGGAGTTTCAAAAATCTAAGCACATTTTTGGGAAGCTCTAGGCCTGTAGATCATGGTTTTGCACTTTGTTTGGCAATTTGAGCATTTTTTCTGTCGGTCGCGATTGACAGAGGTCGGCAACACACAGACAGTTAGCGAGAATTCCATACCTGCGCAGAGTGCTGGGGACGATGATGCGGTCTGTACCTGCAAGACAGCTCAAGAAATATGCAAAAACAGCACACACAATTTCGCTCTCTCGCTCTCTCTCACAAGTGAAATGAGGGAAATGAGGTGGAGAAGGTGATATGATAAAAAAAACTGAAATTTTCGCGATGATGGAATTGGAGGTGGAAGATGGAGATGATGATGATGGTGATGATGGTGGTAAGGTAAGAAAGAGAAAAATAGGAAAAGTAAAGAAATTACCTACAACGCCGACGTCTCCAATCTACGTCTTACCATCACACGCTCGTCCTCAAAGCTCGATCCCCGGCAACGGCGCCAAAATTTGGTGTAGCTCAGTGATGAGTAGCACCTCCTTTAATGTCAATCCGGGAAGATGTGAGGATGGTATGAAGACCTCGAGCAAGTGGAGGCACAAGTGCGTGAGTGAGAAGCACACAAACATGCACACACATACACGCACACGCGCACACATGGCAAGACAAAGAGTGAGAAGCAATGGAGTTCTTAGATTACTTTCAAAAAGCTCTTACAAGTTCATTTCAATTACAATCTAACCTCAAAAATGAGCTCTCTAGCTCCTTTTATAGTTTTTGACTAGCTTTGGCCTTGTTCAGACCTAGTGTCCGGCCTAGTTAAAAATTAGGTTCCAGGGCTTATTAGAGGGCTCAAACAAGATCTAAAAAATATGAAAATTGGCAGGTAGATACTTCTAAAGCTCCTCAAGCTCAAGGACTCCTTGGCTTGCACAAAATGGAGCTACAAAAATACGAAATGATATTTACAATGGTTTTTAGTGATGAAAATCACTATTTGTGTAGGGATTTTCTCTATTGATTTGTCATACATACCTTTGAGCTCCCTACTTGCTCTTTCTTCTTGTGTGCTCAACTCCTTGATGTCTGAAAAATTTAGATGGCCTACTTGCCAGATCTTCTTTGATTGCCATGTCTGCTTGTGCTGTCCCTTCGCTCTGACTCTCTTCGTCTTGTGGCTCCTTTGGTTCCCTGACTGCTGCCAACAATAGTCGATTGTGTCATGGACAAAGGAAACCATCCTGAATCTGAGATTCCATGTGAATCCTATATCTCATGATTGGTTCAGAATTAGGGGAAACTAATGCTTCCATTGCGTCTGTAACATGCCAAAACCCTAAGATCAACTATCTTCTTGCTTGATTTTGACATCCAGAGAAAATGCTTTGAATCGATGACATCATCAATTCGTAACCGCCCTAGAACCGCCCTTGGAAAATCAATATAAGGAGGGGTTGGCCACGTTCATAATCAGTCTTGCCAATACCAGTCTTGGGAGCTCAAGGAGTCGTGACCACCAAGTAAGTACTCTCCAAGTTCCAGTTCCAATTCTTATCTTGTTCCTTGTTCCAGTCTTGTCTAGTCTAGTTCTTGGACATCCTGTCTTGTGCTCTTGTAATCTCGTAGTATGAGATCTTGTCAAGTTCTTTCTTGTATTCAGTTCATCTCCCAGAAGGGAGTTCTTGTAATCCAGACATCTTGTCTCGTACTTACGATCCCGGGTTGTGGGATCTCCTATATCATCTCTAGTCAAGTTTTCCATACCTATTGGTCCCGAGTGTGGGACGTCTTGTATCATCTATGTCTTCTTGTATTATTTTCCCTACGTGGGTGTTCTTGTAATCATAAGTGTATTTTCGAAATCTTGTCTAGTGAAGTCAGAGAGCACAATCTAGTGCTCCCCTGACATTTTGGCAAGACTAGCTTCTATCCAAGACCAGGCATCATGGAGAATGCTTATGAACAGATTGTAGCATCACTTCAGAGTCTCCAACAACAAGTCGAAGACCTAATTCATTGATAGACACAAGTCGAGATGGGACATCCAGTGCATGTAGGTGCACTCCTCCAAGAGTTACAAGAATGAATCGGGATTCTTCAAGCAAATCAAGGGAGTATTCAAGTGAATCAACGGCCTAGTACATCATTTATGAAGGAACCCAAGATTTGCATGCCAAAAAAGTTCGATGGGGAGCGCACAAAGTTTTGTGGATTTCTCTAGCAAGTTAAATTGTACATCCGTATGCAACCTGATAGATACCCTGATGAGGCATCCAAGGTGGGGTTTATTGGAACCTTGATCTATGGCCAAGCATTATCATGGTTTTCCCCAATCTTGGAGAAGAACATGGTAGTACTTCAGGACTATGAGGGGTTTCTTCGAGAACTCACCGCCACATTTGGGGATGCAGACACAAGTCAAGTAGCAGAAACAAAACTTCGAAAGTTACATCAAGGTAATCGCCCTGCCTCTACCTATGCATCTGAATTTAGGCAGTTGATATGTGATCTCACTTGGCATGAAGATTATTTCATAAGCCAATTTAGATGGGGTTTAAGAGATGATATGAAGGACCTTTTGCTCACGATGCCAGAGGTTAAAACATTGAATGAATATATCATGCAAGCTATTCAATGTGATAACCGACTTTTTGAAAGAAAACAAGAAAAACAAGTAGAAGGAAAACCTTGCCAGTGGAAACCCTTCCAGCCCACTCCTAAAGATGAGTCTACGCCTAAACCTATGCAAATAGATGTAACTAGGTTTCAACCTCTAACATCGAAAGAGAAACAGAGAAGGAGAGTTAATACGTTATGTCTCTATTGTGGAAACCCTGGTCATATTGCAATTAATTGTCCAAACAAGAGAACAAATTCCAGAGTCGCAGTCATCCTTGTAGAGGAAGGAAACGAGGAAGTCCAGTTGTAAAAGAGACCGTGCAGCCAGACCATGATATAAGAAAGGGTCTCATAATCCCAACTACACCCATTGAAACATTTGCACATGTCAAGTTAATCATGCCCAAGAAGACCCTTTCCCTTACAACCCTAGTAGATTCAGGAGCCTCCTCATGTTTCATCAATGAAGGATTGGTTAAGAAACATGGAATTCCTGTACTTTAGAAGAATAGACCATTAGTAGTTGTAGTAGATGGACAACCTCTAGAATCTGGGAATATAACAATGGAAACCACACCATTACGAGTACACCTTGGTGACCATGAATCCCACATATGTTTCAATGCAATATTGAGCCCAGTACATCTAGTTATCATTGGAATACGCTAGTTAAAGAAGCATTATCTCGACATTAATTGGGAAAAGAATAAAATCATCCGTCGAGATATCCAGAAGAACCTAACATATGTCAAAGCCAAAGCCTTCATACATGCAGTAAGGAAGGAACCTACATATATGATCTATGCCATGCTAGCTCAAGAATCCAAGAAAGATGATCCAGTGCGTCTACCCAATCAGTACAAAGGCTTTGAAGATGTTTTCGAAAAGAAGAATGCAGATATCCTCCCAGAGCATAGACCTCATGATTGTCCCATAGATCTTCAACAAGGAGCACAACCACCCTTTGGACCAATCTGCAGACTATCTCCAGAGGAACTTACAGAACTACGCAAGAACATTGATGATAATCTAGCAAAGGGGTTTATCAAACACTTGAAGTCTACAACAAGAGCTCCTATTTTATTTGTAAAGAAGAAGGATGGGAGTCTCTGGATGTGTGTAGACTATCGGGGATTGAATAAAGTCACTATAAAGAACAGATACCCTCTATCACTCATATCAGAGCTCTTGGAACGCCTTGGAAAAGCAAAATTCTTCATGAATATTGATCTTCGAGGAGCTTACAACCTTGTCAGGATCAGAGAAGGAGACAAATGGAAGATAGCATTTTGAACAAGATATGGCCATTTTGAATATGTAGTTATGCCATTCGGTCTTACAAATGCTCCAATTGTCTTCCAATATATGATGAATGATATCTTTCGAGAATATTTAGATGATTTTTTTGTAATATACCTTGACGATATCTTGATATTCTCCAAAAATCTAGAGGATCATGAATGTCATGTAAAGATAGTCCTAGAGAAACTAAGAGAAAAAGGATTATATGCGAAATTAGAGAAGTGCGCTTTCCATAACATAGAAGTGCAATTTTTAGGGTACATTGTATTAGATAAAGGAATTTTTATGGACCCGAAGAAGATTGAAACAATCCTTGATTGGAAACCAACTTCATGTGTTCGAGATATACAATGTTTTCAGGGGTTTGCCAATTTCTACATGATATTCATCAAAGATTACTCCAAGATAGTGACACCTCTTACCAAGCTTACAGGGAACTCTAAATTCTCATGGACCAAAGAAGCAGAAAAAGCCTTCCAGACCTTGAAATCAGCATTCATTACTACTCCACTTCTAGTTCATCCTGATTCCAGTAAGCCCTTCCTCCTAGAGATAGATGCATCAGACTTTGCCCTAGGGGCCTTTCTTTCCCAATATGGAGATGATGGGAACCTACATCTAGTTGCATATCATTCAAGGAAATTTTCCCCTCTAGAAATTAATTATGAAATTCATGATAAAGAACTTCTTGCCATAGTGGATGCATTTGATACCTGGCATCACCATCTAGAAGGAGCATCTCATAAAGTTATTGTGTATGCAGATCACAAGAACCTAGAGTATTTTATGACCACCCACATTCTCAATAGAAGGCAATCTCGATTGAGAAACTTTCTATTAAAGTTCGACTTTGTCATCACCTACCATCCAGGACGTCAACAATGTCAGTCAGATGCCTTGTCTAGAAGATCTTACCTTGCACCCCTTTGATCAACAAGAGAGTGTATTACTCAAGCCTGAGCATCTCCAGTTAGCAGCTATCTCTTCAACCCATCTTGAAGATTTAGCTTTGAATCATTTGATTTGTGAGAATCTACCAGAAGATGAATTATTTTGTAATGTTAAGCAAAAAACTCAAGAAGGAAAAGTCCAAGAAGTAAATGAATTCCAAGAAAAGGACGGGTTACTATTCTATAAGAACCTATTGTATGTCACTCCAGGAAAGCCCAGGATCCAAGTACTTCAACAACATCATGACAACCTTGCAGCATGACATTTTGGAGTAAATTAAACAATAGAACTCATATCGAGGGATTTTTGGTGGCCTCAAATGTGGAAGGAAGTCAAAGAATATATCTAAACCTATGACACTTGCAATAGATCTAAGGTACCACAACATAAGCCTCATGGCCTCTTGCAACCTTTACCTATTCCAGAAAGACCATGGGCTTCATTGTCTATGGATTTCATCATAGATCTACCAAAGTAAGATAAGTATGATGCCATTTTGTTATTGTGGATATATTCACAAAGATGGCACACTTCATTCTAACTACAAAGGCAATCACAGGTGCAGCCACTGCTAGACTTTTTCTCAGATACATCTTTAGGCTTCATGGATTACCTCATGATATTGTGAGTGATTGAGGTCCACAGTTCATATCCAGCTTTTGGAATAGTCTTTGCAAGCTCCTTGGTGTTCAAGTTAAACTATCTACAGCAAATCATCCACAGACTGATGGACAAGCAAAATGTGTCAATCAAGTCCTAGAGCAATATCTTCGTTGCACTAGCAACTATCACCAAAATGATTGGTTTAAGTTGTTACCCTTTGCAGAGTTTGCCTACAACAATAGTGTTCATGCATCTACTAAGAAAACTACCTCCTTTGCAAACTATGGACAACATCCAAGGATGGATATACAACTCTCAAATCATGTCAAGAACCCAGCTACCAGAGACAAGGCCCATTACCTGATGGACATTCAGAAAGAACTCAAGGAAGAGATCCATAAAGCTCAACAACAATATAAGTACTATGCAGATCAACATCTTGCCCAGAATCCATCGTATCAAATTGGGGATAAAGTATGGTTACTTAGAAACAATTTGCAAACTTCAAGGCCTTGTGCAAAGTTAGATCATCAAAGATTTGGTCCATTTACCATCTTTGCCAAGATTAATCCAGTCACCTTCAAGCTCCAACTACCAAGTACCATGAGAATACATCTAGTTTTCCATGTATCCATGTTGGAACCATATTAGATTTCACCACTGAGGGAGGAGAGACCTAGTCCTTCACCACCTATCGAGATTGATGATCATGAAGAATTTGAAGTCGAGCATGTCCTAGATTCGATAATATCCCGAGGAAGATTAGAGTACCTTATTCATTGGAAAGGGTATGACATCAGTCATCGTACTTAGGAACCTGTAGAAAACCTTCAAAGAGCACCAATTAAGGTTCGAGAATTCCATAAGAGAAATCCAATGAAGCTAAGACCAGAGAACGTGACCGCTCCTCCTGGAACTCGTCGCTTGAGGGGGAGGTAATGTCATGGATAAAGGAAACCATCCTGAATCTTAGATTCCATGTGAATCCTATATCTCATGATTGGTTCAGAATTTGAGGAAACTAATGCTTCCTTTGCATTCGGAACATGCCAAAAACCTAAGATCGATTGTCTTCTTGCTTGATACTGACATCCAGAGACCATGCTTCGAATTGATGACATCATCAATTCGTAACCACCCTAGAACTGCCCTTGGAAAACCTATATAAGGAGGGGTTGGCCACATTCATAATCAGATTTGCCAATACCAGTCTTGGGAGCTCAAGGAGTCGTGACCACCATGTAAGGACTCTCCAAGTTCGAGTTCGAGTTCTTGTCTTGTTCCTTGTTCCAGTCTTGTATAGTCTAGTTCTTGGACATCCTGTCTTGTCCTCTTATAATCTCGTAGTATGAGATCTTGTCAAGTTCGTTCTTGTATTCAGCTCATCTACCAAAAGGGAGTTCTTGTAATCCATACATCTTTTCTTGTACTTATGATCCCGCCTTGTGGGATCTTCTGTATCATCTCTAGTCCAGTTTTCCATACCCATTGGTCCTGGGTTGTGGGACGTCTTGTATCAGCTACGTCTTCTTGTATTATTTTCCCTACGTGGGTGTTCTTGTAATCATAAGTGTATTTCCGAAATCTTGTCTAGTGAAGTTAGAGAGCACAATCTAGTGCTCCCCTGATAGATTGTCCCTAGTACATGGGAGGTTGTGGCTCTGCAATTTCCTTACAATACTAACACCCTCTAGCCTCCTATCCCATCTTCCCAAAGAATTGATAGATGAACTTGTTAGGAAACTCAGCATGTGGATGCCCCTACTGATGACATATTGCACACCAAAGAGTGATCGTCGCTTCCCTTGATTTGATTTTGTCTAGCTCTTGTTGGAGCTTTGCAAACATATCCTCCTTTGCACTTACAAACTATCGTTGTTAGCATAGATCATTCGACTCTCTTTTGCATTGTATCGAAGAGTCGTCCCAATGTCCTACATGGGAGGAAGCTTCATTGAACTGAATGTCGGCCTGCTCTATGTGTTTTTCATGGCCACAAACTTTTGAAGTGGAGCGTTTGGCATTAATAGGTCCTAAAGCTTGTGCTTTGTTCTCATGAGGAGAACTTTCTCCAACAACTACTTGATGAGGAAATCACCTAGTCAATCTAGCAATTTGGTCACCAAGGCCTTTGTTCTCATCATTAACTTAAGCAAGGACTCACATTTCTTTAAATGGAGATTTTCTAGCTCATTGAGTGCTTGTTTTGTGGAGTTTCTAGGCCTAAATGCAAGAGAAAAAATCTTCTTTCATGGCTTTCCACATCACAAAAGTGGTCTTCTTCAAACTAGTTAAACCACTCATCGCTTAGCCCATTCGATGTTGTTGAAAATAGAGCCATAAATGCATCAGTTCCGCCTTCCAAGTTATGGCTTTTGCACAATGCAAGGAACCATCTCACATGATCATCTGGGTCTTCCATTGATACTCCCTAGAAGATTGTAAAGTTGATATTGATGCAGGACAAAAGGGATGCAAGTTCCCCTTGGGCTATGCTTGAATCTAAAATGGGTCTCTTGGGTGGACAAGAGTGTTGTTATTTTTCTTTACTATACAAGGCTTGATTCATCTTACGACTAGTAGTACTCCAATTAGCCACTTAGTTGGGCATACTAACAAGACTAAGGGATGTGTAGCAGGATTGGGTTCTGGCTATAGAATGCTTAGTTAATAGAAGCACTAAGCCCCTTTGTTCCCATCGAGTGTGCCAAAGTTTTACATCTTGGGCCATAATTATATGGCATCGATACTTTTTTACATGGTTCTTCCATACTCAGCTTAAGGGGTCAGTGAAGGCTATTCATAGGAGTTAGGAAAGAGAGAGACTAAATAGACATGCAACTGATAGATTTGTTGACTCATAAATTTACATACATGCTAATGATGAAGATGGGAGAAAAACGCAAAAGAAAATTCTATCAAAGTATGTCATGCTAATGATGAAGATGGGATGTGAAGAAAGATCATGAACACTGCTAATGTTGCAGCATCATCATTGCCCAATGGTTATCGTAACATAAATCCAACACGAAATGCAAAATAAGCTACTAGAATAGTTGTTATGCCAAAACTTGCAGAGAATAGACAAAAGAAGAGGACCAAATTGCAATGTATTATGACTGAATCATATTCAGCAAACAATACATGGAACATGCTAGCACCAATGCTCAACACACTACTCTTTCTTATTTTCCCAAGAACTTCTGCACGAACCTTGCAGACATGTCTAGGAGACAAATGATTACCATAGATGATGTAAGAGTTAGCATAATCTTATGGCAGGATGCAGGTCTCACTAGTAGAAAAATGGTTGGGATATTCTTTGGGGAGAAAGGGATGGTAGAATCATTACTGCTGGTTGCACCGCACTCATCATGTCGTAGCAATCACCTCGTCTATCAACCTTCTGTATTGTCTCTCTCCTTGTCAGTCCCCATACTCTCAATAGTTCCTCAAGGGCACTCTGGTTCATTGCTTGTTGATCAACATAAAGGTGCTTCTCCCCTCACTACACTAGACCTTCTCCACAATTACAGTTCTCCAATTCTTTGAACAGGTTGACCTCCATTAGGTAACTCTAGTTTCTCTCACAGTGCCTTTGCTTCTATGCACATATGTGTCATGGTTGTGCTTTCTTCTCCTTGAGCATCATCTACTCTACAAATGCTATTCTATGCTGACTTCTTCTTCTCCATAGGTTGTCACACTCGACTACTTCTATCTTCCTCTATTCAAACCACAAACCTCCTATGAAGATCCACACATCTATCTTGCATGATGATCCTCTCCACTCTCTAACTTCATCTGTGTTTTCTTTGATCAACCATGTGAGATGCACAAACCTAAAATCTATCCTCCCACTCTACTCTATTCCCTATTCTCATATCTTGATGACCCACTCATTACAATGCTCCCTATTCTTCCATAATCCTCTTCTAAGGTACATCCCATGATTGCTTGCATGGCTCCTTATATAGTGTGAAAGATTCTTGGCTTGCCAAACCTCTTCAAAACTCTATCTCCTTTGTGCCTCCATGTTGTGCCATCATTACTTATCAGTCCACTACAAGAACTGATCTTTCACATGAGTAATGTGTAGGAATATCTATCAAAATTGGTATATCTTACCAAAAGGCATTGTTGGTGGGAAAAGGATAGTTAACAGCATGAATGATAGATGTAGTTAGTATGATGGATGTCAATAGGCATAGTGGAATTAGGTTGGGACCACCAACATTTCAAAAAAGATAATGGACATAAGTGGAAGACCAGACCACATAGGAACATTGGAACCCTAGAGCGTCAAAATGTCAGAGCATCGAACACCAGGAAACATTGTAAGACCCATCAAGATTTCCAAGGGATACTGAATTTGCAGGATCCCAAACTAGCCAAACACCAAAATTTGATAGCCACTTAGAACCCTTTGATCCAACCTCTAAATGCCTTCAACTCATGAAACAATGTGGAATGAAACTTCAAGGGCTGTACACATATCCAAATCAACCTCCAAGGACACTTATTGTCTCCCTCTTGCTCGTGTGCAATGACATCTCACCCAATATCTTCTCCTTAGTTTCTATGTATCAAAATTTCAAATAAGGCTCTCTCTCCAAGGTGTCATGATGGCAAGGCAAGGTACACCATTGACAAATTCAAAAAACCACCTTCCCCTCTTCTATATAAGGCAATAGAGAGGTGAGTTGAGGGGTTCACTGGCTCGTGTGATAGCATGTGCTTGAACTCACTTGGCTCTTCCAGTTTCTAGCTAGCTCTAAGGGGATAACTGCTTATTCTAGTGAAACCTGTGTCCCTCACCAAGAATTTGAACTTTATAATTTTTTGTAGGATCACCACAAGTTTTCTTTGTGAGAATCATGAAGGACTTGATGCTCCGTGGGTTGATGCCCGCATTGGTTTCAGAGAAGAGTCCCTTCGTGCCTATTCTACCCTTGGTTGTAAACAGTATACTTTATTAGTGCGCACCCCTATTCACCTTGAGTACACTCTTCTACCTTATTTCAAGCCTATTTATGAGTGAATTTCATCGAGCTCATTCATGGGTGCACTTCTAATAGTATTGCGACTAATGCCTCTTGAACAGTCCTCACTACTCCTAAAAGTTGTTTAAGGCAAACCTACAACTAGATGTGGGTTTGACCTTCTTGCTACATATCGAAACGATCATGGAAAATATTCCTTATCATGATTCTAAGAGAGAACAACCAAAAAACCCTCTTTGAAGGCCGATTCGGACACATATATGGTTTTGGCACCCAAATCATCGCTAAGGATAAAGATGGGTAGAGTTATGCTTAGATATTCTTATGTGAAAATAAAGTGAACTTGGACAAGAGAAACGGATATCCTATGGCTTTTAGGATATATATATATATATATATATATATATATATATATATATATATATATATATATATATATATATATATATGTGTGTGTGTATGCGTATGTATTGAGTTCCTCATGACCAAGATGACACAATGGCCAACCTAGCCTTGCAAGACCCTATAAGGGTGGTCTCCTCTCCGTCTAGGATCATATTTTGAGGATATTGGAACCACTAGGGTGTCTAGCCCTAGTATCCAATGTGCTCGCATATATGCCTTCATCTATCATCTGTCTAGAGCACCATCTAAGATCCACAGTGGAAGCACATGGGTGGACAAAGGCATCTATCTCTTATTTATAATTTGAGCTCAACTAAACATATTATGTTCTTGAGTTTTTCATACTACTTTGGGTCCATTTCCACTCATTTGATGTTTAGCATAACTATCATCCACTCACTTGGCGTTTAATATAACTAATGTACGTTTATCTATCTTTCTCTCTTTCTACCTTACCTATAACTTGTGTGTATGATCTCTCACTCTCTATCCACTACTTGTCTCCTTGGTTTCAATTTTTGAAAAAGACCTAATTCCCTTTCATTACATGGTATCAAAGTTACAATATTTTTTATAAGACCATCTAACTATCCAATAGAAAGTAAAGAGCATATCAAGCTAGGAACATGATGCACAACTTTGACAATGAAAGGATGACCATTAGGCAAGATCAAAGTGTCATCGCCAATACCAAATAATGTTCAACTATATGAATTGCCAAGCTAAATCTATATCATATATTTCTTCTTTTAATTATCAAAACAATCATAAAAAAAAATTAACATGGAAAGATGCACCTAGCCTTGTGTATGAATCATGGAATTTAAGCAAAGGATCAAGTGGCACAGCATTTTCAAGAGCAATACCATCTCAACTAGAGGAACAAAATTATTGCTCACTTGAATGTTCAGATTAAACGTATGATCTTTATTTTTGTGTTTTTTCTTTTAATTCTTTTGAAAATATCTATATGGAGATTTACAATAGCATTTCTTTCTACAATACTAGATAGTGATTTTCTTTTGTTACAAGATTTAATTATTCTATTATTTCTAATGTATTTAGTGTTTGTCGACTTATTCTAACCTCATTTATAATTTAAGTGCTTATATTTTAGGGCTTTCATACTTTGAAAACATATATTCCATGTTTTTGTTTATTTTGCATATGCATTAGTGTTGAACCAACAATGCAAGAGATTAGATGATAAGTGTGTGAAATTTATTTTTGTGGGTACATTTTTGAGAGAAAAAATTATTTTCTACATCAACACATTTTGTTCAGTCATGATGTAGTTTTCATGGAGGAAATTGTGCAACCTTTACTTTCATGTACCAAGGAGACATCAATAAGCTCAGAGGAGTATATGCTAGATTATGGCTTCTTTTCATTAGAGGATAGTCACATGTATCTCCTAGTGAGGGAGCTTCTCAACCTATAGAGTTTTTGAATGAGAACACACCGCTCATTTGGGATGAAGATATTCATGATGCACTTATTGAAGAGAGAGGAGGATGAGGTAAAATCTATGCCAAAAAACTTGACGTAAACTTTGAAAGATAGTAAGTTAGATGAGCCTTTGCCTTATAGTACTTGCTCAAGCTTTAATTGTGCTTCCTTTGCATCTAATGTTATGCAATCGTTGTCTCTAAGCTTTGTGATGTGAATGAGCCTATTTCCATTGATGAAGAAAAAAACTCAAAAACATTTGGAAGGTTACAATGAAATGAAAATTTGATATTATCATGAAGAATAGTACTTGATCTTTATGTGACTTGCCTCTAGCAAGAATTCCACTAGCACTAAACGGGTCTGTAAGTTGAAATGCAAGCATGATGGTTGTATTGATCTTTATAATTCTAGGTTTGTAGTCAAATGTTATGACAAGAAAAAGATATTGATTTTTATGAGACCTTTGCACTTAAATGTCGTATGGCAATTTTTAGTAGCATCTATGCACTTGGAACTTAGAAGGGTTGGAATCTACACCAATTGGACATCAAAATTGTGTTCTTGAATGGGAACTTGCATAAAAAATTATATGTTTTTTAGCCCCATATTTTTGTGAAAAAAGGGTATGAAACAAAAGTGTGTAGGTTAAAGAAGGTATTTTATCGATTAAAGCACTCATCATATGCCTGATATGAAAAGACACATGCCCACTTATTTGCTGGAGGAGATGGTGGATAATCACAAGAGATGAGTTGGTGTAGCTAAATCGTGCTTCACACTTGTTATAAGTGATGGTTGGAGAGTGTTGTGGGCCTGCTTAGTTAGCTAATAATTCTAAATGATCATATATGTTGCTTGGAATATGATGCACAAATGATAGGATCAACGCAGATAGGTAGGCATATGATTCAATGCACAAAACTTGCTGTTTTGGTTGAGACACTTGCTCGGTGTTTTACTCAATTCTCTATGTACAACAACAATCAGAAAACTTCCTTTTGGGGAACTTCAATTAGCTTAACAAGCTATCATTCATGAGTGGAATCATCTAAAATGATAAACTATATGCAAAGATTTATGTTTAGCAAGTTGAACAACACCCTCGACTTTAACGAGTCGAGACAGTCACAGACTAGTGAGCATTAATCGATTGATATCTAACAATTGTGAGAACCAAATTCAATGAAACTTTGTAGAATCAAAGTAGACAGTATGATGAAGATTTCATGCTTTGAATCATGAAAAATGATGCACTACAAAGTGAGAGTTATCACAGACAAAGTCACTATTCTGATAGAGTGTGACAGAGATATGAGAGTAGGAAGTAATGAAAATGTATTGACTAAATCACGTAAAATTACAAAGTCATTGGAAATAAGGAATTTCTCAATGAGTGTAGGATGAGAGAGCTATGAGGTGAGCTCCTCTTCTCAATGAAGGTACATGGAAATGATCTCAGAACCTCGAGATACACGCGGGATTTTCCTCTCAACTTTCATAGCTTTGTGTTGGAGCCAAGCATTTGAATTCAAATTCAAATCCTCAACTAAAAGTAATCCTAAAGTATAGGATTAATTCTCTCTTGACTTTTAACTACCAAATGATACAAGATTCCAAGATTCTTAACTCCTCATGGGTCTACATCACTTTTACAATGAGTAATTAGACTATTAAACAACTAAGCATCAGGAAGATCATCTGACACTCCTTGTGGGGCCTCTCCGGATGTGAGCCTTGAGAGACGATCAGCTCTCAAGTGAGTCTTGCCCTTCCTCACCACTACCTCAAAGTCATATTCCATTAGTAAGAGAAACCATCTTACTAATCTACATGTATTGCATGGTTTGTTTACCAAGTACAATAGTGCTTGATGATGAGTAAAAAATTTAAACTTATTTGCAAGCAAATAGTGCCTAAATTTCTTAACCGCATATACCATGCCTAATCCTTCTCTTTCAATAGTGGTATAATTTCGTTCAACTACATTCAACTGTCTACTAGCATAGGCAATTGGAAGATCCATGTTACCTCCGCTTGTAGGTTCTGCTAGCACACATCCAATAGCATAATTGGATGCATCCACATGGACATGGAATGGCTTGTTCCAATCTGGTGTAGTCAAGATTGGTGCTGAACAGAATCGTCGTTTAAGCTCATTCAAGGATTTCTCACATTCATCGGTCCACTCAAAATTAGTCAGAAGTCTGTACAGAGGCTTTGCAATGATGGCATACATGTGTATAAAACGTCGGTAATAGCCACAATGCCCCATGAAAGCTTGCACTTCCTTGATATTCTTTGGCCTAGGTAGTTCTACGATTGCTCTCACTTTCTCTTCGTCAGTGGATATGCTGTTCTTTGACACTATGTGTCTGTAGCTCAGTGATGAGTAGCACCTCCTTTAATGTCAATCCGGGAAGACGTGAGGATGGTATGAAGACCTCGAGCAAGTGGCGGCACAAGTGCGTGAGTGAGAAGCACACAAGCATGCACACACATACACACACACGCGCACACACGGCAAGACAAAGAGAGAGAATCAATGGAGTTCCTTAGATTACTTTCCAAAGCTCTTACAAGTTTGTTTCTATTACAATCTAACCTCAAAAATGAGCTCTCTAGCTCTTTTTATAGTTTTTGACTAGTTTTGGCCCTGTCCAGACCTAGTGTCCGGCCTCGTTAAAAATTAGGTTCCAGGGCTTATTTGAGGGCTCAAACGAAGTCTAAAAATTATGAAAATTGGTACGATGGTACTTCTAATACTCCTCAAGCTCGAGGACTCCTCGGCTTGCACAAAATGGAGTCTAATCTACCAAAAACGGGATTTACAATGTTTGTGTAGTGATTAAAATCACTTGAGTTGTACATAATCCATGGGAAAAAATGATCTGGCCTTGTTGCCGTATTGTGCATGACTCCTCTCTTGCTTTGTATGCCAACACTCCCCCCTTCCTAGCGTCTGTCGCCCCTGACAGACCTTTGTTCTCTCGGGTGGTCGATGTAATATTGGATGACATTGGTGGCCAGTTCATGTTCTCCTATCCTTAAGCCTCTTGCTAGATCGGCTTCCAATGCCTCCCAATTGATTGCACCAGGGGTCTCTGGTTGCGGGGTGGTGTAGTACTCTGAATACATTGCTTGTTCACAAGCAAACAGTTGGAGCAGATGTGTTGGCTTTGGTGCGAAAACCTCCGAGTGATACTCCCAGAAACCTGATCTGAACATTTCTTCGAAGGTCTGTTTGTAGCAGGCGGGGAGGTATTTGATGCGTGCATGCCAAGCGTAAGCCACACGAATACTGGGGGTGGTGCTCATGTCATACACCAAGTCGTAATTTCCATTGCTAAACCCCGGAAGACGTACCTGTGGTGCAGCTGCATTTCTAAAGGTCTTCAGCACTACTTGCATCATATCTAAGATTTTAAGCATCATTTGCGCTGCTACATCTTGCATGGGCTTCAAGCGCGGCATCCAGTGGCGAATGGTCCCCATCATATATGCTACTGACGGTGGTCCCTGTGGTGGCGCAATGTACGGGTAGTTCAGCCATTCCTTGCATTGCGCATTGTTCTGTACCTTGATATTGAACGCCTTCCACGACCTGCGGCGGGGAACTGGACCGTAGCATGGGTTGTACAAGAGGTGCAAAGGCGCGTTGTTCCATGTGCGTAGCATTTCTGGATAGGTCTCTAAAAGTTTCTGCCGCCATGTTGGTTGACGAATTTTACCTTTTTGCACCTCTGGAGGAAGGTCTTCGGGTTGAAATTGGGTCGCAAAAGTAGGAATCTGACCCGTGACTCTTTGTATTTCTGCATTATAATCAGCCAAAATAATGTAATACGGCCTGTATTGGAGTTCCGATGAGAGAATCAGGCGTCTTGATGACAGGTTCTTAAAGTAAGCTGATTGTAACACAGTCTCCTCTATGACCCTCATGGCCTGATTTTGCACTACGGTGCGCTCTTCGTGCGAACTCCCTATTTCTTCCACTTGTCGTAACCATGGGGGCCGTGGTGCCTCGAATGTGTCCTGCGCTTCTTCTGTTTGTTGGCCTCCTGGGAATGGTTGCGGATCGTATTCTTCGTCAAACGTTTGTTCCACAGGAATTTGCACGACTTCTTCGTCCGTGGGAGCCTCTGGAGGGGAGGATGGTCTCTCATATTGCATTAGGCGTGTTTGCAATTCAGTGATCTGTTTTTGGAGATCTTTTATGGCCTCTGCATCCGTGAGAAGCGAAGCCGCAGAGGGGGTGGTTGGAGGGGCTGCTGTTGGTCCTTGTTGGTGTTCCTGCTTCAGTTGTCCCAGCTCCTCCGATAGCTTATCATGTGCTTCGAGCAGCATGGCATAATCTTCCAATATAATCTTGATATTATCGGGGGTCACTGCTTGAAACTTGGATGGGCTGATGGGTGCCCCCGGTGTGCTCTCAATAGCTGCCTCCAGGTTCTCTTGATTCTGTATTTGCAGGCATCTATTCTCTTCCTGAGCAGCCGCAAGATGGCGTTTGAGTAGTGCCATATTTCGCTGAAGTTTTGAGTTGCGTTCCAGCTGTGTCCGTAGGTGACCTTCTACCACCTGCACCGCTTCCTGATCTACATTCTGTAACTGTACCTCCAATATGTTATGAGCTTCTTGGAGGGTTTGGAACTGTGTGTGGAGGCGAGCATTCTCCTCTTCTAGTGCCGCAAGGCGATGCTGTAGTGTCTCTGAGTGCTCATGCAGGCGTGCGTTTTGTTGCTGGAGTTGAATGTAATCGGTCCTTAATTTTGATATACAAGCCAACATGGTATCCAATGCATTTCCTATAGATGCGTGGGTGGTGTTTACAGTGGGAGATGCAGGGGAAGGGAATTGGGGAAGGGAGACTGTGAATGATGTGTCTACGGAAGTTGTGTGTGTGAGTGAAATTGGTGGAGGGGGAATGGGAGGAGGTGAAACCGTGGGGAGAGGTGCCGTGGGTGGTGAAATGTCCATACCTTCAGGAGTGGGTGAGAGTGTGGGGTCTGCCATATACATTGGTATGGTAGGTGGTGTGTGTGTGGAAGTGGTGAATAGATGCGAAGTGGGGTGGGGAGCTGAAAAGGCAGGGAATGGTTGAGAGCCTGGTTGAAAAGCCCTAGCAAAGATATCATGGAGGGATTGTAGAAATGGAGAGAGGGATATCGGGGGTTGGGGTCGTAAATTTGAGAAGGGTTGAAAGGGTTGTGTGGTAGCAGGGAAGCCCATGAATGTGGATCTAGGGTCAGGATGACCCATGGCTGAGGGCATTGGGGATGGTTGCCCTAGGGCAGGCTCTAGGAGGGGTTCGGTGGATTGTGTATTGATGGGGTTTGTTTCAAAGATCGGGTTATCAGTGGTAGAAAATAGGGTGGCGCTAGAGATGGGAGTACGGAAGATGAAGGTTGGGTCAGTGGGTTGAGTAGTCGATGTGGTTTCCTCTGTTTCTCTTCTAGGAGGTGATGGTGGGGGAGTGGGTGGTAGTGGTTCGGTGGACTCCTCATGGGTGGCGGGGTGCTGTTGGCTAGCTGTTTGGGAGGTTGGTGTAGTAGTTGGCTCTGGAACTGTAATGGGAATTTGAATATTTTTACCTGAGCGAGGTCGTGTCTGGAACCTTCGTGGGTCATATTGAACTGAAGGCCTCTGAATGGCAGTGCGCACAGCTTCTACAACTCCATATGTTTCTGCCATCAATAAGAGATCTTCCCTGTACTCTGAGTCAACTCCCGCTTCTTCCAACAACTGAGTCATAAGTACTCTGCTGCTCTGTTCAGTGAGTAATTGCTGCGATCGCACTCTTTCCATAATCTGATACAGCCTTCGGAGTTCTGCTGTATATGCTGGGGCTTCAGTGGTCTCTTCTTCGTACGCTTCTTCTTCTTCCGGGTGTCCGTGTTGTTGACTTTGTTGAGCGTCACTCCAGTGGACATGTCTACCGTCTGTAGACTTTCTTCTTCTTCGTGAGGATGTGCCCTGCTCCTCTGCCTCTGAATAAAACTCCACATCAGAGAATTGTGTGCTTTGTAGGAATGCTTCGAAATCCTGGGGGTCCAGTCCTTCAGCCTCTCCAGTGGCAGCAAATTCGAATTCAGGTGTAACAGGAGGAGCCGATGGGGTAGGTTGTGTCGTAGTGTCAGATTCCGACCTAGGTATCCTAATGGTAAAGGGAGGTACAGTGCCCTCTCTTAGTGGTGATGTCTCAGGAGTAGTTAGGACTTCCCTTGTCTGGACACAAGGGATCGCGCCCCTCATGCGCTTGGACTGATGTGTGGACGTCTTGAGCCTTTTAAACATTTGTAATTGTGCCCAAGTTAAGGCACGTTCAATGGGGACATCATATGCCAAGCATCGGTAAATGATGCGTGTGATTGCACAGCATCCGTTCACCACTAATTTCCTAGATGCCCGTTTGTTTGCTTCATACAACTGATCTATAATCCATACTGGGAGCTTAATGGGTAACGCACCTGCTTCCGCTAAGTAGAGAGCGAACCAGATCTTCTTGTGCGGTTGTGTGAATCGGTCTTGGCCAGGAAAGGCGAAATGTTGCATGCACATGCGGAGAGGGATGGACACATTCGGGGTGAGTGCAGCCATGTCTTTAAGCTTCAATAGTTTCCTGTCCTTCATGTTAGTGGGAACAAGAGCATCCTTTTCAGAGGGTACATGCGTGCCATGCATATTCAAAGCGTCGCTTACTAACTCCACAGTGAGTTCAAACCTCTTCAACTCGTTGTTGCCCAGCAAGGAGGGAAGCACAAATGATCCGGGTTTGTCCTTGTCTTCATTAGCTTGTAATGTGGAGACCAGATAGTAACATCGGAGGAGATCTGGTTTAGGTAGTGGGGCTTCGAAATATTCTGCCAGCCCTGCTCGTTGCCATATGGTCTGGAGATCCTCGATGTTCTGTAAAGTCTCGAACTCCTTAGAGAAGAATTGGAATCGAACCCATGATCTGTCGTACTCGCACTTAGACTCCCAAATATACTTGGCCTCTCCTAATGGACCTGGCATGCCATTGAACCAATGAGAATTGGCATGGACTCTTTCCGTGATCCCTGTAGGTGGATCCGGTACCGGGAGTTGCTGAAGGTGCTGCAGCTCCGCTGGTCGTTCAGTTGGTGGCACATCCACAGGTAGACTATCCACATCAATTCCTGCAGTAAGTATCCCTACTTGTGAGCCTGAACCTGTTGCTTCTGCCATTTTACTTCTTGCCTTCTGATTCTGTGAGAATATAGAATCATGTGTTAACATCGTAATGGACATAATAAATCCGTTGTTGTCCCCGTTACAACATTAACATGAGGTAGATGGTGAGTTAGTGGTTAGTAAGTGCACGAAGACAGTGAGTGTAGTTAATGTTTGTGTGTTCCTAAGAGACTAATGCCGTTAGTAAGTGGGGTGAATTTACAAATTGGGGTCGGGAGGTTTATTATAGGTCTTAGACTGCCAAATGCAGTGGATGGGCTTGGCTTTCGGTTTCGTAGAGACTCTAGAGAGCTGTCTTGGTGCCGCGGTTTGGGAATGGGGCCTTTTAGGGACCCACTTATAAGTGATTACATGCGTGCTCTTGGTTCTTGGTGTGTTCCTAAGTGTTGAGAACAAGTGAATACTGGTTGTACTCGTAGTTGGGTTATGTTGCATAGGTTGTGGCCTTGGCGTAGCTACTTGTGCCCTCAAGCAAGCCTTAGGCACCCAAATTTGTCTTGATTGTGGGCTTGCCTTCATCGACTTCTTGGGCACCCAAATAGATTTTACTTTAGCAGAAGAATTTCTGAAAGACTTCTTATTAGCGTCGTGTTGTTGGTTACTAATAAGAGGCTTTGCCCGTGTAGTTGACGGTGGTGCAACCGGTCGTTCGCCTTTCCGCACCCACACCTGGTTTATTTTCTGGGACATTCTGCTGCGCAGGTACTGTTGATCTCGGACATAGGTAGTACTCTGCTTCTTCTGCCTGTGATCCACCTTTGGTCGCTGCCTCCTTCTGGCCTTTGGAAAAGAAGGGAGCTCCGTTGCATCCCTGACTCCTTTTTTGCAAATATCATTCCTCTGCAACACAGGGTTTTGAACAAGAACAGCATGGTCATCTTCATGTGTACCCCTGGAAGGACCAGGAGTCTGTGCCTTTCCTAGTTCCTTGAGTGCTCCATTGTTTAATTCTACTGTAACTCGACTATGATTGACCCAAACCTGGAGAAGTCCACTTCTTAGGTTTAAATTGACTGCTTGGTCATAGATCCAATCCTGACCCAAGACGAGAGGTTCAGTGAGATCCTCATCTTGACACACTAGTACTTTAACGGTCATTGCCTCATCGTGAATGTAGAGGGGAAGTTCCACCTCGCCCATGCAAGGGGTTTCCACGCCTCCCAATCCTATGAGATATGCTTCCACAGGATGGACAGTTAACTGTAACTCTTGACAGTAAGACAACTTAACAGCGCTAGTGGCAGCACCTGAGTCAATCAAGGCTCTTATGGTCCTTGCACTCTTTCCTTGTCCTATATCTATGGTTATGAAAGGACGTCTATCAATTATTCTATTCGAGCTTGTTCCTGCAACTTCACACATAGCCATGGAATATCCTTGATCTGCATGGTCAACTGTTCTAGTCTGATCTCGGCCTTGTCTTCGTAACTTCATCCTTCTGATGCGTTCTAAAGCTTCTGCTTGAGCCTCTTCTCGAATGCGCTTTTCTTCCTCTTTGCGTTTCTTAGCAGTGTTGAGTCGGCTGAGCATTTCCTCCGTGAGGGGTTCCTGATACAACTTGACTCTGCATCCGCTAATATAATTTGGGAGAACATCACCCTCTAATGTGGCCAATTGTACTGCTCCACTCGTGGAGATCCTATTGATGATCATAGGTCCGTAGCCCCTCTTTTCTAGCTTCCTCGCGTGTTGTTTTAAGGTATAGACTAGGACTAGATCTCCTGCCTTCAAGCCTTTATCCTTCACATGAGCATCGAAATATGCTTTCTGTCTCTTCTTGGCTGCATATATTCCTGCGGCGGCTCTCAGTCTTGTTTCTCCTAATCGTTCAAGGTCAAAGATCCTAGAGGAGAGCTCATGACCTGTCCATTCATACTCTTGTGCTACTCTCAATGTAGGGATCAAGAAGTCCAAGGGTAGCACAGCGTTTTGGCCAAATACCATTTGAAAGGGGGTGGCTTGGAGTACCGTTTTGTAGGCAACTCGATATGCCCAAACAGCATGGTGTAGCTGTTTGTCCCAATCAGAGCGTTTAGTGTTCACTAATTTCGTTAGTACATTGCACAAGATCTTATTAGTGCTCCCAGCTTGCCCATTAGCTTGAGGGTGATAAGGGGCAGACTTCTTGTGTATTACCAAGAATTCTTGGAGTAGATTTTCAATTACTTCATTTAAGAAATGAGTGCCTCTATCACTTACAAGCTCTATAGGTAGTCCATATCTCGTGAATACATTCTCAAACAAGAATTTGGCAGTTGTTTGAGCATCGTTCTTGGTCGTAGCCTTTACCTCTACCCACTTGGTGAGATAATCTGTTGCAACAATGATGTATTCCGCATGAGAACCTTTAGCTGGGGGATTAATAGGACCTACGAAGTCTATTCCCCACTTAGAGAATGCACGTCCACCCATCATAGGTTTCAGTGGCATCTCATCTTTGCGTATAGGATACTGAGTCCTCTGACAGACATCACACCGTTTCACATAGGTATGTGCATCCATGTGAAGGGTAGGCCACCAGAAGCCCGCAAATAGTATCGCCTTGATCACCCGATCTGGTCCAAAGTGTCCTCCTGCTACACCTTGGTGAGCAGTTTCCAAGATCTTAAGATATTCACTCTCATGGACACACAGTCTCAGGTAACCATCCTTGCCGCGTTTGTATAGATTATTACCAATGAGTGAGTAATCCAAGGCTTCTTGTTCTAAACTCCTTTTCCTAGCCAGGGTCATGTCTGGAGGGAATGTGTTTGTCCTCAAGAATGATACTAGATGTTCACTCCAATCTGGCACAATGGATACTTGATAAAGAGTGGCGTGTTCCACAGGTGGTTTAGTGCAACAGATTGGGCATTCCTTGCACAACTTTTGGACATCCGCTTCCATAGTTGGCCAATGCACTCCGAATCTCTTTAGAGTCTGTAAAGTTCGTTGCTTTGAATGGTGTTGCTCTAGTGCACCCACATGTGCTAATTGCAACCATTTAGCGTACTCATCCTCTTCTACGCAACAAGCCAAGATCCCTTGATCTGTGTGCTTGTACATGCTTCCTGCCATGATGTGGTACTTTTGGGCTTTTACAACCTCTCTATTTCGTGTGTTTACCACAGGATGGTTAGGCCCGTATGTCAATACTGGTACCAATGGCTTAGCCCACTGTGGCACCACTTCCAAATTAAACAAGTAAGCATCAGGAAGGTCATCTGACACTCCTTGTGGGGCTTCCCCAGATGTGAGCCTCGAGAGATGGTCTGCTCTCAAGTGAGTCTTCCCTTTCCTTACCACTACCTCAAAGTCATATTCCATTAGCAAGAGAAACCATCTCACTAACCTTCCTGTATTGCATGGTTTGTTTACGAGATATAGCAATGCCTGATGATCAGTAAAAAATTTAAACTTATTGGCAAGCAAATAGTGTCTAAATTTCTTAACTGCATATACCATGCCTAATCCTTCTCGTTCTGTAGTGGTGTAATTCCGTTCAGCAGCATTCAATTGTCTACTAGCATAGGCAATTGGAAGATCCATATTACCTTCACCAGTAGGTTGTGCAAGAACACATCCAATGGCATAATTGGATGCATCCACATGAACATGGAATGGCTTATTCCAATCTGGTGTGGTCAAGATTGGTGCTGAACATAATCTTCGTTTAAGCTCTTGGAAGGAATTCTCACATTCATCCGTCCACTCAAAGTTTGTCAGAAGTCCGTACATGGGCTTTGCGATGACCGCATACATGTGTATAAATCGTCTATAATAGCCACAATGCCCCATGAAAGCTTGTACTTCCTTGACATTCTTAGGCCTAGGTAGCTCTGCTATGGCTCTCACTTTTTCTTCGTCGGTAGATATGCCATTCTTTGACACTATGTGTCCTAGAATCTTGCCTTGCCTGACCATAAAAACACACTTTTCTGGGTTCAGGCAGACTTGATATTCTCTACATTTGTCAAAGATTTGTCTGAGTTCAGGAATATGGGTTTGTCTAACATTGGAATGAGCACAGAGATCATCAACATAGACTTCTAAACTCTTCCTTAGGAACTCCTTAAACACATGGCACATCAGCCTCTGGAAGGTGGCTGGTGCATTGGTAAGCCCAAATGGCATTACTCTAAAAGCAAAGATGCCCCATTCTGTGGCAAAGGCTGTCTTATGCTGATCCTCTGGAGCGATGGCTACTTGATTGTAGCCCGAAAATCCATCAAGGAAGCTGTACACTTCCTTGCCTGCCACTCTTTCTAAGAGATGTTCTGTGATGGGAAGCGGATAGTTATCTCGAATCGTGGCGGCATTAACCTTTTTCAAGTTAATGCACACACGCAGCTTGCCATTCTTCTTGGGCATCACTACGATGGGGGATACCCATTCAGTGTGCTCAATTTCATAAATAAATCCAGCTTCAACCAATCTATCTATCTCTTCTTTGATCTTAGCAGCGTAATTATCGTTATAAGTATAGGGCTTTTGCTTAGAGGGTTTGGCATCTGAGGTCATGGGGATAGTGTGTGAGCATATATCGGGGTCAACGCCTTTCAAATCCTTGTAACTCCAAGCGAATACATCTCTGTATTCTCTTAGCAAGGCTATCAACGCATGCTCTTCTTCCGCTGTTAGGTCATGGCCTATATACGTGCATCTCTCCTCTCCTTCTTCTAGGGCCACTACTATTTTCTTGGTGGTTTCTTTGTTATCATAGGCCTCTCCTGATTGTGCCTCCCGTTTAGGCATTCTTATCATGACTCTCCTGTCATCTATCTCATACTTCTTAAAATTTTCTGGGACCTCAAACAAAGATTCTTCCTCTTCTGGTAAGGCTTCTCTTTTTTTTCGTTTCTTCCCTTCTTCCTTCGGGGTCACACGTGTTGCTAATCTTACATCATTTGTAAGCTCTCCATGCCTCTGGGGTTGAAATTCTACTTCATAGAAGTATTCTTCATCTGATGCAAATGGTGGGTCCATAATGATGGACTCGAGATCGGAGTCACTTGCATCCTCAAATGCATCAGGGCTAGGTTCGCATTCCTCTAAAACTGCCTCTCCCATGATCGGCTCTATGGAGAAGACTGAAATGTCATAGCCATCCTCATCACAGTGAGGTGTCCATTGTTCTTCATTGATGGCTACATCCATTGTTGCTAAGATTTCTGCCCAACCGTGAGGTTCAAATTCTTCGTCTGGAAAAACTACAGGTGCATAGGCTGGGTCTTGGACTGATCTATGGGTTTCTTTCGCACCTACCTCTCTGGCTTTCTCTCTCTTCTCTTCTTCTACTGCTACCTTGCACATCCATAAGTGGGTGTCTTCATGCATCCATGAGGATCCAGACCCTATGGAATGCACCGATTCTGTATCATCTTTAGCTCTATGGATGGGATTCCATTGGATAGGAGGGACATCTCTATGAGAATAATCCTTGAGATTGACTTTGGTCGTAACACCCAAGTGTTGCAAATACAAGGAGTTGGTTCCCCAATCCTGTACTACTTGCAATTGTCGCATAAATGGTCTTCCCAAAATCATCTCATAGGCATGATTTTTACTGAAGTCACATATGGCAAATGTATGCTCAAACTCGACACCACAAGTGGTGAGAGTTATCCCTTCTAGCAATCCTAAGGGTCTCTCTATGTGACCATCGGCCATCTGCAATTTCATCCTCGTTGGCCTGAGTGCTGGCTTGCCCCAACGCTTCCATAAGGAGGTGGTGGCAATTGCAACTCCTGCACCTGAGTCCAAAATCGCCTTGGTGGTGTACTCCTGGTAGGTAATGGGAAGATAGGTGTTCCCTTCTTCGCCTTCACACATATCTCCTATCTTATCCAAGGGAATTTCTGGCACTGTCCTATGGGATCCTGCCCGGGAATGAGGTTTTGCAACTTCAGTTACTCGACTGGCTGCACATTTCCGCGCGTTTAGTCTATCCTCAGGCAGTTCTTCCAAAGTGAGATCGCGTTGCACCTTGGTGTTCGTTACTACCTCCGTGTTCCTTGGTATGACTGAGTCGTCGTTCCTTACCATGACTGTGGGTGCTCTCATACATGTGGACTTTGCTTCCCATGGGCCTGTGAAGTGGGGTAACTCTTGTATGGAATTAGACTCAAAGTCCAATCTCTCATGAGACTGAGCACTCTCATGTTCCCCGTAAATAGATGGGATGTCTTGTGGGAATTGGTCGTGTGCATCGTCCACAAGTTCAAAAGGAGGGGCGACCTCGCTTTCGTTATCCCATTTGTCTTCTTGAATCTCTCGTAGGAAGTCTGGTGCAAACCGATTCATAGAAGAAGAAGTGTCTGGCTCCGTGGAATTGGGCACATAAGCAACCTGGGAAGGAGGGCTTGTTCTATCGTTAGCTCTCTCCTTGCTCTCATAAATGGCTGGAGCACAAGCTTCTTGGGGAGGATTGCTTATTCTATTACTCTTCCGAGCAGGCTCATACACTCCCTGAGAAGGAATGTAGGCAGACTGTGGGGGTACGTGAGCTTCCGAGGGAGGCTCATCTGCCTTTTGGGGGGGAAGATAAGCTTCTTGAGGAGGCACATGGGCTTCCTGAAGAGGCTGGCTTATCCGTTCTCTTGCCCTTTCCTTTCTTTGAGGGGTAGGTTCCTTTTCTGACTGTGCAATTAGCCTCTCTATTCCTTCTAAGGAGGGGAAGTTGTCTGGTTTAGTGGAATTGGCCGCATAAACTTCCGATGGGGAATGGTTCATGTTTTTGCTTGATTTCTCTCTCTCTTGATTTTTTTCGTCCTTGGCAGATCTTGCAATTATTCTCTCTAATTTCTCTAGGAATCCATCCAAGTGTAATTGCGTTTTGGCTGAGCCCGAGTAATTGAAAAGGCGACTGGCTTCAAACATAGTCTGAGCCAGTGCGACCATTTTCGCGCACAGTTTGGTTCTTTCTATCTCTAGGTCAGCTCTAGGATAGCACTTGTCATGATCCGTGACGTTTGGCCCTTCTTGGATTCTGGCCTGATATGCTTTAAGCATCATGTCTATGTCTTCAAGAGTGGGATCAGCTAATACTGATCCTGTTTGGGGTGGTGGGTGGGTTACGTGGGGTGTCTTAGAGGGTGGAGGGATGGAGGGTGATGGGGATGGCAGCGGTGGGGATGTGTGAGAGTGCGGTTGAGATGTGATCTCTATGATTTTAGCCTTGGTTTCTCGTAGACTCTCCTCAAGTTCACTCATCTTCTTTGCCCATTGCCTTTTCATGCGTTCGCGGCTATCTCTCCAAGCTCTTGTTCTCTTTTTATTTTGGCTCTCAGTATCGCTAGCATCTGGGCTCTTTTCCTGGCCTACCCCTTGGTTTTGCTGCAATGCTTGAGCTCGAGTGACTACCTGTACGGGAGCGGTGGAGGTGACACTTCCTGTGGAACCTACCACTAACCCAATAACGTTGATCGGAGTGATTTTTGGCATATTATTAGGATTCTTAGGGCAATCTCGTAAGAGGTGTTCTTTTCCACAATCTTGGCAAAAACCTTGGATCGTTACTGACTGGGGTTGTGTAGGTGGAGGCAAGGGGCAATCACGAATGAGGTGATCTCCTTGGCATCTGTAGCACGGTCCTCTTGGGAATGGAGGTCTTACTTGCCTGGATTGAGGCCTAGGATTGGGGTTTGCATACATGACGTTCGTGTAATCTGACTCCCAACTAGGTTCGTTTGTCTCTTCGCTATAATAGGACTCACCATGCTCAGGAGACTGCATGTAGTAGGCCTGGGGGCTCTCAACATGTGTGGAATCGAAGCTATGGTCACTCGGGTCACTTTCAGAAAGCAAGGATGTTACAGGGACTATAGCTCTATTCAGGTTCTCTTCTGCAGCAGTATACTTTACTGGAATCACATTAGCTGGGGCTGGGGGTTGTTGTGCTAGCACAGGTTGAGGCCTTGGTTGGTTTTGATATTGAGGTTGGAAATTTTGTTGTGGCCTGCCATATGGTTGTGGCGGGTACTGGTTCTGGTATCTGCCTTGTTGGTAGGGCTGGGGGTAGGGTTGCCTAACCGCCTGCTTGTTGTATGGGCAATCTTGTGCGGTGTGATTGGTGTATCTCCGTTCTATGGTGCAATATTGGCTACTAGGATTTACTTGAGGCTGAGCCATAATGGGGCAGACATTCGCCATATGGTCGCCGCCGCATGTATAGCACCTTTTCACAGGAGCAAACCTTGGGATTTGTTTGCTAGTTACGCCTAATTTCTGGGCCACTTTCTCTGCGAGTTCCTCAATTGATGTGGATTGCGTGGAAGATTGACTAGATGCACTATCTGAGTCTTTGTAGATTTTGGAAAGCTCTAGTTCTTCTCCTAGGTTATCTTCAATGTCAATGCACATACGTACACACTCTTCTATAGTCCTAGGGTCTTTCAGATACACATAGGATCTCAATTTCGTACTCAGCAATCCGTCAAGGAATAAGGCTACTTGTTTAGCAGGTGTGGGTAGCTCTGAAATGGGACATCTTTCGAGGTATTGCCTAAATCTTCTTCCGGCCAATCTGACAGTCTCTTGGGGGGTCTGTTTGAAGCTGTGAATCAATGAGGAGGTATTGTGTCTTATGCCACTCTTGGAGAACTCAATAATGAATGCTTCTAGGAGTTGGTCTATGCTCCTGAACTGGCGCTCATCCAATGGCTGAAACCATGTAAGTGCTGTGTTCCTAAGGGTTAGACCGAAGGCATTGTACTGTGTGAACAAATCCTCCACCTGTTCAGCTCTCAAGACTTGCTTGAACTCCGCCACATGATCATAGGGATCTCCTGTGCCGTCAAAGTAATTCTTCATGGACTTAACTAGCTGAGTCGGTCTCAGGGTTCTTGTGTGCTCTCTAGGCCTCGGCAGAGGGAATCCATCAACATTCCTTTGGTTCCTGTGAGCTCTAAGCATTTCGGGTTCTACCCTATTCGTCTCCGTCCTCGTTCTTTCTCTGCCTACTGGGTTGGCAAAGCTTACTTCTGGTCGATCTCTACTTCTGTCTCTTTGAGTTCCATGAGCTTGGGAAGTTCCAGCCCCAGGGTGACCATAGGATACATTTGATCTTGGTTGGGGGAAAATAAATTCACCCTTCCAAGTGTAAGCATGCCTATCATTTTCTGTCACCACAAAGATCCGTTCCGAAGTGTGATCTAAGTAGGTAACTCTACCTGGGCTATCCGGATCCTTAAACTCATAGATCATGATATTTCCTATATCAGTTGGCTGATTGGATTTATACCTCCAAAAGGCTTCGTCAGTTTCTCTATTGAGGAGCAACTCTATGCTCTTGTTGTCTTGGGGAACCCACTCAGGTGTGATAATCCTAGTGAGAACAGATTTGCCTCGGGGTGTTCTAGGTTCTACTCCCATGTTTCCTTGTTCCAAGTCACCTAAGTCCGCTTCTGAGATTACATTTCCAAATTCATCTGTCCTATCTGGATGACTGGTGACTACGTATATGGTTCCTTCCTTGTCCAGGTATGCACCGTTTTCAAACTTGACAGCTGGGTGCTCTAGTCCTATGGATTGGTCAGGGTTTTTAATCTGGACCACGGATCTTCCTAGGCCGTCCTCATAGATGCTAGCACCTAATCGGTTGGTCCTAAGGTACTCCAACTGTGTTTTGTAAGGGCCTTCCACCCTGTACAAGTAAGGCATACCTGAACTTCCCGTAGGTCTGTCCATACCTTGAGACATCCCTGATTCACTGGTATCAGAGCTAGGGTAATGAGAGTGGTGACTCAACTGCTGGGCCCAAGACCTTGCAGTGTGATTGACACTAGCCTCTGAAGACCTAAGGCTTTGTCTCTCTCTTACTAGGTGTCGTCCTGATCTAAGGTTCATATGCCTAACTGATTAACCCAATTTTTGCCCAGAGTACAACCTCGTTGCCGATCAATTGGTTCCAGTCACTTGATTCTTTTTATGTTGATTATCGTGTTTAAGGTCTTGTCTGAAATCACGTCGTCAGGAATATTTGAATATTGTTTCGCACTTACAGTTGATCGTTCCACGTTAAGTTCTTTCCCTTTAAAATTCTCGACAGTACAAGGATTATGCCCTTAACTTGAGCTTGAAAGTTTATATATGCTTCAACTTGATAGTGGCCTATCGTCGCCCTAGCTTACTCCTGCTTCTAATCGTTCTTAGCCTAAGCTAGGAATTGACGAAGAGGAGTTGAGAGTATTCCGACCTTTCCTGTTGGACCTTGCTCTTTAGTGCTCGAGAAGTTGATTCTCAAGCTTGCGCAAAACCCTTGCTTGGACGCTTTCAATTGCTTCTCAATAGACCTGCATCAGTCTCAAGATTAGCTCCAAGTAGACCTTTCAATTGACAGACAATTTATTTCAGACACTTTTTTAATGACCCTTGTTCCCCCTTTTGTATTGCTAGAAATTTCCTCTAGAGCTCCCTTGGTGTTCCTACCCCTCAGTGTGTCAACTTCCAAATATCCTATCTGAAAATCAACGCGTTATTCTTATAAAAAACAGTTGAGGGTGTGTAGTATCTGCCACGAGCTTTCCGACAAGCCCTAGAGCTCAGAAAATGGATTTCGTATGAAAAAGTTATGACCGTTCAGGGTTTAGGGGTTGACTAGACAACAGAACTTTTCAGGGGTTTTAATGCATTTTCTAAGGCCTTTGTAAGTATATGAGTACTTGAGAGTGCAAATATGCCCAAAATTTAGCCTAAATTTCCAAAAATTTTCCCCTTAATCTTTTGCCGAAAATGTCTGTCTATCGCGATAGACGGTGTCTGCCGCGATAGACGCTGTCTGTCGCGAAATTTCGGTCTGTCGCGATAGACGCTGTCTGTCGCGAAATTTCAGTTTGTCGCGATAGACGTTGTCTGTCGCGAAATTTCAGTCTGTCGCGATAGACGCTGTCTGTCGCGATAGACGCTGTCTGTCGCGAAATTTCAGTCTGTCGCGATAGACGCTGTCTGTCGCGAAATTTCGGTCTGTCGCGATAGACGCTGTCTGTCGCGAAATTTCAGTCTGTCGCGATAGACGCTGTCTGTCGCGAAATTTCAGTCTGTCGCGATAGACGCTGTCTGTCGCGATAGACGCTGTCTGTCGCGAAATTTCAGTCTGTCGCGATAGACGCTGTCTGTCGCGGATTTTTGTCTGTCGCGATAGACGGTGTCTGTCGCGGATTTCTGTCTGTCGCGATAGACGGTGTCTGTCGCGGATTTCTGTCTGTCGCGATAGACGCAGTCTGTCGCGATAGACGGTGTCTGTCGCGATAGACGCTGTCTGTCGCGAAATTTCAGTCTGTCGCGATAGACGCTATCTGTCGCGAAATTTCAGTCTGTCGCGATAGACGCTGTCTGTCGCGAAATTTCAGTCTGTCGCGATAGACGCTGTCTGTCGCGATAGACGCTGTCTGTCGCGATAGACTGTGTCTGTCGCGATAGACTGAAAAAACGCAAATTTTTGAGAAACTTCTAGTGCTTTAGAGTGCCCTAATGGTGTAGGTTACCGTGCTAAACATGCATTCACAAAATTTAAAGTTTTTCTGTCTGTCGCGACAGATAGAGGTCGTCGTCCCGGGACCTGTGCAGAGCCTGTCGTACCTGCGCACACTGCTGGGGATGATGGTACAGCAAGAACCTGCAATGAAACTCAAGAAACATGCAAAATACGCACACACAATATTGCTCTCTCGCTCTCTCTCACAAGTGAAATGAGGGAAATGAGGTGGGGAAGGTGATATGATCAAAAAACAGAAATTTTCGCGATGATGGAGATGGAGGTGGGAGATGGTGATGATGATGATGGAAATGAGGATGGAGAAGAAAGTAAAAGAAAAACGATGAGAGTGAAGAAAATACCTACAACTCCAACGCGTCAACTCTACGTCTTACCATCACACGCTCGTCCTCAAAGCTCGATCCCCGGCAACGGCGCCAAAATTTGGTGTAGCTCAGTGATGAGTAGCACCTCCTTTAATGTCAATCCGGGAAGACGTGAGGATGGTATGAAGACCTCGAGCAAGTGGCGGCACAAGTGCGTGAGTGAGAAGCACACAAGCATGCACACACATACACACACACGCGCACACACGGCAAGACAAAGAGAGAGAATCAATGGAGTTCCTTAGATTACTTTCCAAAGCTCTTACAAGTTTGTTTCTATTACAATCTAACCTCAAAAATGAGCTCTCTAGCTCTTTTTATAGTTTTTGACTAGTTTTGGCCCTGTCCAGACCTAGTGTCCGGCCTAGTTAAAAATTAGGTTCCAGGGCTTATTTGAGGGCTCAAACGAAGTCTAAAAATTATGAAAATTGGTACGATGGTACTTCTAATACTCCTCAAGCTCGAGGACTCCTCGGCTTGCACAAAATGGAGTCTAATCTACCAAAAACGGGATTTACAATGTTTGTGTAGTGATTAAAATCACTTGAGTTGTACATAATCCATGGGAAAAAATGATCTGGCCTTGTTGCCGTATTGTGCATGACTCCTCTCTTGCTTTGTATGCCAACAGTGTCCTAGAATCTTGCCTTGCCTGACCATGAAAACACACTTTTCTGGGTTGAGGCAGACTTGATAGTCTCTATATTTGTCGAAGATTTGCCTGAGTTTAGGTATATGTGTCTGACTGATGCTGGAATGAGCACAAAGGTCATCAACATAGACTTCCAAATTCTTCCTCAGGAACTCTTTGAACACATGGAACATCAATCTCTGGAAGGTTGTAGGCACATTGGTAAGCCCAAATGGCATTACCCGAAAGGCAAATATGCCCCACTCTGTGGCAAAAGCCGTCTTATGTTGATCTTATGGTTCAATGGCTACTTGATTGTAACCAGAGAACCCATCCAAGAAGCTATACACTTCCTTGCCTGCTACCCTTTCTAGTAGATGCTCAGTGATAGGAAGTGGATAACTATCTCTGATAGTGGCTGTGTTAACCTTCTTCAAGTTAATGCATACACGTAATTTGCCATTCTTTTTGGGCACCACTACAATGGGCGAAACCCATTTAGTGTGATGATTTCATAGATAAATCTAGCTTCAATTAAGCGATCTATCTCTTCTTTGATCTTGGCAGCATAGTTGTCATTGTATGTGTATGGCTTCTATTTAGAGGGTCTGGCATCTAAGGTCATGGGGATCGTGTGCGAGCATATGTCAAGGTCTACATCTTTCAAGTCCTTGTAACTCCAAGCGAATACATCTCTGTATTCTCTCAGCAAGGCTATCAACTCTTCCTCTTTTTCTTCCGTTAGGTCATGTCCAATGTATGTGCATTTCTCTTCCCCTTCTTCTATGGCTACCACTATTTTCTTGGTGGTTTCTTTGTTATCATAGGCCTCTCCTGATTGTGCCTCATGTTTATGCATTCTTACCATGACTCTCCTATCTTCTATTTCATACTTCTTGAAATTTTGAGGGACCTCAAACAAAGATTGTTCTTCGTCCAATCTGACTTATTTCTTCTTTCTTTTCTTTCCTTCACTCTTGGTGGTCACGTGTGTGGTTAATCTCACCTCATTTGTACCCTCCTCGTGTCTCTGAGGGTGAGCTTCTACCTCGTGTAAATATTCCTCATCTGATGCAAAAGGTGGGTCCATAATGATTGACTCTAGATCGGAGTCACTTGCATCCTCAAATGCATCAATGCTAGGTTCACATTCTTCAATAACCGAATCACACATGATTGGCTCTATTGAGAAGACTGAAATGTCATAGCCATCCTCATCATAGTGGGGTGTCCACTGTTCTTCATTGATGGCTACATCCATGGTTGCTAAAATTTCCGCCCAACCTTGGGGTTCAAATTCTTTGTCTGGAAATACTACAGGTGCATAGGCTGGGTCCTAAATCGATCTATGAGTTTCCTTCGGACCTATCTCTCTAGATTTTTCTCTCTTCTCCTCTTCTACTGCTACTTTACACATCCACAAGTGGGTGTGTTCATGCATCCATGAGGATCTTGATCCTATGGAATGCACTGACTCTGTGTCATCCTTAGCTCTATGGATGGGATTCCATTGAATAGGGGGTATGTCTCTGTGAGAGAAATCCCTGAGATTGACTTTGGTTGTAACACCTAAGTGTTGCAAATACAAAGAATTGGTTCCCCAATCTTGTACCACTTGCAACTGCCGCATAAATGGCCTCCCCAAAATCATCTCGTAGGCTTGATTTTTGCTAAAGTCACATATAGCAAAAGTATGCTCAAACTCTACACCACATGTAGTGTGATTTATTCCTTCTAGCAATCCTAAGGGCCTCTCAATATGACCATCGGCCATTTGCAATTTCATTCTCGTCGGCCTGAGTGCTGGTTTGCCCCAATGCTTCCATAGGGAAGTGGTAGCAATTGCAACTCCTACACCTGAGTCGAAAATTGCCTTAGTTGTGTATCCCTGATGGGTAACGGGAAGATAGGTGTTTCCTTCTTCACCTTCAGTCATATCGCCTATCTTATCCAATGGTATTTCTGGCACTGTTCTATGAGATCCTACCTGGGAACTAGGTTTTGCTACGTCTGGCACTTGGCTACATGTTTCCACAATTCAGGCTTAACTTTGAGTAGCTCTTCTAAAGTGAGGTTTCACTGCACTTTCGTATTCTTTACTACCTCCGTGTTCCTAGGTATGATAGATTCTTCGTTTCTTATCATGACCGTGGGCGCTCTCATGCAACTAGACTTAGTTTCCCAGGGGCCTATGAAATGGGGTAATTCCTACAAGGAATTAGACTCAAAGTCTAACCGTATGTGAGATTGGGCACTCTCCTGCTCTCCATAAATGGAAGGAATGTCTTGTGGGAATTGATTGTTCGTGTCATCCACAAGTTCAATTGGTGGAGGGTCTTCACTTTCTTTAGCCCATTTCTCTTCTTGAATCTCTTGCAGGAATTCTGGTGAATACTGATTCATAGAAAAAGAGGTGTCTAGTTCAGTGGAGTTAGGCACATAAGCTTCCTGGGGAGGGATGCTAATTCTATCACTTGCCCTCTCATTAGCCTGGGAGGTGCTCCTTTTCCAGACTTTGCACGTAACCTCTCCAATCTATCTAAGATACCATCAAAATGCAATGGAGTTCTAGTAGAGTTAGAGTCATTGAACAAGCAACTGGCTTCAAACATGGCTTGCACCAATTCTACCATCTTAGCACAAAGTTTGGTTCTCTCTATCTCTAGATCGGCTCTAGGGTAACATTTGTCATGATCTGTCACATTTGGCCCTTCTTGGATTCTGGCCAGATATGCTTTAAGCATCATGTCTAGATCCTCACGAGTGGGATCGGCTAGGATTGATCCTACTCTGGGTGGTGGGTGGGTTATGTGTGGTGGATAAGTTGGGGAATGGAAGGTGATGGGTTGGAGGGAAATGGAAAGGGTGGTGGTGGTGTAGTGTGAGAGTGAGTTTGAGATGTGAGTTCAATTATCTTTGCTTTTGTTTCTCTCAAGCTTTCCTCAAATTTGCTCATTTTCTTCGACCATTGTCTTTTCATTCTCTCTCGGCTATCTCTCCAAGCTCTTGTCCTTTTCTTGGTTATGCTCTCCATCTCTCTAACGTCATAACTTTTTTCTTGACCTAATCATTGGTTTTGCTGCAAAACTTGAGCTTTAATGACCACTTGCACTAGGGCTGTGGAAGTTATGCTTCCTATAGAGTCTACTACTAGCCCAATATCATTGATAGGAGCGATTTTTGGCATGTTGATGGGGTTCTTGGGACATTCTCGTAACAAATGCTCCTTTCCACAATCTGAGCAATAGCCTTGAATTTTCACAGATTGGGTTTGTGTAGGTGCCGATAGAGGGCAATCACGAATAAGGTGATCTCCCTAACACCGAAAGCATGGCCCCCTAGGAAATGGAGGTCTCATCTACCTAGGCTGAGGTCGAGAGTTGGGGTTTGCATACATGACATTCGTATAATCTGGCTCCCAACTAGATTCACTGGGTTCTTCATAATAATATGACTCATTATGCTCGGGTGACTGCATGTAGTAACCCTGTGGGCTATCATATGTGTAGAGTCAAAACTATGATCACTTGGGTCACTTTCTGATAGCAATGGTGTTACTGGGACTATGGCTCTGTTTATATTTTCTTCTACAGATGCATATTTCACTGGAATCACATTGGTTGGAGTAGGGGGTTGTTATGCTAGGATTGGTTGAGGTCTCCGCTACCCTTCATAGGGTGGTTGGTAGGATTGCTGGGGCCTACCATATTGCTCTGGGGGGTACTGGGTCTGGAATCTACCCTGTTGTGGATATGGCTGAGGGTAATTTTGCCTGACAGTTTGTTTGTTGTAAGGGCAGTCTTGCACGATGTGGTTGGTATACCGTCGCTCGATGGTGCAGTAGTGGCTACTAGGATTCACTTGGGGTTGAGCCATAATGGGACATACACTTGCCATATGGTCTCCTCCACAAGTATAGCACTGCTTAACCGGGGCAAATCTTGGGATTTGTTTGCTAGAGACACCTAGTTTTTGAGGTACCTTCTCTGCAAGTTCCTCGATCGATGTGGATTGACCGGAAGTGAGACTACTAGAGCTATCTGAATCCTTGTAGATTTCTGAAAGCTCCAGCTCCTCTCCAAGATTATCCTCAATGTCTATACACATGCGTACAATTCTTCTATGGTTCTGAGGTCCTTCAGATACACATATGATCTAAGCTTGGTGCTCAACAATCCATCTAAGAATAAAGCCACCTGTTTGGATGGTGTGGGTAACTCAGGCACCGAGCACCTCTCTAGATATTGCCTAAACCATCTTCCTGCCAGTCTGATCGTCTCTTAAGGTGTTTGCTTAAAGCTATGAATCAGTGAGGAAGTATTATGCCGTATGCCACTCTTAGAAAACTCCGTGACAAAAGCTTCTAAAAGTTGGTCTATGCTCCTAAACTGCCTCTCATGTAGTGGTTGAAACCACGTAAGAGCTATGTTTCTAAGGGTTAGGCCAAAAGCATTGTATTGTGTGAATAGGTCCTCAACTTGTTCAGCTCTCAAAATTTGCCTAAATTCTACCACATGGTCATAAGGGTCTCCAGGGCCATCAAAGTAATTCTTCATGGACTTAACCAGTTGAGTTGGCCTCAGGGTCCTAGTGTGTTCTCTAGGCCTTGGCAAAGGAAAATCATCAGCATTTCTTTGGTTTCTTTGGGCTCTAGATCTCTCGGTCTCCTCCCTATCCATTTCTGTTCTCATCCGCTCTCTCCCTAGTGGGTTAGCAAAGCTCACCTCGGGTCTATCTCTACTTCTTTCTCTTTGAGTCTCATGAGCTTGAGATGTTCCAGCTCTTTGGTGACCATAAAACACACTGGACCGAGGTTGGGGAAAAACAAATTCACCCTTCCAAGTGTGGGCACGTCTCCCATGCTCTGAGACCACGAAGATCCTCTCTGACGTATAGTCTAAGTAGGTCACTTTTCTTGGGCTCTTAGGATCTTTAAAGTCATAAATTGTGAGAGCTCCTACTTCATGAGGCTGGTCAGGCTTATACCTCCAAAAAGCCTCATCGGTTTCTCGGTTTAAAAGCAAATCTATGCTTTTATTGTCCTGGGGAAACTATGGAGTCATGATTCTGGTCAGGATTGATTTGCCACGGGGAGTCCTCGGGTCTCTCCCTAAGTTCCCTTGCTCTATGTCACCCATGTCAATCTCTGCGATCACATTACCGAACTCATCTGTCCTATCTGGCAGGGTGGTGACTACATAAATAGTTCCTTCTATATCTAGGTATGCTCCATTCTCGAACTTGACTACCGGATGTTCTAGTCCATGGGGTTGATCGGGGTTCTTAATCTAGACCACAGATCTTCTCAGGCCGTCTTCGTAGATGCGAGCACCTAGATGATTAGTCGTGATATATTCAAATTGAGTCTTGTAAGGTCCTTCTAGTTTTTCTAGGTACGCCACCCCTGAACTACCTACTGGTCTCTCCATGTTATAGGACATCTCAGAATCGCTTGTTTCTGATCTTGGAGTGTATGGGTAATCACTCAACTCCTGGGCCAAGACCTAGCAGTGTGATTGACACTAGCTTCAAGAGATCTGAGGCTTTGTCTGTCTTGGCCTAAGTGTCTTCCTGACCTAAGGTTCATATGCCTGGATTTTCTTCCTTCTAGCCCAAGTACAAACTCGTTGCAGGTTAATTTGTACCAATCACTTTGTTCTTTTTAGTTGAATATTGTGTTAAGCCCTTGTTTGGAATCACGTCGTCAGGAATACTTAAGTGAATTTCGCACTTGATATTTGATCGACTCAAGTTTACCTTTGTTCCTTAGAATTTTCACACTGAAGATCTACTTAACGCTTGTACTAAGTTGATTAGTTCTCTTGGACTTGATTCATGCCTAGCGTTACTATAATTACAAGCTAGGAATTGACAAAGAAGGGTTGAGAGAACTTCCAACCTCAATTCACTTGTTGCTCAGACTGCTGCACAAGCCCAGGTAGCCTTCTCCCAAGCCTGGTACTCACCCTTGCTAGCTTGCTTTGGATGCCTTGATTGCTCACAATGTTCCTGTTCACTAGTTAATATTGCCCTGGATTACAATGAATTGACAGACACACATCAAAAAGCATAGGCCCCCTGAGACTAGCTCTTTGCACCCCCAAAGTCCTATGGCTACCTAAGTCCACTTAATGGCCAACTTAAAAATACTTGTTCCAAAACTCCATGTATGATTCTTACAAAAACTAGTCAAGATCCACGTAGGATTCTCAATGCGCTTTCTAACGAGACCAAAATCTCATCAATCGGAGTTCGTATGGTGAAGTTATGACCATTCAAGCACTTAGGGGTCAAAACAGGCTCTCAGGGTTCAAGAAATTCTAGGTTTTTCTAGGTAATTTTCCCACCTCTAAGGCTCTAAGGTAGTCCCAATTCGTCAAAAAGCAAGCCCAAAATTAACACCATTTAATTAATTATTACACCCCAAAAATTTATGTGTAAAGCCGGTGTATCGCGAGAGCTCGGGTCGATGTGTCGCGATAAGTGGATGTGTTGCGATACACCGAAGTGTTGTGATAGACCGATGTGTCGCAGTAGATCGAAGTGTCGCGGTAGAGCGAAGTGTCGCGATAGACCGAAGTGTCGTGATAGACCGATGTGTCACGATAGACCGATGTGTCTCGATAGACCAAAGTGTCGTGATAAACCGAAGTGTTGCGATAGACCGAAGTGTCGTGATAGACCGATGTGTCACAGTAGACTGAAGTGTCGCGATACACCAAAGTGTCGCGATAGACCAAAGTGTCACGATAGACCGATATGTTGTGATAGACCGATGTGTCGTGATAGACCGAAGTGTCGTGATAGACCGAAGTGTCGCAATACACCGAAGTGTCGCAATAGACCGAAGTGTCGCCATAGACCGAAGTGTCGTGATAGACCAAAGTGTCACCATAGATTGAAGTGTCACGATAGACCAAAGTATCGTGAATTCTATTGTTCAACCTAGTGATCATGGGAGCACACAGGCTGCATAGTGTCGTGGTGCACTCAGATTCTCAATAGGGTCAAATTTTTGGTGTGTCACGATAGCTCAAAGTCGATGCCTCGAGGCTTGCACAGAGAATTTTTGTACCTATAGAGCTTGCTGGAGATGGTGAGGATGCTGCAACCTGCAAGAATCATGCAAAAAACATACAAACACAACAATGCACACTCGCTCTCTCTCAAACTCTCACCAAGCAAATGAGGAGAATGAAATGGAAGTGGGAATATGAAAGGAAGATGGGAGTGGAGATGGAGATGGAGAAAATGGTGAAAAACAAGAAAATTACCTACTACTTACCACTCCAATGCGTCATCTCTACGTCTTACCGTCACACACTCGTCCTCAAAGTTCGGTCCCTGACAATGGCGCCAAAATTTGGTGTAGCTCAGTGATGAGTAGCACCTCCTTTAATGTCAATCCGGGAAGACATGAGGATGGTATGAAGACCTCGAGCAAGTGATGGCAGAAGTGTGTGAGTGAGAAGCACACAAACATGCACACACATACACACACACGTGCACACAAGGCAAGAACAAAGAGAGACACAATGGAATCACTTCTATTGCAAGAGAGTTCTCATACAAGTTCAAATCTACAACAAGCTGGCCCAAAAATGAGCTCTCTAGCTCTATTTATAGTTTTTTACTAGCTTTGGTCCTGTTCAGACCTAGGGTTCGGCCTAGTTAAAAATTAGGTCCCTAAGCTATTTTGGAGGCTCAAACGAGCTCTGAAAATTATGAAACTTGGTAGGCAAATACTACTAAAGTTCCTCAAGCTCGAGGACTCCTCGGCTTGCACAAAATGGAGCTATAAAAAGGTGAAAAGGTATTTACAATGGTTTTCAGTGATGAGAATCACTTTTACAATAATGTCAGGATTGAAAAAATTGGAAGGGTTGCCTTAGTGCTAGATTTGCGTGTATGCTTGTACTTTGTTCTTCTCAGATTCCAACAACAAATGTTCAAGGAATGACCTTAGAATGAGGCACACTATCGTGAGATCTTTTACAAAGTCTTGCTTATATGAGTTTCTTCTAAGTTTGAATTTTGAATTCAAACTTGGCTCCAATCAAAGAGTGACTCCACTGATTTAGGAGTTATTCCCTCAACATGAATTCATAGCTAATATTCTTCCTAACTCCACGAGTTATAAGCCTTTACAAGATTCTCCAAAGGATTAAAGTTTTACAATGGTATATGATCAAGTAGTTACAAGCTATAGTTCACATGAATCATCAAGTGCTAGTTCCACACAATGTCTTCCATGCTAAGCCAAATGTGTAGGTTTGAATATTTGCACCAAAATCCCCTTCCCATTGGCTAACTCTATTGTGTAGGCATACTCTGACTCTACAATGTCTAAGTGTAACCTTTTGAAATAGTCGAGAACTAATGACATTATGCGTAGACTCAATGTCAAAGAGGACCTTGATAGGCTATCTTGCCATGAATCCGCTCATTACACTGAGTTCTATATCAAGGAATCGGTATCCTTAAGGAACCTTCTTTGTGATCATCGTGGCACTATAGGAAAATATATATGAGATAGGATCTCCAAAATCCTCATCTACATCACTCCCTACCTGTGTAGGATTTATGAATGTGGTCATTCCTATCTTTTTCTTCTTAGGATATTGTTTAAAGCGGTGTTGTGCTAAGCATCCATAGCATAATCCTTCCTTCATTGCCTTCTCTTTCTGCTGAAGAGTAAGGATGGACTTGTTGTAAGCCCGCTAAACCAGAGGTGATACGTTTCTCTTTTCTCCTGAAATTGCCTTGATCATGTGCACTTGCTTAGCCTCTTTTTGAGGCTGTGCACTATTCAAGATAGGAGTGGAAGTGGAAAAGGGCCGACTCATCTTAATCCATGAGGATATCTAGCCATGGGAGCCTAAGCCCCTATGGTCGTCCTCATAGACTAGAGCCATCTCTATCCTATTCCAAAGAGGGACACCTCTCCTTTCTAACTCGAGGTTGGATAGTTTCTCTAAGTCCCAAGATGAACTTATGAACCTTGAGAAACATTGGGATATGAGTCACGTACTTTAAGAAGTACCTCATATACTTATCCACATAATCCTGAATGGTTTGGTTTTTCAGAATAATGAAAAACCAAGTGTCTAGTGCTCTAGATCTCTTGTTAAGTGGTAAAAAGTTGTCATAAAATAGGACTTTAAATTTTTCCCATGTACTGGGCTCTTTCTTGTCTTGTTCGATTTTACACCACCATCTATGGGCAATGTCCATGAGGTTGTAGGTCACCTCTCGAATCTTATGCCTACGATATGGCATAGATAGATGCACTATTCCCACTTGTTGAGCCACTTCTCAACAACATCAGTAGTTCATGCGCTAGTAGAGCCATGATAACTTGGCACCTTAAGATCCTTAAGCTGCTATTGGGCTTCTCTTACTAGAACACTCTCACTAGGAACTTCTGGGGTTTGATGCTTATCTAGAGCATCTAACTCCATTCCTAGCATGCCACTTTCTGGCACTGCTTCTCCTTTCTTAGAGCTACATACATGCTCCAAGATGTCATGAAGTGTGCTCTCTCATCCATAAGGGGTCTAAGCCACATAGACTCAATAGTAGTTGTGAAAGTTACCCTTTACTCAACTGCACAACTAGAAGTAGTCATAGTAGCTTGTGTCTTGCTCAAGCGTGATATGCATGAACTACCAAGCATGAAAAAGAAAACCACTTGTGGACATACAATTGCCATAATAATAATTCCAATCTAAGCCAAAAAAGCATCTAATTTTGGGAGTATTGATCCCCCTTGGGAAGAGAACCCAAATTTTTAGGTACCAATGAATTAGTGAAAGATACACTTAATTACTTTCCAATGCTTAACTCTTGGGCTATGTATACATCTACTCATATGAGAGACAACAAAATGAATATCAGGCCAAGTGATGCAAAAATATATAAGGCATCCAACAATTTCTAGATAAAGACCAACATCAAATGCATTTCTAGAACAAGTGTAGATGTATTTAGTTTGACACAAGGAGATATTACCATCAGCTTGTATAAACTAAATTCCCAAAGAGTGATGTAGATGCCCCAAATCTCACATTTCGAAAGAGGCATGCAAATCAGCCTTAAAATCTGAATATGCACCTCAGTAGGACATATGAGTAGCATATAATATGCATAAGCAACAATAGAAGAAGTATATCATATACATGATTAAGATACAAGGTGCTTTGTGTTGGACTATTCTAAAATCTACGTGCTAATAAGTAGGCATTTTTCTTCTCATATCAAGCGCATGGTGCTCGCTTTCCTCCACGTCATGCTTTCTTTTCATAACCTTTTGTCAAAAAACCACAAGGCTGAAAAACATGCACTTCTTCATGCAAATCCCCATTCAAGAATGCAGTTTTGACATCCCAATTGATGTGAATTCCAACCAAAGATCATCATGAGCTACAAGTACAAAAATTATATAAACAATTTTCATTCAACACAGGTGCAAAGGTCTCATCAAAATCTATTAGTTTTTCTTGGGAATTACCTTTAGAGTCACATCATATTACTTTGCATTGATGTAAGTGATATCTTTTGCCACTTGGAAACGTTTTAGTGGCATTCCCTAAAGAGGTGGTAAAGAGAATAATTGGAGATTCCTATCCGTGAGTTTTATGTCATCTTGAGCTTAGGTTGTTGGTATGGAGGTGGTTCAAAACAAATCTATGTGTGGGTCCCCATTGTGAGAGATCTTTGATGGAAATATGTAGAAAAATATGGTGTTATGATCAATAGTAGCATGGGGGCATGTTGCAATCCAAATGTGTAGGGGAAGATAAACTCCTCCTACTACCTAGCAAAGACCACATTGGTTCACACGTTTAAGAATAGGGCATGGCACAAACCTGTTTCCACTAGAACTTCTGCCAATGCACCACAAGAAGGAATGCTTGTCCATTTTCCCTATTGAATGATTCATAAAAGAGCTTCTCCAAGCTATATATATATATATATATATATATGTGTGTGTGTGTGTGTGTGTGTGTGTGTCCACAAACATCACTATAGGAATTCTATGTATGATAATTTTCCGGATCTTCAATGTTGTGCGGTCTTTCTTTAGGGAGGAGGAACACCACAAGTTTCTAGTTTCAAATATTGACTAATTTGATTTTACTTTCATATCCCCATTTTGGGAGGGAAAGAAAGAGATGGTTTGCACAAAGTCATTTGGGGAATGCATGTACATGTAAAGTATGATGGACGGGCTCTTGAGAGATCCAAGAAGATTTATATATTTCATAGGGGGAAGGATTTTTCTCCCTTCTAATACCTCTTTCCACTATCCTTATTAACTTTTCATATTTATATATTAGTGAATCCCTATCTTGGGAGAGATAAAAAGAGAGAGTTTGAGAGTATTTTCTTGAGGGAAAAGGGTGCATGGAGTATGCCATATGGACTTTCATGTGAACATAAAAACTTTCAATAAAGTCTATAGTAGATAGGTATTTTGGGTTCTCCAAAACCTTTCTTCAACCATATTTCTCTCCTCTAAGCTCTATTTTTTGTACGATGGATCATTTCAAAGAGGAGGAAGATTAATTCGGATCTATGTTAAAAATATGTAACCTTTGAGAGGACGTGAGTTTTCTTAAACACTCAAAGGTCTGCCAAAACGTCGACTTAACTTTCTAGGACACAACTTTTTCATTTAGTATTCAAAAAGATTGATTTCACTTCCTTCTAATTGATCTACTTAAGAAGCATTTTTTTGAGCTGTTCGAGGTTTGGATAGGATTTAGCAAATATGGAAAAGATGTTTTGTAGGTAGTTGAAACTTTCAGCATGATTTCAAAGCAATTTTTGTGATGATGTGATCATTTTCTTGTTTTCCAAAGTGCATGAATGCCAACGAGGTATGTCAAATTTCAATTGTGGGTATGGTGAGAGAAGAAGTAGAAACCCTTTAGGTCATTCTGATCATAAAATTTACCTTTGTTAGTTTGCTAGAGTAGGGAAATCCTTCTTAAATTTGTAATTTTATATATTTAAGCACTTGTAGATGCCTAAAAGACTTTTGTATATGTATATTTGTACTTCATAATGCTCATGTAACCTTTATATGAGACCCCATTTTTAAGGGGAAACATTACATTTGTATTTGAGGGAATGTTAGGAGCAATGAAGCAAATGCAAGCAGATTTCAAGGATCAGATGAGTATGGGATGGTTGAAGAATGGATGGAAGGCTTCTTTTGGTATGTGGAAGATCAATTAGAACAATGGATAATTTCAATGAAGCATTTTTTACTTTCCATTTCGTTTTATTCATTTTTGTCTTATGATGCATACATTAGTGCATATGCATGTATAGGCAGATGAAAGATAGGAATTTTGGCTTTTAATCATTTAATGGTATCACAAGGAGCACATATATATGCTCACATGACTCAATTAACGTCTCTGAATTGACCTTAGATCCATTGGGAGCATTGGATCTCAAGAAAAGAAGATTGGATGCGATTTAGTAGGGGGTCTAGAAAGAACCTATATTGGTACTTAGGAACTAGCTAGACTTGGGAGATAGGTGATCATAGAATCATCGAGACCAAGCTATTCTAGTCATATGATAAAAGGGATTCATGGGACCCCATTAAATTATGATATGTGAGAGTTCTATTTAGCTATGCAAACTTGACAAGTAAGTTCTTTAGTGGAATTATGTTCCATGGAGAACCACTGGTATGGGACGGTGGGGATTATCTCCATTTGAGGAATTTTCTTTGATGATGAGGATGAAAAATACTTATCATCCATAGAGCATGATTCCCACTAGGCATAGGAGAGGTGTCTAGAGAACATCTCCTAGTTGAGATTTGAGGAGTAGAGCTATGGATCTTCTAAAGGATTTATTGAATCTATTCTCATGTAGTTTTCCTTTATATGGGAGTTTGATTATGTTAGATATTGGTCTACAGAGACCACCATGTGTGTGTGGGACAAGGACCAACCATAGCCAAGGTCCCAAGCTTGGGGGATATCCTAAGGTATTCAATGGTAATGGGGATGAGTGTTGCATGATGGCCACATGATGGCATTAGACCATTCTAGATCATTCCGATTTTGGATGCAAGAGGATATATTGGATGGGAGGAGAATGGCACACACATCATTCGTGAGTCTTCTTTCAAAGCTTGAAGAGAGTTTTTAGCTATTACATTTGCTATGTAGAGCATAGATTTGGGAAGTTTTCATCATGTGTGAAGTGTAGGAAATTTAGCACCGATTCACAAGTCATCAACGTCTTTGTGAAGGTGCTGCCACCGTTGCATGAGAAGTTCCTATTTGAGAGAGGAGAGCTAGGAGCTTCGACTCCCCTCAAGGAAGGCCACACACACATACAGTGCTTAGAGCTCTAAGGTTAAGCACTCAAACCTGGCCAGAGACTGCCCATGCGCTCACGAGCTACCCTCGAGAGAGAAAACATTGCTTCCTCTTCTCATGAGTTGGACACAATACAAGGTTCAATTTCTATATGAGGGCGCCTAATTCAAGTTTTGCAACACATGTGGGATAAAGGAAGTAGCCACATGCATGATTTGGGCTGAGTAGAACTCTACAAAGGAGCAAAATTCGAGATTTCTTCATAAGCCTTAGCTCAAGCTTGTTTATCATAGCATTTGTGACTACCGAGCTCCACCTAAATGACCGTATCTCACTCATTTTGACATCCAAATTGAGTGATTTTTCTTGCTATGGATTCCTTTCTGAGACACCTATCCGTAAGTGGTTAAAAACTACCTTTTCAACCTACCTTCAAACGTGTATAGAGTTTCAAACTTGGCTGTCCAAAAATGAGAATCCTCATTTGAGCACTTTTTTTTATGCGATAATCATTAGGATACTATTGAAGAAGCAAGAGGAGTGTGTGTTGATCGTCTTCAATGCCTGCACACACTTGCACATCAAGTTTTTGGAATCCAAGATATGTTTTCTAGAGTCAATTTTGATGCATTCTTGCTTTCTTCATGCATCATTGTGCACATACAACAAGCATCATGCATAGCATACATAGTATATTTCCACTACCACTTTAATCTTAGGTGTATATAAATCACATAAAGTTAAAAGAAAAACACATAAAAACCATAAAATTATAAAAAGAGAGTTATACTTTATCCTAGCATGGAATCAGGAACCCCCTTCACCAGTTAGGACTGATACACTCATGGCTGAGCGCACCTCAGACCCTATAAAGACCATGAGTGCTAGGATAGCACACTTAGAGAGTGCACTTCACAACATCTTGGAGCATGTGCATGGCTCCAAGAAAGAGGAAGTGATGCTTGAGACCGATTTTCCAAGGATGGAGGTAGATGCTCTAGGTGAGCATCAATCCCTAGTGAGAGCATACTAGTCAAAAAGGCCCGATGGAAGCTTAAGGACCTTAAGCTGCCTAGATAGCAGGGCTTAACTAGTGCTATGTTGTTGAGTAGTGGCTCAAAAAGTGGGATTAGTGCTTCCCTTTATGCCATATCATGGACGATAGGCATAAAATTCAATAGGCCACATATAGTTTCCCATAGGTGGTGGCATAAGATAGAATAAGACAAGAAAGAGCCCACGACTTGGGAACAATTTAAAGTATTGTTCTACAATAGCTTTGTACCACTTGACGAGAGGTCTAAAGTGCTAGATACTTACTTTTTCATTATTCAAAAAAATCAAACTGTTCAGGAGTACTCAGATAAGTATAGAGAGGTACTTCTAAAAGTACCTGATACTATCCTAGAGTTTCTCTAGGTTCACAAGTTTGTCTTGGGACTTAGAGAAACTATTCGACCTTTAGTGAGGAAGCAAAGGTGTCACTCCTTGGCACAGGCCAGAGAGATGGCTTTAGTTTATGAGGATGGCCATAGGGTCATAGACTCCCAGGGTTAGAGGTCCTCATGGATTAAGCTAAGTTGAACCTTCTCCATGTCTACTTGTGGCTTGATCAATGCATAGTTTTTGAAAGAGGCCAAGTAGGTGCACATGATCAAGATAGTTTCAGAAGGAAAAATGAAAGTGTTTGCTCTGGCTGAGAGGGCATATAATAAGTCTACCCTTACCCCTCAATAGAAAGAGAAGGCAATGAAAGAAGGATTGTGCTATGGATGTCTAGGACAATGCCTCTTCAAGGACTATCCTAAGAAAAAGAAAATAGCAACTATCATAGTCATCAATCCTACATAGGCAGGGAGTGATGGAGATGAGGATTTTGGAGATTCTCCATCTTATATATCATCTCCCATATTTTCTATGACGGTCACAAAGAAGGTTTCTACTGCACAAGACGTGCTTTAGCCACTCGCGCAAAAGGAATACCAGTTCCTAGATGTAGAGCTCATTGTCATGAGAGGAGTCATGTCAAGATAGCCTGTCATGACACTCTATACTGGACCCACTCATAATGTTATTAGTTCTTGACTATTCAGGAGGCTACACGTAGAGATTGTGTAGTGAGAGTATGCCTACATAGTAGAGTTAGTCGACAGGAAGAGAACTGAGACATGGGACTTGTCACGAGGAAGGAGGTAATGAAGAGAGCTCACACACAGATCCTCACAATAAAAGAGAAGCACACACTCAGATTGAGGCAAGGAAGAATGATCTTCTTATTCTTCTTCTAGTACATAAAAAGGAATGTACAAGAATGACCTAAAAACAAGAGTACAACTACTGCCAATATATAAAGACCAGTACATAAGGAAAAACCTAATGTCCACAAATGAGTGAGCTGGCAAGAAACAAATGTGCCATCACTCTCGATAGATAAATCTAATAAAGCTCAATGAAGTGTCCCTGACATATACCAGCATGACCACTATACATGTCAAAGAAATAAAAAAGTAATACGTGTCATCCTCGATCATCACATGTTGAGCTTGATATCTCAACACTCCCCCTCAAGCTCAAAACCATGTCCTCTAATCCAAGCATCTTTCGAAACTTCTTCAGCTTCTCTGCTCCAAGTGCTTTAGTGAAGATTTTAGCAACCTGCTCATCTATTCTCACATAAACTAGATCAATATCACCTACTAATACCTTCTCTCTGATGAAGTGATAATGTACCTTGATATGCTTTGTTCTAGCATGAAAAACAGGGTTTCGTGCTACCTGTATGTTGCTAAGATTATCACAATAGATGGTGATAGGCTTTTGCACTTCCACACCTAAATCTGCAAGTAGCATCTCCAACCATGATGCCTCACATGCTGCCATTGCAGCACCTCTATACTCAGCCTCTGTACTCGACAAAGCAACACTGGGTTGCTTCTTGTTGCTCCATGTAATAGTTGCACCTCCAAATGAGAATAGAAATCCACTAGTAGATCTTCTATCTAGAGTACTACCAACCGAATCTACATCGGTGTATCCATGAGCCTACAAAGCTATATCAACTTCATAAAGCAATGCATAATCGAAAGTAGCACTCACATAATGTAAAGGGCTTCTCAGAGCATCCAAATGTGACTTCCTAGGAACCTACATAAACTGACTTTCAAGTCCAATAGTATAGCTTAGATCAGGCCTTGTAATTGTGAGATATATAAGACTTCCCACAATTTTCCTATACATAGTAGCATTTTCCAATGCTTCACCTGATGTAGTATCCAACTTCAAATTCTGATCTAATGGTATAGAAATTGGCTTACAATCATCCATACCATACTTTTGCAGCATATTCAAGGCATATTGCCTTTGCAACCTCCATATACCTGTTTTTGTATGTATGAACTCAATGCCCAAGAAGTAGTGCAAGACACCAAGATCTTTCATGCCAAATTCTTGCATAAGAATTTGCTTTACCTCTTTAATGCTTTCTTCATTATCACCACCTACAATCAAGTCATCAACATAAACAGCCACAATTGTGATGCCATCATCACCCCTCCTTGCATATAGTGAATGATCTACATCACACATAGAAAACCCAATGGTGGCTAAGTAATCAACAATCCTTGCATGCCATGCACGAGGAGCTTGCTTCAGCCCATACAAAGCCTTTTACAACCTGCAAACATATTCTGGATGCTTTGAATCTTCATATCCTTGTGGCTAGTCCATGTATACTTCTTCATGTAACTCACCATGTAGAAAAGCATTCTTCACATCCATCTGATGCAAAGTCCACCCTTTTGTTGAGCTAATGCAACAAGTGTTTTGACAGTAGACATTTTAGCTACAGTGTTGAATGTTTCCTCATAATCAATGCCATAAGTTTATGCATATGCTTTTGCTACCAAACGTGCTTTATACCTGCTTATGCTACCATCATCATTGTGCTTTACCTTGTAAACCCACTTATAGCCTATGGATTTCTTTCCTTGTGGCAATGGAACTAGCTTCCATGTATCATTTCCATAAAGTGCAGCCATCTCCTCATCCATAGCTTTTTCCCAATCTCCATTTCCAATTGCATCTTCAAAATAAGAAGGTTTAGCATCTTGTATTACCTTTGTCATGTAGGCACAATGACGAGCCATGTAACTATCATATGTCAATTGTTGCACTAAATTCCGCATCCTCCCAGATCTTCTTGGTCTTGGGTCACTTATCCTTGTATCATCTGCATGTGCCTTTCTTACTCGTGGAGTCTTCACAAGGCAATCCAAGTTCCTCATCAAGACTCTTTTATGAACTGTTTGAATCTCCATCAACGTCTTCAAAATCTGCACATGTTTTATGACCAGCAAAAAGCTTTTATTTACCTTTCTTGGATGTATTTGATGAATTTGCTGGACTGAAATTTCCACACAATCTTCCACTCCATGGATTTGAGTTGGAACTATGTCTTGGTGACACATACAGTCCACTCAAAACTTGAGATTTTGCACTTGATTTTTGAGCATTTTCTTTGTCATTTGGATCAAAATTCAGTCCTTCTTTGGCATCTGCATAGAAGCTTGACATTTCATCAAATACCACATCTCTACTCACCTTCACCTATCGTGTGAGTGGGTTATAACATTTATATCCTTTTTGCTCAAGGGAGTATCCATTGAAGAAACATTTTTCTTCTTTTGGATCAAGCTTCATCCTTAGCTCATCTGGAGCATGTACATATGCAATACAGCCAAAAACTTTCATATGTGATAAGTTTGGCTTTTTACATGTGAACTTTTCTTCAGGTGTAACTTGATGTACAGCAGCAGTTGGAGTTCTGTTCATAATGTATACAATCGTATGCACAGCTTCTGCCTAATAACAATTATGCATATTCTTCTCAGCCATGAAGGCTCTTGCTATTTCTGCAATATGTCTATTTTTGCATTCAGCAACACCATTCTGTTGTGGTGTATACCTGCATGAAAATTGATGTCGAATTCCATGAATTTTAAGAAAGTTGTTGAACTCATTTGACATGTATTCACCTCCTCCATCAGACCTTAATGTTTGAATATACTTCCCTGTCTGCTTTTCTACCATAGCTTTAAAATTCTGGAAGTGAGTGAACACCTCACTCTTCTCTTTCATGAAATATACCCACACTTTTTGTGTATGGTCATCAATGAAAGTAACATAAAACCTGCAACTGCCCATAGATGTGGTCTTTGCCAGGAGTGGAGTGATGACTTCTCTTTCGGGATTTTCAAAGGTAGGGAAAAATCTCATCCATTGTAGCATCAATCTCTTAGTCAATTTTTTATCATGAGGAGGATGGTTAAGCAAGAAAAGGATGATTGGTGATTATGGATTATTTGAATATTAAATAGGAATGCTTTTGCATTCATATGGAAAAATAAATGGAAGAGAAGATACTAGAGTTTGGAATAATGCCATTAGACACTCTTCCAATAGAACTAAGTCCAAGTTTATGGATGACAAACCGAGGATTTCTTGGTGAATGGGATGTAGAGATTTTTTTTCTAAAGTTTCCTATATGTGAACTAGTATGATGTATTTGCATATGAAAAAGGATAATTTAGGTATAAAACTATTACTTGTGAGTACACTCAAGGTTAGGATCACATGTACTGACATGAGATCAAGTCTATCATTTTAATTCTAGAGGGGTTTGGATCACTTTGTTGTGGGACTTTGTTCTATATTTTAGAGGATTATATGGTTTATTATCTCCATTCTGGGATGATCAAGCTTATATGGCTTGGAACTGTGCACTTATCCTTCATACTATTACTCCATGGAAGAAGCATCACATGGAATTAGTTCATTGTGAGGATGCTACATATTATGGAAGTGATAGTTTGGAAGTTAAGTGTATATGAGGATGCTATTTTGAGCACTAGATAGAGCTCAAAAAATTATGAGAAATTGAAACATAGGCTCTACTAGTACTCCCCAAGCTTGACGACTCCTTTGCTTGCAAAAAAGGAAATATTAAAAACAATTATCTAGAAAGGTGTATAGTGCTAAAGATAAATTGTTATAATCATATGGTTTTGAAAAATGTTGAGACCTTATTGCTCTCCTCTTCTCCTCTGAATCCCTTGTCTACTTAGGCTTGTGTCCTAACTTTCCCTTCTGTTTGGCTTTCTTCCCTCAATTTTCCTTGTCTACTTAAGCTTCCTTGGCCTCTTCTACCACTAACACTCCCGCCCTCTTGAGCATGTCATCCTTGATGGGCCCTTGTCGTGCAGGGCAATCAATATAGTACTAGATGATGTCCGTGGTGAGTTCCTGCTCTTTGAGGTGGAGTCCCCTTGCTAGGTCAACTTCAAGTCATCGCCAATCAACATCACGTGGGGTATCTAGATGAGGGAGTTTGTAATGTATGGAGTATATGGCTTGTTCACATGCAAAGAGCTATAGAAGGTGATTCGATTTTGAAATGAATACCTCAGAGTGGTACTCCCACTTGTTGTGAACATATCTTCAAATTTTTTCTTGTAACAGGTTGGGAGGTACTTCACCCTGCAGTACCAAGTGTAAATGATCTTTATAGATAACATCATGCTTAAGTTGTAGAAAAAAATCTAAATTTCCATTTTTGAAGCCGGGTGGGGTGTGCATAAATTTTGGAATGTTTTGAACACCACTTGCATGAGGGCAAAGATCTTTATAAGCATTCATACATTGAAATCAGGCATGGGTTTAATCTTGGCATCGAATGGTGTATGTTGTTGTTCATGTATGCTACTATTGCAGGTCCCTATCGAGGTGCAAGATATGAGTAGTTAATGCAATCTATGCGATGTGCAATATTCTTCATTTCTATAGCAAATGATTTCCAAGAACAATGCATTGGGACGGGTCCATAACATGGGTTATATCAGATGTGTAATGGATCATTCAACCATATGCATAACATTTCTAGGTACTCTTGAAGTAACTTGGCTCTCCAATTAGGCTGGAAAAGAGTACCTCTACATCCGCCTTTGGGAGGTCGTCTTGTCTAATTGTTAGGAAAAGTTTGGGAATTTGCCTGTAATTGTTTTTATCTCCGGATTATAATCTCTCAAGATGAGAAAATACGACATGTAATGTTGTTCTAAAGTTGTGATTAGCCTATGATGGGCTAAGTTCTAGAAGTATTCCAACTGCAGTACAACTTCTCCAATAGTGGACAATGATAGCATATTATAAAGTTGACATGGTTGGTTCAAGGACTTCTGTTGGTGGTGTTTGCCAACTTGTGGGTTGTTGCCTTTTCAGCTAGCTTATCATGTGCTTCTAGTAGGTTGGCATAGTCTTCAAAAATGATTATGATGCTCTCTGGGGGAACAACTAAGGTTTACCACATTTTTCATTACAAATGTTGCATGAGATGTGTGAAGCTTGTGAAGCGGGAAAGTCTACTAGGAAGCCCTTCAAGAAGAGTGGATATGTAGCACATTTTGTGTTAGATCTTGTGCACATACATGTGTGGGGGCCAAGCAAAGAGCCCTCTCTTGCAGGTAACAAGTACTTTATGACCTTCATTGATGAATACTCAAGAAAAGTATGGTTTTATTGTATAAAACAAAAATCAGATGTCTTTGATGTGTTCAAAAGATTCAAGGCATTGGTTGAGAAGGAGATAAGTTTTTTTCTACATCAAAACCCTAAGCTCAGATGGAGGTGGAGAATACTTCTCCCATGCTCTTTGTGATTTCTTGCAGGACCAAGGTATAAAGAGGTAAATCACTTGCAGGTATACTGCCCAATAAAATGGGGTGGTAGAGAGGAAGAATAGGTATATTGCTGAAATTGCAAAGATTATGCTAAATGAAATGAATGTGCTTTTAACATATTGGGTAGATGTTGTATCTACTGTCCTTTACTTGATGAATAGATGTCACACATTAGGGGTACATTACATGACACTTGAGGAGGCATGCAGTGGAAGGAAACCAAACCTTTCACACATTAGAATCTTTGGGTGTGTTTGCTACACACGTGCCTCAAGAATGGAGAGGTAAGAAGGATGCAAGGGCTCAAAGATGTATGTCTATTGGTTATGCTATGGAGAAAAAAGGTTACATGTGCTACAACCATAATACAAAGGAGTTAAATGTATCTAGAGATGTAGTGTTTTATGAAATCAAACCATGGTATGCTTTCAAAGTTCCATTATAGGATGAAGATATTGAAGAGGCAGAGAGTATGTATGAAGCTAGGTTTCAAGATAGCTTGGTAATTAGTGGTCCAAAAATATAAAGAATTTCAAGCATGGATTCAGCCCATCAATGAGTGAATAAAGGAAAGACAAGATTGGTAGAGCTTGATGAAGATGGGCATGATGTTGAAGACTTTGAAGAACCTCTGTTAGAAGGGGGAGCCATATCAAAAGCAGAGATCAAGACACCAAGGCAAAGAGGGTTTATTCCACCAAAGGGAGAAGAAAGAAGGTCAACAAGTGTAAAACATCCATCTCAATGCTTGTTTATGATATTTATATTGCTAGGAATTATGCTTTCATATCTATGATGATCAAATATCATGAAACTTCTACCTATGAAAATCCCAAGGACTCAAAGGAACAACAAGAAGCTATGGAAGAAGAGTACAAAGCCCTTGACGAGAACAACACATGGATTCTAGTTCCAAGACAAGAAGGGATGAAGATAATTGGCAACAAACGGGTCTATAAAGTGAAGAGAAAGTTTGATGGTTCAATTGCTAGGTACAAAGAAAGGCTTGTGAAAAAGGGATTTGCTCAATCCTATGGGATTGATTATGAAGAAACATTCAGCCCAATTGCAAATATGACCACAATTAGGGAATCATTGGGGTTGCCACATCTACGAGGTGGCCAATATATGAGCTAGATGTAAAGAATTATTTTCTTAATGATGATTTGAAGAAGACAGTCTACATGACTAACCATTAGGGTTCAAAAATGCCAAATATTCAGATTTTTTTCGTAAGATTAGAAAAGATTGTATGGTTTAAAGCAAGCTCCTATGGCATGGAATGAAATGCTTGTGGAGTACTTGTGCAAGTGTGGATACAAGGCAAGTGATGCAGATCCCTCTCTATACCTCAAGAGCGAAGGAGGACTAGTTGTCTACATATGCATATATGTGGATGACTTGATTATAGCAAGAAGTGATGATTCAAGTATTAAATGGCTAAAGGCTAAGCTTGGAAATGAATTCAAGATTTTAGATCTTGGATTGCTCAAATATTTTCTTGGAATTGAAGTTATGTATAAAATGATGTTATCTAGATCAAGGGAAATACTTGCTATATGTACTTTATAAATATGGTATGAGTCAATATAAGCCACTCACACAACATGTGGATCCAAACACTAAGTTATGTGCAGGTGAAGGGCAGCCTCTTGAAGATATTTCGGCATATAGAAGCATAATTGGAAGCCTTAATTATGCTACCATCACAAGACTTGACTTGTGTTATGTTATAGGATTTATTTCTCAATCTTTGAATTCACCAATTGATGTTCATATGAATGCAGCCAAGATAGTGCTTATGTACATCAAGCATAATATCAACCAAGAGTTTTACTACACTTATGAAGATGGATTACAACCTCAAGGCTTTAGTGATGTTGATTGGGCTGGTTCAAAGGAGGATAGAAGGAGCACATGTGGCTATGTCTTCATGCTAGGTCAAAGAGTCATCTCATGGATGTCCAAGAAGCAATCTAAAGCTGCATCATCATCTATTGAGGCTGAGTATAGAGCCTTAGCATTTGCTACATGTGAGATCATGTGGCTCAAGAATCTCTTCAAAGACTTGGATAAGGAAGTCAAAGAGTTTACTCTATTTGGAGATAACATATTAAGCATTCATCTAGCAAGCAACCCTATTTTCCATGCAAGAAACACCTCTGAACACACTATCATAACGCTTGTGTAGGAAATTTTTTCTTTCTGTGCTGAAGGTATATACAAGTTTTGGTTCGCAGTATAAGCACCTCAAAGTTTGTAAAGGTTTAGCAAAACTCAACAAGGTAGTTTTGTTCAACTTTTTGAGATACAGTCACTTTTTTGCATCAAAGTATTCTACTAGTCAGTGGCCATTGCTGAAAGCAGTGATGTATTCCGCATGTTGGTTGTTGAGGATAAGTTGGATGGTACCAATTACCCATTATGGGCTTATATGATGCATCATGTATTGGTTGCAAAAGGACTATGGAATATTGTGCAAGGTGTTGAAAAACATCCCTACAAATACAGTTAGTAAAGGTGATGCCGATGGCATTGAAGATGGCGATATTCTTCAGGTTCTTGTTCGTGGAGCAGTTCCTTATCCACCTACTGCAAAGCAACTTTGTTGGGTTGGTAGAGATGCTCAAGCACATGCATTGATAGCCTTGTCTATCAAACATGCCATTATTCCTCACATTCACTCTTGTAGAATAGCAAAGGATACTTGGGATACATTTAACACTTTATACTAGGCAAGGAATGAGGCTTGTATTGCTTACCTTCAAAAACATTTGGAGAGTGAGCACATGAATGAAGAAGATTCCATGAACAGTCTTTTGACAAAGAGCAAAGATTTAACGGAGAAATTGATTTTTGTTGATGATATCTTGCCTGACAGTTCACTTGTGCAGACTGTTCTGAATGGTCTTCCAGATTCATATTAGAGTCTTTCTTCTACTCTTTGATTGATGATAGAAGGAAATCCAAATGCATTAACATTCGAGGAGTTAGTCTTTGTTCTATGGTAGGAAGATTAGTCTAGGCAGAACAGGTCCATTATGCATGTTGCAAATCAAACTTTCCTGGCTAATGAGAAGGGCAAAGATAAATGGAGCTCATCTACAAGTACGTAGAAATGTGCCAATTCTGCACAATCAAAGAAAGATGAAAGAGACTAGAAGAAAATAGAAAAGAAAAAAATGTTATGCAAATACTATAAAGGAAATGATCATGTCATAAAGAATTGTCCAAGACTGACTACAAAAGAGGCAAAGAAGAAAGAGGTTGGAATGGTTGTTGCAGAGGCCTCTACACCCAAAACAAAGTCTGTTAATCCTGTGTAGAATGAAGAATGGGCATTTACCACTATTTGCAACTATTGTGGTTGTGTAGACAATCATAAGTCTACATCAGGGTACATTTTTTCATTTTGTTGGAGGTGCTATCTCTTGGAGGTCTCGTCTTCAAGAATGTATAGCAGCAAGTGAGGCATTTATGGAAGCATTGTGGCTTTCTCGTCTTACTTGTGATATGGGTCTACCTCAGCATGTACCTTGTTTGCTCAGTGATAGTCAGAGTGCCATTGCTTTGGCTAAGAATTCGGCCTATTATGCAAAGACCAAGCACATGACCCATCTTCTCATGAACAGTGTATGTCTGTGGTAGACTCAAATGTTTGGTACTTTGATAGTGGGGCAACCAAACACATTACCTCGCAGTGTAGTTTCTTCACTTCACTTGAGCTTTCCCTATAGGAAATACTATCACATGTGCCAACAACTCCTCTTATACTATTATGGGAGGTGGTAAGATCATTCTAACTACTTTTGATGGTAGTTCCTCTACGTTGTTAGATGCTTTATTGATGTCATTATCACTTCTGGTATCTTATGTCGTGGGTTGTATAAGCTCATAGAATATGCAAAATCTATGAATGACTCAACATGTGCAGTTCAAGATTCTCAGACTATATCGTATTTAAAGCTTTGGCATGCATGCTTAGGTCATCCAAATTTTGCTAGTTGGTTATGCCTGTAGAAATGTGAAATGGTGTCCTCTTTCCCCAAACTTGAGGCACCTCATAAACATGTCTATGAAGGCTGTATTTTGGGTAGATTATAGTGTTACTTCTTCCCAAAAGATGGTTTAGTTCTAGGTACTTAGAAGTTGCAGCTTATTCATAGTGATGTATGAGCTTCTATGCAAATACCTTCTTTTGCGAACTACCTTTAATTCATGACTTTCATTGATGATTTTCCTAGGCATGTGTTGTAGAGAAAAGGGATAGAGAATAGGACCCCCCAAAAATTTTCAATTTATGGGCATCAATTTTCTTCTTCAAATGTCTAGGAAAACCTCATGAAGCCATGTAAATGCACTAGAGGAGTCCTCTGGATGCATAAATCCCAAACATTGTATCATAATCCTTGTAACATAGTAGGAGATTAGAGTTTTCCAATAAAAGTGCCGATCTCTTGTATGTTTAGGGCACATGCATATAATTCACTTGGTGATACTTGTAAAAGAATGTTTGCCATTGTGAGTGATGGAGAACTTAGATTTTCGAATTTTCCTCTTCTTCCTCTTGTATCTCTTTGCTTATGAGCTTGAATGTGTGATTGAGCTTGAATTGAGTGCATGGAAGTGTGGTCTATCCATTTCATTGCTTTTCTGAAGTGTGTAATGTGTGTGTAAATCTTGAGGAGGTGTGTGGTGAGACTAGGTGAGTTGCATAGCTTAGTTTTTTGCCCATAACTTGAAGCAAGTTTGTCATAATCGGACAAGAGTATGACCATTGGATGCATCTCATTGAGGGCTTTGAAAGGAACCTGCTATATACCATATTTCAAGTTCAGAACTGAGAGAAAAGTCTATTTTTGTGTTTACTATTGTTTCATGTATTGTGATACCATTTCCACCTTTGTAAGTGATGAATGTGAGTGACGGCACTCATTTGCATGTAATGATAGCTATTCCACTTCATTGACCATTGTGTAAGTGCATGTCTTCATACACTTGATTAGGTTCAAGATACTTTCCAGATTGATAATTTAAATGTGTGAGCATCCCCACTATATGTACTTGCTAGTCATAGAGGAATAGTCTCTTTCGTCACAAGTCCCTAAGTCGTCACTTAGGTACACATGTTTTTTGGCACCATTGCCGAGGAAGTACACATCCAACTGAGGTACTTATGTGATGGTAAGAGCTTGTAGGTGAAGGTACGAGTTGTGAAGAGGTGAGTATTCTACTTTGGTAAGTCATTTCTCATTGCACTTATTACTTCGCACTTAGAAAGTGTGTGTAGTAAGTTGTTAGACCTAGGGAAGTGAAAATGAGTGAGTAGGAGTAGAGAGTAGAGAGGAAGGAGTAGGAGAAGAGTAGGTTGGTAGATCCCCCAAATCCCAAAAACATTTTCATTTTAGTACCTCAGCCTTGAGTTAGCCTAGCGGTATAAAAACCAAAAATTTCCTTCAGCACTTCACTTGTGATCTACAAGTATCGTGCTCTGACAATCGGTATCACGGGAGTTGTATCGCTAGCTATTACAACCTTCTAGAGCAACAAATCAATGGAGAAGCTTGGAGAGATCATCATTAAGGTGAGATTAAGTGGATTCTCAAGTTGAAATCAAATTAAATATGCTCAAAACATGATCGAGGCTACGATCGATATCATAGGAGAACTATCATGGGATGAAGTGAGAGCTTGATTTCTACAGGCACATAGGGGTGGAGAGGAATGCACAACGAGCACATTCATATAATTGTTTCTAAAAAATTCCTTCATTTGAGTGAGATAAGCGCAAGTATCCTGACCAATCGAGTTCAAGTATCCTGATACTTGAATTCCCATGTGTCTCGATACCTGGCAGGTATCGTGTATCGTCGATACCTATACTCCCCATGTATGGGTATCATGTATTATGAGGTTGCGTATCGTGATACTTGAGTATCGTGTATCGTGATACTTAAGTAGTATCACGACACTCAAGTATCATGTATCACGACACTCAAGTATCGTGTATCGAGACACTCAAGTATCATGTATCGTGACACTCAAGTATTGTGTATCGTGCCACTCAAGTATCATGTATCACAACACTCAAGTATCGTGTATCATGATACTCAAGTATCATGTATCATGACCTTTGATCAATATCATGTATCGTTCTAATTCGTGTATCGTGTATCGTGTATCATTATAAGTCAAGTATCCTGTATCATGGTGATGTGAGTATCGTGTATTGTCCAAGTCTCAAATATCGTGTATCGCCAGAGACTAGTGTATCACGTATCATCGCAAGTTCAAGTATCGTGTATCGTGGAAGGCCAAGTATCCTGTATTGTGGAAATCTGTAAACAACTTGAAAGTCTAGGAAAAGAAAAATCAATTCCTGCCAAATAAGCTCCTAGAATAAACACAAATCAAGGAGCTCCACCAACCCAAATTAGGTGTTTAGTGAATGAACCTATGCTCAGGATGTATCCTAGGAAGCCGATGTAGTATCGTATCATCTGCAAGAAGTGTAATTCTGCCTAGTGCCGATTCCCATTACTTTGATACCTCTAGTGATTCAGACAAAGAAGCTAGAATGGCTTATGAAGACATGCATAGCTCTATGCCCTTGGCAGGATTCATATCCGTACTTGAAGGAGAATATAGAACTTCTCTCTAGCATGTGAACACCAATCAACAGGAGTTGCCAATATACATAGATGGGTTAAATAGATCAGTGGCACGAATGAAGAAAGTGGGTGAATTTGAGATTGTTCCTCGACCAGCCGTGAAATATGAAGGAGGATTGTACATGGATAAAATAGGAGTAATTTATGCAACGACACACTGCCCCGAAACCATAACTGAACAATGGAAAAGTGAGAACATAGATCACCCTAATGAGAGAATAATGAAGATAGGATTTCTACACCCCAAGGTAAGTCTAAAGGGAACAGAGTTTGGAGGGGTGACAAGATTCCTTAGGATGACACATTGACTGATGTGTATATGGTAGCTAGGATGGAGAAACTACTACAAGCCCCTTCATCTTTGTGGGGAGAAAGTAGCAACCCTATCACCATTTATGAGTTACAAGATACGGAGGATATCTCTCGAATTACCTATCTTGACAGGAATATGAGGAATTACTAGCCTATTTCGGATCTAGAAAGATCCCGATTAAGATATCAAGGCATTCCAGTGTTTTCCCCTAGAGATCAGGGAACCACCTCTCAGAACCCTCAAGGAACTTACCAAAGCTTTGCCTACCAAAACTTTGGGCACGCCCAACAACATAGCATCTCGGTGAGGACTAATGTTCAGTTTGTAATGCTAGGAGCCAATCCCAACTATCAAGCCCCATCCAGTGGAGAGCCAAGAAACCGAAATGTTGTTCCAGAAAGACCGCCCATAGGCAGGGGAATTGGCGTTCAAGTGAGACATTCAGCCATTCCTCTTATTGTTGGTGTAAATTACAAGCCTACACATTTGGCTCAAAGGATGCATTGAAGTCTATACATACATGAAGAAGCATAGGAACATATACTAGTGGTTAATTACCACTTTACCTCATTGTAAAAGTCAAATTGACTTGGAATCTCTTGTAATCACCTACCAAAAGGATTCGTGGCAACTTAGTTGCTTGATTGAAAGAATATCTCCAAGCATTTAGGAGCTTGACCATAGGGAGCCAAAAGTTTGAATTTGAATTCAAATTTTTAGTCATCTCTTATAAAAATGGATATGAAAAGTTGCGGGTAAGAGAGAGCACTTCCGAGCCTAGCATTACTGATTTCTGAGTGTGTGTGATGTCTAAACTCAATCCCACACCTCTCTACACCATTTGGCAATGAGATTCATGTTAATGGAGCTGTATGCAAATGTTCATTAATACATACATTAATATTGTCCATCTATGAGTTCTCTGTTAGTCTACTCAAAAGTCTGTCAACTTATCAAGGGCATATCTCGGTCAATTCTTCACCAAATTCAGTGATTCAAAGCTTGTTAGATTTAGCTTGAAGTAATCTACGCGCTGTCAAATTTAAAGACATTCTATTCAGCCATTTTGGAGAAATCTGCATCGAGGTGAACTCTGGTCATTTTCTGCTATAGTCCTAAAAAGTCGGGGGTATAGCTTAACTTGCTAAATTGATTTCTCTTAGCATAGTTTATCATTTTACATCATTCCACTTGGAATAGGTAGCTTACTAAGCTAGTTAGATACCCCTAAAAGGAATTTTTCCAATTCCTATTGTGCTGGTCATACTGAGCAAAATATCCAGCAAGTGTCAAGACATAAATAGAAGGTTTTCTTGAGTTTGTGACTTCCAAAGTTATCTGTTTTGATTCAATCATTGCACACATAATTTCCAAAGGACATAGGACATTTTATGGTGTCATTGGAAAGCTAAGGAGGTCTAGTTATCAACTCTGAAGCAAAAGAGGGCTGGTGCAAAGCAGGTTTAGCAGTACCTACTCAGTCTCTTGGTGCATCCATCCATCTATCCCAACAGTGGTATCAAAGCAAACTAAGGTAAAATGGGAGATGGTTTTCCTTCATTTATTGACAAATTGGACAGGAACAACTATCAAGCATGGTCTCTAAGGATGAAGACCTACTTACAAGGAAGGAGTCTCTATGGGTACATCTTAGGAGATGAGGAATTGCCATCATTCAAAGCAAGAGGATTACCAACCAAGGAAGAACATGAAAAGCTCAACACATGGTGTGCTAAGGATGCATTGGAAAGGTCTTATTTACTCAACTCTATATCTAATTTTCTTTTGCCACATATTAGAAATTGTAAGACATCCCAAGAGACTTGGGAAACCTTGTCATCATATTTTTCCTCCAACACAAGGGCTAGGAAAAATCAGTTGTGGATTGAATTCACAACACTATGGAAGCAACCTAAGCAAGCTGTTTCAGAATTTGTGACCAAGATTAAAGATGTAGCAGATCAGTTAGCAAGCATAGGAGAAGAGATTGAAGAAGAACAGATTGTAAGGCAAGTGATCAATGGGATCAAGGCTGATGACAAATGGGAAAGCTTCACCACTGCCATGGATCTCTACATGGACATGCACACTCCAGATCTTCCAACCCTCATGGGACAATTGTTTACTCATGAAGCAAAGCTCAACAAAAATCGAGACACATCCAAAGGTAATAACTCTTCTGCCCTATACACTGATAAGAAGTCTAAAGATAAAGGCAAGAGCAAGAAGGTGGAAGATGAAGGATCAACCTCTCAAGCCAACTATGCAGGGAGAGGTAGATCTTCAAGAGGAAGGGGTAGAGGAGGTAAGCCAGGTAGGGGGAGATCTTCTAACTCCTCACCATGCAACATTTGTGGTTTATCAAATCATACTACAGATGAGTGTTTCAGGAATTACAAGAATCAGAGAGGAAGAGGATACCAAAGAGGTAGCTACTCACAGTCAAGAGGTAGATTCAACCATCACCAAGGTTACAACAATAATTACACAACTACAACAATAATTACAATGGCAACTACCAAGGAGGATTCAAATCCAGGAAGGATTACAACAACTATACAGAGGAGCAAGATGACTCTCTTCTCATCATGAACATGACCACCTATTCTACATTGACTCAGGATGCTCAAATCATGTGGCTGGCAATGTAGCATTACTCTCTGATCTTGAGGAACCAAAAGGTAAGCATCAAGTCCAAACAGGTGATGACACAAAACATTCTGTAGTTAAAGTTGGAAATGTTAAGACTTGTGATGGAAATCAGAATTTGTTGAGCAGGGTACTCTATGTACCAACCATTACAAAAAATTTGATGAGTGTTGGTCAGATTGTGGAGAAAGGTTTGCAGGTTAGATTCAACCAATATGGAGCATATGTGGAGGATCCAAGACATGGGTTCAAGAGGATTGCTAAAGGAGAAAAATCAGGTAGACTTTTCACTTTTGAGTTGGAAGATACAAAAAATATTGCACTATACAGTTATAAAGATCAAACACTTTCAGAGCTTGAGATTTGGCACAAAAGGTTAGGGCACATTAGAGAAAGAACCTTGAAACAAATATGTAGGGACCAATGTGTGCTTGGGATACCTAATGTATCCAAGCAACATATGATTTATAAGTGTGGTGCTTGTCAATTTGGGAAGTCTCGCAGGTTACCCTTCTCAAAGAAAGGATACATGCATGAAGACTACCTAGAGCTTGTACACATAGATGTATGGGGACCAAGCAAAGACCCCTCAGTCTCAGGATCAAGGTACTATGTGTCTTTCATTGATGATTATAGCAAATGGACTGTATTATACTTCATGAAGCACAAGGATGAGGTATTTAATTGCTTTAAAGAATATCTTGCATTAGTTGAAAATCAGACAGGAAGGAATTTGAAGAGGTTAAGGTCAGATGGAGGAGGTGAGTACTTCTCCAATGAATTTGAAGACTTCTTGTAGGATAGAGGCATCAAAAGAGAGATAACCAAAAGGTATTCTCCTGAACAGAATGTGATAGCTGAGAGAAGAAATAGATTAATTGTTGAGACAGCTAGATCTGTGATTAATGAGAAAAAGTTACCTAACTATCTATGGGCAGAGAGTGTTTCTACTACCACTTACCTCATAAACAGGTTACCATCTAAGTCTCTTGATGGCATGACACCCTATGAAGCATGGCATGGTAAGAGACCTTCACTTGACAATTGCAAAATATTTGGATGTGTACCATATGTACACATTCCTTCTCAGATAAGAGGTAAGCTAGACCCAAAGGCTGAAAAATGCATCTTTATTGGGTATGATTTAAATAAAAAAGGTTACAGGTTTTATAATCCTATCAATAAGGGGTTTATGGTAAGCAGAGACGTTGTCTTTGATGAAAATGATTCTTGGTATGAGAATGAATGCAGGACGGTCAAATTACCCTATGATTTGGAAGAGGAATTTCCAAGTCTTACAAAGGAGGAACCTACTCAGAATGAAGCCTCAAGTTCAGATGATGAAGACACTATCAATCTTGAAGAATTCAAAGCATGGAAGTCCAAAGGCAAAAGATGAAGAAGCTTGAAGACATACCTGAATCCTCAACTTAACCATTTAGAAGATCACAAAGAGAAAGCAAGCAACCTATCAGATATGGGTATGATACATCTCTTGTTACTAAACATTCTATTTATCTTGCCAAAGATTTGTCAAATGAAGAACCAGGATCATATGAAGAAGCAATAACCAAATCAGAATGGAAGAAAGCTATGGATGAGGAGATTGATGCTCTCAAAGAGAGTGACACATGGGAGTTAGTACCTAAGAAGGACTCAATGAAGGTAATAGGATCCAGATGGATCTATAAGCTTAAATAAAATTCTGATGGCACAATCAATAGGTACAAAGCCAGATTGGTAGCCAAGGGTTTTGCACAAACCCAAGGCATTGACTATGATGAGACATTCTCACCTGTGGCCAAGATGCCAACCATTAGAGTGTTGGTAAGTGTGGCTACATCAAAAAATTGGAATATGTACCAATTGGATGTCAAGAATGCTTTCTTGAATGGATGGATTTCAGAGGAGGTATATATGTCACAACCTCTTGGCTATGAGGACCCCAAGAAGGTAACATATGTTTGCAAATTAAAAAAGGCTTTATATGGATTGAAGCAGGCACCTAGGGCATGGAATTACAGGTTAAGTACATACCTCCAAGACCAAGGTTTTGTCATGAGCAAGGCATATACTTCTTTGTTCATTAAGAGAAGTAATTCAGAGGTAATATACCTTTGTGTTTATGTAGATGACATCATCATTACAGGTAATGATGTCAATGGAATCAGATATATCAAAAGTCAAATGATGAAGGAGTTCAAGATCAATGATCTTGGTCTATTGAAATATTTTTTGGGACTTGAATTAGTCTACACTAATTCAGGGATATATATCACTCAGAAAAAATATGTACAAGATATGTTAAAGAAGTTTCACTTGCAGGATGCTAAAGTAGCAAACACTCCAATGGAGGTAAACCTAAAGCTAAGTGCCCATGAAGGAGATGAAGTCAAGGACATTACAGGTTATCAAAGTATGGTGGGTAGTTTGAACTATGCTACCTTAAGAAGGATAGATATTGCATATGGAGTTAGTGTGCTAAGTCAATTTATGCGCAAGCCAAGGATACATCACTTAGAGGCTGCCAAGAGAATCTTGAAGTATCTCAAGGGTACACAGAACCATGGTTTGTATTTCCCTTACACTTCAGATATTGATATCAAAATTTATTCAGATGCAGATTGGGCAGGATGCAAGGATGATAGGAGGAGCACTTCTGGATATATCTCTTTTGCAGATGACAAACCAATTTCATGGTCTTCAAAGAAGCAACCTACTGTTGCTTTGTCTTCCACAGAGGTAGAGTATAGAGGACTAGCTAATGCCACACAAGAAGCAATTTGGATTAAGCTTTTGTATACAGAATTGGGCTTATTTACTAGGTCTCCAATAATCTTTGGAGATAATACAAGTAGCTAATCCTATTTACCATGCTAGGACCAAACACATAGAGGTCCATTACCATTATGTGAGAGAGAAATTGATAAGCAAGGACATTCAACTTACCGTCGAACCATGAAGACACATTTTTCTGGGTTGAGGCATACTCTATATTGTCGACATTTGGTAAACATCTTTCCTAATTCAGGGATATGCTCTAATTGTATAGCTGAGTAAGTGCATAAATCATCCACGTATACCTCCATACGCTTTCTCAGGAACTCCTTGAATACATGGCACATCAATCTTTGGAAAGTGGCTAGGGCATTGGTTAGGCCGAAAGGCATGACCCTAAAGGCATACACTCCCCATTCAGTTGCAAAGGCTGTTTTATGCTGGTCCTCAGGAGCAATAGCTACCTGATTATAACCTGAAAAGCCATCCAAAAAACTATAAACTTCCTTCCCTGCCACTCTTTCCAAAAGATGATCCGTGATGGGTAATGGGTAACTATCTCTAATGGTGGCACCATTTACTTTTTTCAGGTTTATGCATACCCTTAACTTACCATACTTTTTCGGTAAGACCACCAAGGTTGACACCCATTCCGTGTGTTCAATCTCATATATGAATCCAGCATCTAATAACTTATCTATCTCTTCCTTTATCTTTGCTGAGTAAACATCGTTATATGTGTAAGGTCTTTGTTTGGAAGGTTTAGCTTCAGATGTCATAGGGATTCTATATGCACATATAGATGGATCTACTCCTTTCAAATCCTTATATGTCCAGGCAAAGACATCCCTGTATTCCCTTATGAGTCGTATTAACTCTTGTTCTTCCTCCATTGAGACATCCTGTCCTAGAAAAGTACATCGTTCTTCTCCTTCCTCTAAGGTTACTACTATTTTCTTGGTCTGTTCTTTATTGTCATATGCTATTCCTGGCTGTGCTTCTCGTTTTGGCATTTGAATAGCGATTTTCCTCTCTTCTACTTCATATTTTTTGAATTGGGCGGGCACTTCAAATTGGTCTTGAGGCTTGTTTTCTTCATCATTTTTTGCTTTATCTAATCCAAGCTCCTCTTCCTGTGTTGGTTCTTGATTTATTTCATTAGTTATGACACTCACTTCTTGATTTCCACTTTCTATTTCCATTTGCTCTTGCTCCATTTCAATGCTCTCGTAATCCTCCTTCAACTCCTTTTCTATCACTTCCCCTTCTTCAACCTCTTGAAGAACTACCACATATAGACTAACGTCATATCCTTCCTCATCAATGCATTCATTGATGGTTATCACTTCTTCGTTTACACACACATTGAGAGTAGCTAAAATCTCCATCTAACCATGAGGTTCAAATTCTTCATCTAGGAATATTTGAGGCATATAGGCTGGATCTTGTACTGATCTAGCAACTCCTTGCCTTTGCTGCCATCCTTTCCTCCTATCTTCTTCCTTTTTCGCAATTTGGCATATCCATAGATGAGTGTCTTCATTCATCCATGATTGGTCACTTGAACCTATACTATGAATCGACTGATTATCTTCCTCCTTGTGAATCTGATTCCATTGTAAGGGAGGAACATCTTGATACGTATATGTGTGGATGTTTATTCTTGTGGTGGTTCCTTCATGCTGTAGGTATACAGCGTCTTTTCCCCAATCTTGCACTACCTTTAGTTGTCTCATGAAAGGTCTTCCAAGTATCATTTCATAATTGCTAGGCCTTTCAAATTGACATATCGCTAAGGTGTGCTCGAATTCAACTCCGCAAGTGGTAAAAACTACCCGTTCCAATAATCCCAAGGGTCGTTCAATGTGTCCATCTGCCATTTGTATCTTCATGCACGTTGGTCTTAAAGCTGGTTTTCCCCATTTTTCCCAGATTTCTTTAGTAGTAATTCCTACTCCAGCTCCAGAATCTAAGATGGCTTTAGTGGTGTAACCCCTATAGGTAATTGGAAGGCAAGTATTTCCTTCATCTCCCTCACTAAACTCTCCAACCTTATCGATTGGGATTTTTACTGTGTTTACTTCATCAGACATCTCCTTCTCGTCCACCTTGATCTCCAATTGGCTGGTCAGTTTCTCCTTCAAATGTGGTTTGATCCTTAACAATTCTTCTAACGTCAGGCTACAAGGGATTTTTACCTTTTTAAGATGTTGGATGATATCCGATGTTTTGACTGATGGGTTTGGTTCTTTTTTCCTTATCGAGGGAATACAATATAATTCCGAATTATGTTCGTACTCTCCTGTGTAATTTGGCAAAACATTTACACTGTCATTTTCTTTGTTACTTGGATCAATTGGTATTATTTCTTCTTAATTCAGTTCACGTATGGAGTCTTCAATTTCACCTTCTGCTTCTAGCTCCTCAAAGGGTGGTTCTATTCCTTCCACTTTCTTCCATCAATCTTCTTGGACTCTTGCCCACAAGTCTTTAGGCCATTCCCCTTCTACTTCGGGAATAATGGATCCTTCCCTTTTGTCCTCACAGTGATTTTCATTGTGTATCTCACCTTCTTTGGTTCTCTCAAGGTCATTAAGGATGACACACTCTTGGAATTCTTCTTCGGGAATTTGCGAGTTGGGTAATTGAACAACAGGTTTTTCTAGGGTCTATTGAGCCACTTCAATTAACTTCTTAAATATCTCCAACCTTTCTTTCTCTAGGTCACCTCTAGGATATTCTCCTTCATGTTGTTCAATGGTAGGTCCTGCTCTTATTCGTGCTTTGTACGCCTGAATCCACATGGCTAATTCTTCAGGCATGGGATCTGCTAAAACTGATCCTACCTCTTCTTTTTTTAACTTTTCTTTCCGAATTTCTTCTTCCTCTTCTTGTTTCTCTTTTGGATTTTGTTCACTCTTTTCATTTTCCTTCTTTTGTTGTAGTTTCTTTTCCTTCATCCTATCTCTATGGTTCTTCCATCTTTGTGTTCGTTTACTTGTAACACTTTTCTCAGGCTCCTCCGAGTCTTCAACTATTTGAGGTGTAGGTATGTTCCTTTCTCCGTCACCTTGATCATTTTCTTTAGTTTTGTCTGGGGTCTCTTTAGCTTTGGCTCTAGTTATTGCTTTCAATGGCACGGTGTACTCCTTATCACTTCCTGACGACTCTATCACTTCTATCACATTAATCTGCATGTTAGAGTTAACTTTGTTGGGGTTCTTGGGGCAATCTCTGAAAAGGTGTTCTTTACCACAATCACTACAGTATCCTTTCCAGACTCGCTGTGGTGGTGGTGGGTTTGGTAGTGTACATTCTCCGATATAATGATCATCTCCGCATCTATAACATGGTCCTCTAGGTACAGGCGGTCTGTTCATGGGTTAGGGGGGTATAGATGCCCTGGTGGCTGTGTACATTAATGACACATAGTCCTGCTCATATCCATAGGAACTATCCGGCACTTCCATGCCATAGGCATATGGTTCGTACATTTGTCCATAATCTATCATAGACCTCTCATAAGTGGGATAGTTTCCTTGGCTATGGTCATAGGATGAATCATATTGTTCATTACTAGTCAAAGGTGTGGCTGAAACTATTGCTCTCTCTAAGTTTTCTTCAGGTTGAGCTATTTTCACTGGGACAACATTTTGAGGATAGGGTAGTTGTTGTCCTAACACCGGTGTCGGGAAGAAGGAGGTCGGGCAGGAAGCCGGCTTCCTGCCCGACCTCCTTCTTCTCGACACCCTGAACCCGACGTGAAGCGAGGTGGTTGCCCAGTGATCCTCGACGCATCACTCACTCCTTGAGAAGATAGACAAGAACCTCGGCATTGGACAGAGACTCCAGGTACTAGCATTTCAAGTTATTTGATTTTTGCATTGCTTCACACACACTTTGAAACAGAAAGATTGTCTTGCTGCTTGAGTTTGAGCATCCACACTTTGCATTAGTATAGTCCATACATGTGAGCACTTTTTTTCCCGCTTAGACTAGGGATTTGCTGATTTCATAGCTTAGACAGAACATTAGAAAACTTATCACAAAAAGGGGGAAAATACATTGAAATCTTGGGAATTGAAGAGAGAAGAGATAGATCAAATTTTGGCCTAGGCAGATCAGAGAGCGATTAGACTGATTTTACCCTCTGGCTCGTGACTCATCGAGCTTCTTCTCTGATCTCTACTCAGAGCTTAGAGAGATAATTGAGCCACTTACGCTAGACCTTGTGCTACATTCTAGGATAGAGCAGAGAAGAGAGATAGAGGATATATTCAAGGAGTTGGTAATAGAGAAACAAGGGGCTCGCGTAGTTCAAGCAGTATTGAGAGAAAAGGGAAGTTTACAGGCTTGAACGTAACCGAATATCTGGATGTTTTTTAGGAACAAGCACGGATTTATGGTCTACCCGAGGATGTGTTTACACATTACTTCACACGGGTAGTATCAGGATCTATTTTAGCCTCTATTACTGCACATATAGCAAAGCCTTGGGCTGAGTTCAGAAAGGAATCGCATAAACTCTTTTATCTGGAAGACTTTTCCCAACACAGCAGAGAAGGGTTCTTGCGGTGGATAAGCTCTCCAAAGCCCACTGCATCCCTCACTCAACTTTTGAATGAGTTCTTGAGAAGATATGACCAACTTCCACAGGCCGATTTAGATGCTTTGAGACCTGATCTAGTTATATCTTTCCTTAGGATCTTAAGTCCTGAAGACAGGACTGAGCTCGAAAGGAGGATTGAAGAGCCTAGGAAGAGATTTGGGTTGACTGAAGATTGGGCAGTAGTGAGGAGAGAAGTGGAAGCAGTTGCTCAGATGAGGCAACGCCAGGCGGTGTTATATGATAGACCTGCAGTGGTAGCTCCACAACCGCCTAGGGAGGCTCCGCTTCCAACAATCCCAAACGTGCCTGCAACATCGACTTTTGCTAATGTTGCATCGACTTCGCGATCACCGATGGAGCTACAGGTTGAGATTCTCAGTCGACAAATAGAGAATCTTATTACGATGCAAGCGTCTATGTCAAAAGAAATGGCGAGTATTCACAATAGAGTTTATTCTATGGGATATCAAGACCCCACTCCTCCTCAGGCGAGTACGAGTTATGCAGATGCAATTCAAAGAGGTACTATGCCCATTCCAAATATGCAAGGCTATGTGATGCCTCAGCCTGCACCTCTAGTGCAGCCTGTTGCCCAACAGACACCTGCACTGCCAGTGCAGCCTACATTTCAAAGAAACACTAGACCTTTTGAGAGGCGAGCGACAGGTGGGTTTGGAGGGGCAAAGAGATGCGTATGGTGCGACGCAAAAGAACATTTTTCATATGCATGTGAAGAGCTTAAGCTAGCAAAAGATCATCAACTAGTAATAGATATCGATAAGAAGTTGTGCGACCTCAGGACCCGCCTTCCTCTACCTGTGAATTGGGGAAAGCGGGGAATGAAAAAATTTTATGAGGATCTATCTGGCAATAATGCAAGTACATCAGCCACACAGTTAGAGCCCATTGAGGAAGAAGATGAAAATGTGCCTAGACCTCGACCTCAAAGAAACTATTCTATAGAGGCTTTGGTGAGGGCTAGGGATGCGATTATGCAGAAGACTGCCTGGAAGTCTCCTATTGAAGAATCCTCGGTCTATTCCCATATAGCCAATGTGGAGGAAAAGAGGAAGAGGGATGAGAGTCAGGAAGAGACTGAGCCAGAAAGAAGAGTGACCAGAAAGCAAAGTCAAGAGGCCGAAGAAAAGGCTAAAGAGCCAGAAAAGAAAGTTCAATTTAAAGAGCCTATTGCTACCCAGGCAGAGGCAAAGAAGAAGGAGATAAGAGAGGGAAAGAGGCTAGCTGGGCCAACTAAAATTCAAGAACCGACTAAAGAAAAGGAGAAAGAACCAGAGCCTATTCAAAAGGCCAATGAAATTCAAGAAAGTATTCAAGAGGCTGACAAAGAAAAGAAGAAGAAAAAGAAGAGAACTCCAAAGGCTATATTAATTTCTGAGTTGGAAAAGAAAAATGACGCAAGAGAGATATTAAATGACATACTGTTGAAGAGTCAGGTGATGATGTCCTTGGAGCAGGTCTTCTCCATAGCGAAGACTGAGTTCAAGGACAGTTTTATAAAATTGGTCAAGAGAAAGAGGTTTCCATTACCTCAAGATGTAGAGATGGAAGAGGCAACTGAAGATATCCATGTGACAAATGAAGCAGTTACATTGAGTGACACATCTGACGATGATGATGATGAGATTGCTAGATGCCATAAGAATTCTCTAGGTCCTATAATACCTGATGATGAGATGAGAAAGACGGAAAGTGAATTTAGCAGGACATTTTGGGCAAGAGGAACACCTGAGATGAAGGTGAAGTTAGGGAGCAATGAGGAGTCATGTTTTGCTCTGGCCTTGATTGACTCAGGGTCAGAAATAAATGTGATCTCCAAGAAGCTTTATGATAAGTTTAGATGGCCGATAGATAAAGACCACAGATGGAGGATGAGGACGACAGATAATGGCTCAGGAGCACTGCTTGGGGCATATGCATTTGTGCCTATGACCATAGGAGGGATTTCTGAGAAATTTCACTTCTTCGTCCAGGACCAATGTTCATATGAGGCTATCCTTGGGCAGCCCTTTATAGCTGAGGTGCGAATGGAGTCTAAGGCCATCGATGATGGATCTGCTTATGCCAGAATCCGTTCTAGATCTGGTCTTCATTCTTTGCAAGTGATGACGGTGTGTCCAAATCACTCTAGAAATAGAAAGAATATAAGAAAGAAACCTATTAACTCTCATGACCATGATGAGTGTATGCCTGTTGGAGAGTATGGAGCTTCAGCTGATCAAAATTTCTGTTAGGATCCACTGTTGAGCGAGACAATAGTGGGAATTGGTTTGATGTCTCGCGAGATTCTGTACAAAGTTTTGAAAGTTTTTCTATTTACTCATCTGCATTCAAGTTGCTATGTTTACAAAAAGAGAATGTTTCAAATAAATTTAGAAAAGTTCATGAGAGATACTATAAAGATTTAGGGATCATGTTACCTGATGAGAGGATAGAGGATGTGATCCAGTTGGAGAGAAGTTTGACTACTCTGGAAGAGCTTGAGCAAGCATTTGAGAGAAATGAGAAATCAGTGATCATTGTGCTCAGTTCTATCCAAGAGTATGAGATGATTGATGAGTTTATGAGAGAGCATGAAGTAAATGTTAACACAAAGTATAAGACTGTGGATAAGAAAGTGAAGCCTATAGCTCAGCCATTGCCAGAAGATAGTCATGAGAAGTATCTGCGAGTGTCAGATGACCCTATGCTGAGACGACGAGACCTCATAGGGCATCATTTTACTGATGAGACTGTTAAAGAGATCAAGTTTGGAGAAAAACCATTCTTGAGAGATGAAGAGAAACAAAAGTTCATTGAAGTTATTAAGAAACATGAAAAAGCATTTGCACTTTTTCCACATGAGATAGGTTGCGCGGACCCGAAACAAGTACCTCCCATGATTATCTTTACAGTGCCACATATACCATGGAATATCCGGCCTATACCAGTCCCAAAGGCTCACTTGTCTGAGCTGATGAGACTGCTAAAGGAAAAGATTTCCATGCGGATATTGGAACCCTCCTCGGCTTCATATTCGAATAGGTGGTTTACAGTGCCTAAGAAAAATGGGAAGCTTCGTTTCATTTAGGATCTGCAACCTGTGAATAAAGTCACAATTAGAAATGTAGGAACATGACCTATAGTTGATGAGTTTGCTGAGGCATTTGCTGGGCATTCCATCTACTCTATGGGCGATCTGTATTCATGTTACGACTAGTTTCAGTTGGCTATGGAGAGCAGAGATATCACGACCATGAGGACTCCATTGGGCCTTGTACGCATGTGTACTTTACCACAGGGAGCGACGAATTCTGTGGCTCATATGATGAATGCCATGAACTTGGTTTTACGAGACTTTATACCATCTGTGACTATGCCATTCATTGATGATGTTCCTATAAAGGGATGTGAGGAAAGAGTGAAAGATGTGAGTTTAGATGCTTCAGGATGCAGAAAGTTTATGAGTGATCATATATCTGACTGTGAAAAGATCTTTGAGAGATTTGAAGATGTGGGGCTAACACTTTCTTTAGAGAAATCTATTTTTGGCGTTGATAAGGTCCTCATTGTAGGACATCTGTGTGGACATTATGGCCGCAAGCCATACCCGCATAAAGTTGAGGCCATTAGTAGGATCTCTGAGGTGTGTCGTAATGTCAGTGAAGTGAGAAGGTTTCTAGGAGCCTGTGTATTCTATGTGATATGGATTCCTCACTTTGCTCACGTTGTGAACCCCTTATATGACCTTCTAAGAAAGAGAAAGAAGTTTGTATGGACAGAGAAACACTCGAGAGCTATGCGTAAATTGAAGCAATTGCTAATTGAAGCCCCGATTTTGAAGCGTGTTGACTATTCATGTCAGAGACCTATCATTTTGACCGTTGATACCAGTCCTATTGGTATAGGCTAGGTCATAGGGCAAGATGATGATGAGGGGCAGAGATATGTAGTGCGCTTTGATGCTAAGATTTTTCATGACACTCAAAGAAAATATCCACAAATAAAGAGAGAACTATGGGGATTGGTGACTGCTTTAAAGAGCGATAAAGAGTATTTTATTGGGGCGAATGTGATAGTTGAGACCGATTGTCTTCCATTGATTGGCATGATTGCAAATTGTTCATCTCCGGATATTGCTATGCTTAGATGGATCTCTTATATAAAGTTTATAAATCCTGCATTTGTACACATAGCTGGGAAGTCGAACATAGTGGCTGATATGCTTTCAAGGGTAAAATTTGATGATGAGTCTGATGATGATGATGAGGTAGAGAGAGATACACATATGATGAGATATGATCCATTGGTATATGTTTATGAGCAGTTCCATGAGAGTGAGTATGATGGCGAGTGGAGAGATATAGGAAGATATCTGAGTACTCTAAAACCTTCCCCAGGTTGATCCACAAATAAGTATAGATCCATCAGGAAAAAGTCTTACAACTTTTTCTTGAAGGATGGGCTTATTTGGCGACATGCTAAGGGCAAGGTAAAGAGTCCACAGAGGGTACTAAGTTCTAGGAGTCTTCAGAGCAAAGTGATGAGAGAAATGCATGAGACCTTATGGGCAGGTCACAAAGGATTCTATACTACATGTGAGAAGATTAGGGAAGCCTACTGGTGGCCAGGGATTTATGTGAGTGTGAGAGGCTTTGTAGACACTTGTGCTACATGCCAGGTGCATTCATCAGTTAGGCACAGAGAACCGTTACATCTGACTTACCCTCCTTGTATCCATTACAAGTGGGTGGTCGACCTTGTAACCATGCCCAAAGGGATAGATAAGATGAGATACATTGTACTTGCCAGAGAGGACTTGACCAACCATGTGGAAGGTTGAGCTCTCCGTACGAAGACTACTTATAATGTATGCAAATTCCTTTTTAGAAGAAGTGATCTCAAGATTCGGATACGTTGAGAAAGTGGTTGCAGACAGCGGAGAGTTGGATGAGAGAGAGGCAAAAGAGTTCTTTGACCAACATGGAATTCGATTGTCTCTCACCACTGCCTATAAACCAGAGGCAAATGGGAAGATCGAGAGAGGTCACCCTTCCATTGTGAAGGCGATCTCTAAGGCTTGCAGCGATGACATCAAGCAATGGCCTAGATTTCTTCCATTCGCGTTATGGGCTGATAGGATGACTTACACTCGGTCCACAGGATTCATGCCTGCTGAATTGGTGTATTGTCAGAAGCCAGTCTTCCCCATCCAGACTCAGATAGTGACATGGTTGATGCTCCCATGGAATGATGGCATGACAAGAGAAGAACTTTTATCAGTAAAAGAAATGAAGCAGATTATGAGATTGAGCAAGAACTTCTGGAGGATGCTGCTGATGACACTGAGGCTGATGCTGATGAAGAATGATAGACCGACAAATTAAAGAAAAGCTCGATCAAGCAATGAAGATGGAGAAAAATGACCAGGTGAAACGTTTCCAATTTGAAATTTGTTTCTTTCTGATAGAGCATATGCATTGCATTTATGTGTGTGATAAAGACATGTATGAGTTTATGAAAATCATGTAGAATGAAGATACCAAATATCTATTATGGGTTTGCACGAAGCATGAGCGACTAGGAATTATATGAATATGATCAGTTAGTGGACTAGAGACTTTTGGGAGTGAAAGCTTGGGAATGTGATGGCATGCTTAGACCGAGTGCATGTATATGCTGATTGATTTGAACACTTAGTGAGTGGGAAACTTTGGATCCTAGTATTTATTTCTTGCGAGATCTTACCTCCATATGTATCATGATTTAAGAAAAACCTTCATACTCAAGCCAACTTATATGTGTATGCATGTTGTTAGTGCGCTGCGATGGGCTAGTAGACGGGTGGAACCACCTTGGTCGGGTGATCAAGGCCACGAGTCGTAGCTAGTTTCGTCATAGGCCTAACCTATTTGTTGTCATGCGCCTGCATGGGTCGGTAGGCAGGTGGAGCCACTCTGGCCGGGTGGTCAGAGCCACGAGCTGACGTCGATTTCATGTAGGGCTGATGTTGTGTATGTCGTGCGCTATGTCGGGTCGACAGACAGGTGGGGTAAGCTTGGCCGGGCGGACAAGTCCATGAGTCGCACCCGATTTCGACATAGGCCGATTTGTGAAAATGAAAGATAAAAAGAAATGCTGAGCTGAGATGAAGAGAAAAAGAAAAATAAAATGAAAAAGAAAGAGAAAAAGAAAGATCTAATGGAGAGTTGGACAGTAGGAGATAAATGGTGGGAATCAAAGTATATTCTACAAATCGAGTTAGTAGAAACATAAGTATATGCTAGTACTTAGAATGAGCAGTTGGATCTGAACTAGGTTGAACAAACAGAAGATATGGAAAGCCAACGATTTATTCATGTGATTACTTGTCAGATTGTAGATGCAGGAACATAATATGATGTTTGTGAAGCTTGAATCTACCTAATTTTCTAAAATTCATACTAATCTTTATAAAAATTGCATGACTGCTTGAGATCATGATTTGAGTTTTGAAAAGAAAAACATAAAAAGTAAAAAAGTATTCCAAAAGAACCTTGATGCGCTTCTGTCAACATCTTGCAGGTTGGCCCATCGGGACGATGTGCAGGTTTAGCGGGGGCGAATGTCGGGATGAAATCCCGCAGGGAGTGTGCACTAGTTTTTTTCAAAAGTTCATTGTTTTTGAGTTTTTGTGTGATGTTTTGACTAAAGAGGGGTATATTTCATGCATAATTTGGTAGAATTGATTGATTTTGTGATGCGAAAACATGTTTGAGATGTATGTTAGACCCGTGTGTACAGATAACTGACATTAGACCCATAAAAACCTTAGGTTTGACCTTTGAAACTCACTGGAAAACGAGTTTACCCCATGAAACCCGGACTTGAATCCTTGGAAACCCTTGGAAACCCTTGGAATTTAGGCCAAAATTGTAAAGAAACCATTAAATTGATGAGCTTGAGATAATTGTGAGCAAACCGCTAATTTTCTCGGCCAAAAACCCTAGGTCGGACCCTTGAAATTGGCGGTTATCTTAGGTCAAACCTTAAAAACCAATTAAATTATGAACATGCAGTGTGAAATTGAAACCTTAGTATAGGGAAAAATTAAAAGACTGCCAAAAATAGAAAGTTCATTGAAGAGGTTAGAACGTTCTAGAAGGAAGTCCTAGGGAGGGGCCTATAAATAAGTTCAAAATCATTTGTTTCTTCCTCATCCTGTGGATTGCCCTTGTGGATCGTGACCTTCAGGTTTATGCGGTTTCCGATTATCTGAAGTAAAGAGAAGGAAGGCCATTGCGGAGGATACTTGAAGAAAAGAACGGACCGAAGTAAAGTTGGAAGAGAAGCTTGAACAAGAAGATCGAAGCAGAATCCCGTGGGGGATTTCTCGCACTGTAGCGAGGGGTCTAGTTTACATGGGCCGATCCGCACTGTAGCGGCGGCATTTATCTTGTATCATCACACCGCACTGTAGCAGTTTCATTGTAGCAGGGGCCCGCACTGTAGCGGCATATTTGTATCATTCATTTTTATTGGAGGACTTGAGTTTCATTTCCGTTGTATCGTTGGGCTTCATCTGCATTCGGTGTATCACTACGGTATCCGATCGTCTCTTTCTGATGCCCACGGTCCCACGTGTACACACACACATCTCGACACTTCCGAGGGACAAGGGGCCCTACGAGGATCGTGCACGCTCCAGAGAGCACAGGCGAGGCACCCAGCGCACAGACGCCGCTCGCAGGACAGCGAGAACGGTGCACAAGAGAGGGGCCTGATCCAACCCCGGCGCCAGCTTCCTGCCCGACCTCCTTCTTCCCGACACCGGCCGGGGTTGGATCAGGCCCCTCTCTGGTGCACCGTTCCCGTTGTCCTACGAGCGGCGTCTGCGCGCTGGACGCCTCGCATGTGCTCTTTGGAGCGTGCACGATCCTCGTAGGGCCCCTTGCCCCTCGGAAGTGTCCAGACGTGCGTGTGTACGCGTGGGATCGTGGGCGTCGAAAAGAGACAATCGGATACCGCAGTGATACACGGAATGCAGATGAAGCCCAACGATACAATGGAAATGAAACTGAAGCCTCCAATAAAATAAATGATACAAACAGGCCGCTACAGTGCGGGCCGATGGTACAATAAAACCACTACAGTGCGGTGCGATGATACAATATAAAAGCTGCCGCTACAGTGCGGGCCGGCCGATATAAACTAGATCCCTCGCTACAGTGCGAGAAATCGCCCTCGGGATTCCGCTTCGGTCTTTACGGTCCAAGCTTTTCTTCCTCTTCACTTTACAGCTCTTTACTTCAAAATCCACAGAAACCTGGTAGGAAGATCCATAAGCAACCCACGGGGTGGGGTAAAATCATGTTAGTACATTTGAAAGATAAAACACTTATTTAAAACATTGCTTCTCTTTCCCTCGTTCTTATATCAGTACTTAAATTTTCCATTGAGGCTCTTGCATCGTTTTCTATCAAATATTATGTGAACTCATCAGTGCATTATTGCTTCGTTATAGTTACTCAATAAATGGGGTAGTAATGACCACCTTACCTTCTCCAGATCCACCATCCATTCACACATCTTAACTCGTCTTCTTTTATCATAGCATATTTTTATTGTTTGTGAATAAGTTCTTTTACTTCATTCTTCTTCCATCCTCATGCTTCAATATGTTGCAAGTGAATTTATATTTTTCTCAACATGCATATGCAAAGAGTTAAAACATTACCCTCTATTGTAATAGTACTTTTCTCAGTGTTGTTTCGTTCTTCTATCCATTAAACCATTATTTGTCCCTTATGTTTTCCGAATGCATATAGAGGGAGTCAAAACATATCCATAGTCAGTCTTTAAATTTATACCTGTGACAACGATTCATGTAATGCTTAGCGATTCTTATTGCCTCTGAAATGCAGTAATCATTTCACCCATATTATAGTAATTTAAGTCGTTGTAGGACATACCATACTTAAAACGTAAATGGTTTTGGTTTGACATGATTTTGTCCAACCCTATGATCGAATCTCTTCTCTTTCCATCTCGATTCCCTTATGCGACGGACTACACCTCTCTCTCTCTCTCTTCCATTTTCTTTACATGGCGCACACGTGAATCTCTCTCTCTCTCTCTCTCTCTCTCTCTCTCTCTATCTCTCTCTCTCTCTCTCTCTCTTCATACAGCCGCCTCTCTCTCTCTTCATACAGCCGCCTCTCTCTCTCTCTCGTTTCGTTTTGCGCAGCGCTCTCCACCGACTTCCTTCTTCCCGACACCTGAACCCGACGTGAAGCGAGGCGGTTGCCTGGTGATCCTCCACGCGTCACCCACTCCTTGAGAAGACAGACAGGAACCTCGGCATCGGACAGAGACTCCAGGTACTAGCATTTCAGGTTTTGTGATTTTTTTGCATTGCTCTACATACACTTTAAATAGAAAGACTGTTTTGGTTGCCTGATTCTGAGCATTCACGCTCTGCATCATTTAAGATCATACGCGTGTGCACTTTCTTATTGACGCATAGATCAAGAATCTACTTCTCAGCTTAGATCATAACAAGAGGGAAATTAAAATGAAGGAAATGATTGATCAACAGTTTAGGAGATATGAAGAACGAATTAAGGAAATAGAAATTAACACGAATGAATCTATAAAATCAAAGTTTGGTATTGTTATGACCCTAATGCAAACTATAAATGCAATATCTGACACTATTTAGCTAATGGGCATAAGTATTAAAGACCTAAAAAATGAAATGGACTCTGAGATTTCTGAATTGAGAAGTAAGGTTGACCTGTTGACAAACCAAGTTAATGATCTACAAGTATTGAAATGTGATAATGAGCATGAGGTAAAAGTCCAAGGCATATCTGCACACAAACAATCTTTAGGTCTTAGAAGACCCACGCCTAGAGTGATACCTAGGAAATCAAGTCGGGTTGAGAAGAGACCTATACGTTGCTTTTGGTGCGATCAATATGGACATATGTTCTGGGATTGTCTAGAATATGAGAGTGCATGCAAACATAGACTTGTAAGTGAGCATGAGGGAAAAATTTATAAATATCAAGAGGAGATACCTTTGCAATTGAATGTAGCAAAAGGTGAGATGAAAGCGTATTTCGAGAAGATCAAATATAGACCAAAACCGCTTCAGAAGATGTGGAAACCAAAAACTCGAAAAGATAATAGATTTGAGGAACAAAAGAGTATGCCATCTATTGAGAGTCAAGAGAAACCAACTGAAGAAACAAAAAGTACACAGATAAAGGTTGAAAAACAAAAAACTGAGAAGATATTAAAAGAGCAAATGCAAATAGATCATAAGAGAGAATCTGATAGAGAAATTCAAGAGAAATCAGAGAAAGATCAAGATTTATATGTTTCATTTGATCCTAAATTTTTAACTAATGAGAATCTTTTTGATCAAGAGAAAGTTGCGAAATTAGAGTCTCAATTGAACTTTGATAAATAGATTAAACAAGAAGAGAGTAAAGAAGAAATTCAAGAAGATATAAAACCTAGTAAGCCAGTTAACAAAGCAGAAAAACAGTTGCTTGATGATATTATCAAGCAAATTGAGGAAAATGCAAGGACAACTACGAAGCCTTCTAAGAGTTTGAAGAGGAATAAGAGAACTAAAAATCTAACTTTCCAAGATATATTTGCAAATCTTGAATGATGATTAAAGAAGATTCATAATGTAAATGCATAAGAATGATCAAGAGTTATTGGATGAAGATGATGATGATTGATGATCATGAAATAAGATGATTATAATGATTGATGATGATGATCGTTGATGATGATTATGATGATGATGATGCTGGAGGATACTGATGATGCTGGAGGATACTGATGATGTTGGAGGATACTGATGACACTGAGGTTGATGTTGATGAAGAATGAAATCGAAGAAAAACTGGATCAATCAATGATGAAGATGAAGCAAAATGATAAGGTGAAATGTTTCTGATTCGGTTTCTGTTTTCCATTTAAAAGAGCAAATGCACTGCATTGCTGTGAATGATAAAGATATCTATGAAGTTATGAAAATCATGTAGAATGAAGATAGCAAATATCTGTTATGGGTATGCATGAAGCATGAGCGACTAGGAATGATATGAATGGAATCTGTTAGCAGACTAGAGATTTTGAGAGTGAAAGCTTGGGAATGAGATGGCATGCTTAGACCGAGTACATGTATATGCTGATTGATTTGAACACTTAGTGAGTGGGAAACTTTGGATCCTAGTATTTATTTCTTGTGAGATCTTACCTCCATATGTATCATGATTTATGAAAAACCCTCATACTCATGCCAGCTTATATGTGTGTGCATGTTGTTAGTGTGCTACGATGGGCTAGTAGGCGGATGGAACCACCTTCGTCGGGGGATCAAGGCCACGAGCCGTAGCTAGTTTCGTCATAGGCCTAACCTATTTGTTGTCATGCGCCTGCATGGGTCGGTAGGCGGGTGGAGCCACTCTGGCCGGGTGGTCAGAGCCACGAGCTGACGTCGATTTCATGTAGGGCTGATGTTGTGTATGTCGTGCGCTATGTTGGATCGGCAGACAGGTGGGGTAAACTTGGCCGGGCGGACAAGTCCATGAGTTGCACCCGATTTCGACATAGGCCGATTTGTGAAAATGAAAGATAAAAATAAATGCTGAGCTGAGATGAAGAGAAAAAGAAAAATAAAATGAAAAAGAAAAAGGAAAAGGAAAGAGATCTAATGGAGAATTGGAAAGTAGGAGATAAATAGTAGGAATCGAGGTATATTCTACAAACAGAGCTAGTAGAAACATAAGTATATGCTAGTACTTAGAATGAGCAGTTGGATCTGAACCAATTGAACGAACAGAAGATCTAGAAAGCCAACGATTTATTCATATGATTACTTGTCAGATTGTAGACGCAGAAACATAGTATGATGTTTGCGAAGCTTGAATCTACCTAGTTTTCTAAAATTCATACTAATCTTTATAAAAAGATGCATGGAGTGCATGAAGTCATCTTTGATTTTTGAAAAGAAAAAGATAAAAAGTAAAAATAGTTTTCAAAAGAATCCTGATACGCTTCTGTTGAATTGTGCAGGTTGGCCCATCGGGACGATGTGTAGGTTTAGCGGGGGCGAATGTCAGGATGAAATCCCGCAGAGAGTGTGCATTGCTTTTTTTCAAAGTTCATTGTTTCATGAGTTTTGTGTGATGTTTTGATTGAAGAGGGTATATTTTGTGCATGATTTGACTGATTTGATTGCCTGTGTGATAAGAAACCATGTTAGAGATGTGCGTTAGAATCGTGCGTGTAAATAATTGACATTAGACCCAAGAAAACCTTAGGTTTGACCCTTGAAACTGATTGGAAACACGAGTTTACCCCATGAAAACTAGACTTGAACCCTTGGAAACCCTTAGAGTTTAGGCCGAAATCATAAATAAACCTTTGAATTGATGAGCTTGAGATAATTGTGAGCAAATCCCTAATTTCCCCGACCAAAAACCCTAGGTCGGACCCTTGAAATTGGCGGTTATCCTAAGTCAAACCCTTAGAACAATTAAAATTGTGAACATCCAGTGTGAAATCGAAACCATAGTCTATGGAAAAATTAAAAGACTGCCAGAAATAGAAAGTTCATTGAGGAGGTTAGAACGTTCTAGAAAGAAGTCCTAGGGAGGGGCCTATAAATAAGTCCAAACTCATTTGTTTCTTCCCCATCCTGTGGATTGCCCTTGTGGATCGTCTCCTCCAGGTATGCTCCTTGTCCGAACTTGTTCATTCACGTTTTTCATGTTCTTGAGCATGCCTTCCATTACCAAGCCCATGAGAGAGAGACGGAAAGGAAATACTTTTCAATTTCAATAGCTATGAGAAGGTTCTTCTTTTTTTGGTGCCTGGTTGTTCTCTTCATGAGAGTTGTAGCTTCATCGTTTTCATAACATTAAAATGAGATTAGCTTTGGATGGGTATCTCATGTTGATTGGTGGTCACATATTCTAAAGATGTCTGATATTCTCCCTCAATAATTGACATCATGCCAATCATTGGTACAGTGTTTTGCATATCCTCTTCAGCCATAGGAATTTCTTCCTCTGCCTCACTAGAGGTTTCAGAATAATGTGAGCCGCTACTTGGTTCGGCTATGCTTCCCACTTAAAAGCTCTGATAAGTCCTTGACAACCTCTAGCGTCTAGAGCTCTTAGGGTTCTCCCAGATCTCAGGTTCATCCACTTAAAAGCTCTGATAAGTCCTTGACAACCTCTAGCGTCTAGAGCTCTTCACTATGGATCAGAATTCTAGAAAAAATTTGGTTGGGACGGGACTAACTGAGAGACCTCAAGTCACCATACTTGACCACAAAAAGTTCACGATACTCGACCTTTGACTCAGACGATACACGATATCTCCCAGACACGATACACGATACTTCAATGTAGACGATATACAATACTTGAAGAAACACGATACTCGATACACGATACTTTGATAAGTATCGCGATTAGGAAAACACGATACTTGAGTTCACGCGATACACGATACACGATACTTGAGTTTACACGATACACGATACACAATACTGGCTATGTATCGCGATCGGGAAAACACGATAGTCGATACTTGCTAGGTATCACGATCGGGAAAACACAATACTCGATACTTGCTAGGTATCGGGATCGGGAAAACACGATAGTTGATACTTGCTAGGTATCGCGATCGGGAAAACACGATAGTCGATACTTGCTAGGTATCTCGATACTCAACCACAGGAGATCACGATACCTAGGTATCACGATACTCGACCACGGGAGAACACAATACTTGGCACTTTTTTAGTTTTTTGCAAGTGTGTTTTGAATTTTGAATGATTATATGTGTTTATCAAGCTTCTCTACCCTCTCCTCACCAACTATATCACAGAAATAGACTTCTCTCACCCCTGGAGGACTCTCGCGATACTTACCGCAGATCGTTTTCTCTTATATGTTTAATTTATGAGACACCGATGGGAGGATGATGAATGTGCTTACCTTGGGAACTCTCTCTCAGCTCTCTAACCCCTCTGACTCGTTCTGCACAGCTCAAAAAGCCCAGATCTTCGCTCACGATACTCGACATCAGCTTCTCACAATACTTGTGCTAGAGACAAGTGACTAAAAAAATGATATTTTTTGGGTTTTATACTCTTTGAAAAATTCTCCTACACTGAAAAAGAACAACAAGACAAAGGTTGAATGCTACTCTAACTTCCTAGCCTACTCCCTTACTCCTCCTACTCTACTCACTCCACTCACTTCCCTAGTCTAATAACTCACTACATACACTTCAAGAGTGAGAAGTAGTAAGTACGGGTGAATGTGACTTACCAAAGAAGAGAAAATCACTACTCCTCCTCTCGCTTCAATGCAAAAAGCTACTTACCATCACACGAATGCCTCGGTTTGATTCTAGACTCCCTGATAACGGTGCCAAAAAACGTGTGTACCTAAGTTCCAACCTAGGGACTTGCGGAGAAAGAGACTATACCTCAATCCCCCTCAAGTGCATATAGTGGGTATTCACGCTTTAATTATCAATCCAATGAGTATCAAAACCTAGCCGAGTGTATGAGGACATGCATTCAAATGAAGATCAATGCAAATGTGTTTCTCAAAGAGTGCAAACAAGGCAAAGGCTAATCTAAACAAGCTTCAACTGTCAGTCATGGTGTCGCGATACTTGGTGCAGCAGCCAACAGTAAATTGAGCTTTTCTCTCAGCTCCAAACTCCAAATATAGCAAATAGCATATGGATTTCGAAGCTCTCAAAAAGACGCATCCAATGGTGGTATTTTCACTCAATTCTGACACTTCTCCTTCAAGTTATGAGCAAAATACTGAGTCACAGGAATGACCTTCCTACACTTCAGCACTTCCTACACTTCACACACACCTTAACCACAGCAAACAAACACTTTCATGGATAGACAACACTTCCTAACACTCTTTACAAGCCACACACATGCATACAAGCTCATAAAGAAGAAGATATAGAGAGGAGAAGACACAAATTCGAAATTCTGTGCTCTTGATTCTCACAATGGCAAAAAATCTTTACAAAGAGTCACAAATTGACTTATATACATGTGCCCTAAAAATGGTCCTTTCACACAAGAGACCGGCACTTTATTCATTAAAAAGGCTAATTTACTACTAATCTACATGGGTAAGCTACTAATCTTCTGTGGGGATGCATCTAGAGGACTCCTCTAGTGCTTTTACATCGGAAATTATATTACAAAATGATTATGATACAAAAATATGGTGTCCAAATCGAAAAAATTTTGGGGCCCGTCTTTTTCTCTGCCTTGTGCTCTCTTCGCTCTGCAACAATGTCCTAAATTTTTTCCTTGTTGTACCATGAAGACACAATTTTCTGGGTTTAAACAAACTATGTATTTTTTGCACTTTTCAAAAATTCTCCTCAATTTGGGTATGTGATCCACTCTTTAAGAGGAATAGATGCATAAATCATCCACGTATACTTCCATGCTTTTCCAAGGAATTCCTTAAAAACATGACACATTCCATGGCAAATGCGGTTTTGTGTTGATCCTCTAGAGCAATTACAACTTGTTGTAATTAGAGAATCCATAAAGGAAGCTATAGACTTCTTTGCTTGCCACTTTCTCCAAGAGGTGATCCGTAATGGGTAAGGGATAGCTATCACGAATAGTGGCTATGTTAACCTTTTTGAGGTTAATGCAAACCCTTAATTTACCATTTTTCTTGGGTACAACTACTAAGGGTGACACCCACTCTATCTATTCGATTTCATATATAAACCCTGCTGCCAATAATTTATCTATTTCTTCCTTGATTTTGGCAGAGTATACATCATTGTAAGTGTATGGTCATTGTTTTGAAGGTTTAGCTTCAAGGTTCATGGGAATACGGTGTGAACAAATAGCGGGATCCACTCCTTTTAATTCCTTGTATGTCCAAGTAAATACATCCCTATAGTTTTGAATAAACTCTATTAGTTCTCGTTCTTCATTTTTTGAGACATCTTTCCCAAGGTAGGTGCATCTCTCCTCTTCCCCTTTTATGGTCACTGTAACTTTCTTGGTCTGTTCCTTATTATTGTATGCTATTCCTTCTTGTGCTTGTTGTTTAGGCATTTGGATGGAAATTTTTCTTTCTTCTACTTCATATTTTTTAAAATGCTTGGGAACCTCGAATTGTTCTTGTGGTGTATTCTCTTCCTTGCTAGTCTCTTCTGAATTTATGTTCTCTTGCCTTCCTTTTTGTTCGAGGGTGGAAGTGCTTCCAGTAATAGTTTCTTTATGTTCTCCCTCCAAGTGATGTCCTTCCACTTGGGTCTCAACCTCCATTTCTATACTTTCATGTCTCCTTTCCATTCTCTCTCTATCCATTCTCCTTCCTCTGTCTCTTGTAGTACAACCATGTATAAACTTACATTATATCCATCCTTGTCTATGCACTCGTTCAGGGTTAGGACTTCCTCATTGACACACACATCAATGGGGGGCCATACTTTCACTTTTGTCAACAATTGGATCAAATTGAAAGATTGCATGAGACCAGGTTACAAGCAGTAGCAGGTATTTATGCAACCAAGAGTCGACAAAAAGCATATTATGATGCCCACATCAAAGATAAGGGGGGGCTCAAGGAAGGCAATTTAGTCTTGGTATACACTTTAAAGCAACACACAAAAACATTGCAAAAGCGAGAACATGGACCATTGGTTATAAACGGTATATCTACCAGTGGAGCAGTGAATCTAGCCACCCTAGATGGAGAAATTCTACCTAATTATATAAGTGGTTGTCGCATGAAGAAATATTTAGAACCCTTGATGGATGAGATGATGAGTAGACTTATAAATGCAAGGAATAGAAGGGAAGAGGATGAGAGAATTAGAGAAGAAGTGAGACTTGAAGCATTAGAATGAATATTGAAGTGAAAAGAATGGTTGAGAGAGAGAGAGATGAAAGATATTGACAAGGAGAGGAGCCAATACCTATAGCCAACTATAGAGCATCCGAAACCAAGACTGTAGGATGACAAGTCAGACAATCCTACCTAAATCTAGGAGTAGGAACTGAGGAATACCACTTAGTGGATGCATTAATTGATACGGGAGCAGCATTAAGTTGCATACGCTTTTCATTAGCTCGACATTTTAATGCATCACTTAACCCAAATAAGGCATATATGATGGGCATAGGAGGAAACACCATTGAATGTTTAGGAGAAGTAATCATATGCAATTCAATGCATCAAAAGCTTCTAGACTGTGAGGATGAGGACCTGCTAGAAGAATTAGTGCTAGGTCAAGACTGGATATATGAATTCGAGGTGACAATTCAGTTAGCCTTAGGCTACATATCCGCTAAGATTGGAGAGAGAGAAATCTTTAGCCTACTAGATGAGAAACCTCTAAAGATGGTCAGTTTGAAGTTTAACGATAGTGAATGTATGCCTGCATGTGAATCTATAGCATGCTCTAGCCCTAATCAACTAGCTTTTGATTCTAACCCAAACCCGGAAACTCCCAATCTTCTTACACATGATACTCAACTAAACCCTTCATCTCAATCTAGCCAACCTGAGGGACAAAGTAAGGTTCTTATTACTAGTAAGAGACAGAGAGTCCCACAACCAAAAACAAAATTTCCACCAACTCATCCATCAGTGAGAAAAAGAATGCGACAAATATGGCTTCAGAAGGATCAGTTAGACACCTACAAAATCAGGTGAAAGAGAACCAAAGGGAATTCAATCGAAGGCGACAAGGACCTAACCAATTGATCAAAGAGTGATCCACACAAATGATGCATGTGTGGATACCAAAGAGATTGATGGAAACTCAACCTTCAAGGAACCAAATACGGATACCAAAGACAACAATCTAGATCACCAAGGAGCAGCCACAAACTCTGTTGGGAGATCAAACTCAATCCAGGAAACCTTCTAGGGGACAAAGAACTCACATGAAGAAAATACCACTAGGCGGATAGATGAAAGAACTTGGAGATGTAGGAGGTAGAAAAGTGCGTTTCAAAATGATGAAGTTTGGTCTAGCCAACCGGCACAAGACCAGCCCTTGAGCTTATGGAGACTCAAATAGACCTTATAGGCATGCGATAAGTGCAAAGAAATGCACTATGTACTTTGGATCATCAAGGAGAAGAAGTCGATACAAAACAGATAGGTTCGCGGGTCGACTAGCTCAAAAAACTTACTATGTATGGAAGAGACAATGAACTTCAAATGCCCATAGCGTCCAGCGTGATTACAATTAGAAACAATACTTTTGTGGGAGTGATACACATAGGGTTGAGTGTATAGGATGCACAAAAGTATAAGGAATAAGCAAAATATGCTATAGGAATGAATCAAACACTCAACAGTGGTACTTCGTATTTTTCAGGAATATGTAGAGATTGACCCCGAGACAAAAACACTGAGATTTCTCACAATCTACTAAACCAAATGCTATGAAAATCTATACACAAAAACGAGACACTAATATCTTTCCGATGAGCCATGTTGCACTCAATTTTTCGGGAGCCACCTCTCCAAGATTACTATTGGTGAAGAAGATGATGCAGAAAATTGAAGGAGCAAGATAATGATGGTCACAAGTGTATGTATATTGCTTTCATGTATTGTACAAGTGATTTCAAGTCTTTATATAAACTCTAGAAGTGTTCCACGACTTCTACAAGTGAATTTTGAATAATTCAAATGAATGTGGGAATGGTTGTTGGACTCACTTTCCTACAATCTAGGAAAAGTGAAGATCTAGTTTGATCTACTTTTAGGTGATTGATTGCTTGATTGAATGCAACTCAACCACCACAAATTCGTGGGATTTAGGCTCTATCTTTCTACTTTTACATGTGCAAAGCTCAAATATTTTACAATGGTAAAACATCCATGAAAAATCTTTTTTTTTAAATACAATAAGTGAGCATAAGAAAAAGAACTCTCCAATGGATATTCTTTTGACGCGATAGCCTTTGATGTAGATCAAATCCACTTTGGTTCTTGCATGGAAAATAGGGTTTGCTGCTAGATGCATGGAACTTACATTATCTCCAAATATGTGAGGTTTGGAACTCACAAGTCCCAAATCTGTATACAATGCCTTTAACCATATTGCCTCTTGAGTTGCTATGGTCAAACCTCTATACTCTACTTTAGTCGAGGATAAAGCAACTGTTGGTTGCTTCGTGGAACTCCATGAGACTAGCTTTGAACCTGCAAATGCTAAGTAACCAGAAGTACTTCTTCTATCATCCTTAGCTCCTGCCCAATCTGCATTTGAATAGATTTTGATATCCAAATCTGAAGAGTAAGGATAGAATATATCTTCATTGATTGTACCTTTGAGATACTTAAGTACTCTCTTAGCCGCATCCATGTGTGGTCTTTTTGGCGAGTGCATGAATTGACTAAGCACTCCCACACTATATGAGATATTTACCCTTGTATGAGTAGCATATATCAAGCTACCTACCAAGGTTTGATACTCTTTAATGTCTTCAATTTACTCACCTTCATAAACACTAGGTTTATGATTCATCTCCAAAGGTGTACCTGCAGGTTTTGTGTTCTCCATTTTGAACTTGAGAAGTAGATTCTGAATGTATCTTCTTTTAATCAAATACATTCCTTCATCTGTGTATATCACTTGCATACCTAGGAAATATGTGAGCTCACTTAGGTCACTGATTTTGAACTCCTCTTGCATGTGGATCTTGATCCTTTGAATGCCATTAAGATCATAACCTGTCACAATAATATCGTCTACATATACACATAGATACATAACCTCATCGTGATCCCTTTTGATGAATAGAGAAGGATCTGAGTTGCTTGGTTTGAACCCTTGATCTTGAAGGTATGTAATCAACCTGTAATTCCAAGCTCTAGGAGCCTGTTTCAATCCATATAATGCTTTCTTAAGTCTACAAACATAAGATGGATGGTTAGGGTTTTCAAAACGTGGTGGTTGTGACATGTATACCTCTTCACTTATCCAACCATTTAAGAATGCATTTTTCACATCAAGTTGGAGGACTCTCCAACTCCTTGCAGCAGCTACACTTATCAATGTCCTGATTGTAGTCATCTTTGCAACTGGTGAGAATGTTTTCTCATAGTCTATACCATGAGTTTGAGAGCATCCTTTGACAACTAATCTTGCCTTGCACGTGCAAAGTGATCCATCTAAATTTCTTTTAGCTTTATATACCCATCTGCAACCAATTACCTTTTGACTCGGTGACATTGGAACCAAATCCCAAGTGTCCATCTCCTTCAATGCATCTATTTCTTCTTTCATGGCCTTTTCCCAATTAGGGTTTCCCTTTGCCTCTTCATACATTGAGGGTTCCTCTAAAATAGAGCCTTTTGCCAAGTAGATAGAATTCTTCATAACAAATGTGGAATCATATCCATACCTTTCTGGTTGTTTTTTCTCTCTTGCTGATCTTCTAGGTGCTTGTTTGGAGCATTCTCCAACCTCTTGCATCTTTGCTTTGCCTCTTGACTTCCGTAGCTTGTAATCCTTTTCCCTTTCATCTTGGTCATCATCTCTATCAGTTCTTGGATCCTGGACCTATGTATCATGCTTGCTTCCTAATTCATGAGAATCAGAATCAAGATCATATGGTAGAGTTACCTTTTGTTTGTCTTCATCATACCAAGTATGTTTCTTCAAACACAACATCTCTACGTGTAGTGAATTGCTTGGTTGAAGGATTATAGAACCTGTAACCCATCTGAGTTGAATCATATCCGATAAACACTGCCTTTGTTGCCCTTCCATCTAGCTTACCTCTTATTTGTGATGGTACATGAACATAAGCTAAACAACCAAAAATCTTGCAATGTCCAAGGCTAGGACATGCCATGCTTCATAAGGAGTCATATCTTGAAGTGATTTGGATGGTAGTCTATTAACAAGGTACACAATAGTTGAAATAGCTTTTGCCCATAGATAATGTGGCAACTTCTTCTCGTCAAGCATTGTTGGGGCTGATCCAATCAATGTCTTGTTTCTCCTCTCTGCAATTCCATTTAGTTGAGGAGAGTACCTGGTAGTCACTTGCCTTTTGATACCTTTATCCTGCAAGAACTCATCAAAATCTTTGGAGAAGTATTCTCCCCCTCCATCAGATCTGAGCTTCTTGAGTGATCTACCTGTATGATTCTCCACATGTGCTAGATACTTTTTGAAGCAATCAAACACTTCATTCTTACTCTTGATAAAGTAAAGAATAGTCCATCTACTATGATCATCAATAAATGAGACATAATACCTTGATCCTGCCAATGAAGGTTCTTGACATGGTCCCCATACATCTGTATGTACTAAGTCCAATAAGTTGTTGTGGATGTAGCCTTTGTGGTTGAATGGTTGTCTTTTTGCCTTCCCAATCTGACATGCATCACACTTGTTTATCATGTGTTGCTTTGATATGTTCGACAATCCTAGAACACTTTGATCCTTGCATATATCATTCAAGGTTCTTTCATTCACATGAGTAAGTCTCTTATGCCACACTTCAAGCTCACTTAGGGTTTGAGACCCAAAAGTGAATAGAGCTATGTTCCTGGTTTCTCCTACTTCAAAAGTAAAGAGCCTATCATGCTTCTCACCTCTGACTATCTTCTTGAAGCCTTGACATGGATCTTCCACAAACGCTCCATGTTGGGTGAACCTAACTTGCAAGCCTTTTTCAACTATTTGGCCTACACTTATTAGGTTTTTAGTGATAGTGGGTACATAGAGAACCTTACTCATAATGCTGGTCCTGCCATTGGAAGCTTTGAAATTACCAATCTTCTCCACATTGTGCTTTGTGTCATCCCCTGTTTGCACTTCATGTCTATGCTTTGGACTTTCCAAATCAGATAGAAGAGCAGTGTTGTGTGCAACATGATTCGAACATCTTGAATCTATGTAGAACAAATGATCATCTTCTTAACCTTCGTTGTGGCTTAGATTCATGAGAAGCAATGAGTCTTCATGTGGTTGATCTTCTAAATAATTGGTGTAGTCCCTTCTATTATAGCTGTTGATATATTTAGGTAGTGATGTGTGTGAACACACTAGGACCGCCGGGGCACTTTTTTCCCTCTTTAGGAGGTTTTTTTCCCCCGGCTTGTATATATGCCTATTGCCCTAATGGGCTGCTTATCTTTGTACATTCTCTAGTAATACATTCAGTCTTGTGTGTTGTGCTCCAAGCTTCTTCTTCTTCCTTGTGCTGTTCACGTGCTTCCGCAGACGTCTAACTCCAACAATTGGTATCAGAGCAGGTCGTCGCTTCATCTAGGGCACAATTGACACTCCTCTATTTTCAGTCTCAGATTCACATGAAATTTGGTGAGCATACTCAGGGTGTTTCAGAGATCAAAATAGCTTCGCTATGTAGTGCCGAAATCGCGGTCTAAGCTCGTTTCGGCCTCCGAACGCACTATCACAGTGCTTATGCAGGCTATTTCATCTTTTTGTGCCAAAGCTATATACCAGTTCCTGTTCGCCAGTATAAGCGTCTCGAAGTCTACTACATGTCTAGCAGAATTCGTGGGAGCAGCTCAGTTCAAATTTTTGAGATACATTCAATTTTCTGCATCAAGGTATTTTAGTCACCGGCCATGGCTGAAAGCAGTGATGTATTCCATATGTTGGCTGTTGAGGATAAGTTGGATGGTACCAACTACCCATTATGGGCTTATATGATGCGACATGTATTGGTAGCAAAAGGATTGTGGAACATTGTGTAGGGTGTTGAAAGACGTCATGTTACACCTGTAACAACAGGTACTGCAAATACAGGTGCTCGAGTTGATGGAGATGGTGTCGAAGATGATATTGTGCATATTCCTATTCGTGCTACTATTTCTGCTACACCTACTACAGAGCAGATTCGTTGAGATGGCAGAGATGCCCATGCACATGCATTGATAGCTTTGTCTATCAAACGTGCCATTATTCCTCATATTCGCTCTTGTAGAACAGCTAAGGATGCTTGGGATACACTTACCACATTGTACCAAGCTAGGAATGAGGCTCATGTTGCTTACCTCCGAAAACAATTGGAGAGTGAGCACATGAATGAAGGTGATTCTATGGACAGTTTCCTAACAAAGATCAAAGACTTGAAGGAACAGTTGATTTTTGCTGATGAGGTTATACTAGATAGCTCACTTGTGAAGACCGTTTTGAATGGTCTTCCTGATTCATATCAGAGTTTTGCTTCTACTCTTCGGTTGATGATGAAAGGCAATCCAAATGCCTTGTCATTTGAGGAGTTAGTCTCTGTTCTGTTGTAGGAAGATCAGTCCAGGCAAAACAGGTCCATTATGCAAGTTGTAGATCAAGCTTTCCTGGCTAGTTAGAAGGGCAAAGGAAAATGGAGCTCTTCAACTAGTAAGCAGAAATCTGCTAATTCTGCATATTCGAAGAAGGAAGATAAAGATGACAAGAAATCAGAAAAGCAGAAATTGTTTTGTAAGTACTGTAAAGGGAATGATCATATCATAAAGAACTGTCCAAAACTGGCTGCTAAAGAGGCAAAGAAGAAAGAGGCTGGAATGGTTGTTGCAGAGGCCTCTACACCAAAAACACAGTCTGCAAATCTTATGCAGGAAGAAGAATGGGCCTTTACTACTGTCTGCAGTTTTGACCCATCTTCTCATGATCAATGCATGTTTGCAGTAGACTCAGATGTTTGGTACTTTGACAGTGGGGCGACCAAACATATTACCTCGCAGCGTAGTTTCTTCTCTTCACTCGAGCCTGCCCCTATAGGGAATACTGTGACATGCATCGACAACTCCTCTTATCCTGTTATGGGAGTTGGTAAGATCATTTTGACTATTGCTGATGGTAGTTCTTTCACTTTGTCAGATGCTTTATTTGTGCCAGGGAGCAAAAAGAATCTGTTATCAGTTTCTGCATTAGCCAACATTGGCTTGGTTGTGAAATTTGTTGATGACAGGTGTACAGTTCATGATCTGTCAAATGGCGATGTAATTATTGCTTCTCGCATTTTATGTTGTGGGCTGTATAATCTCATAGACTATGAAAGATCTGTAAATGATTTGGCATGTGCAGTAAATGATTCTCAGGCTATGTCAGATGCAAAGCTTTGGCATGCACGCTTTGGTCATCTGAATTTTGCTAGTTTGCTACGCCTGTAGAAATCTGAAATGGTGTCCTCTTTGCCCAAACTTGAGGCACCTGGAAAACATGTTTGTGAAGGTTGTATTTTGGGCAAAATGCAGTGTTCCTCCTTTCCAAAGATGGTTCAGTTCGGGCTACATAGAAATTGCAGCTTGTACATAGTGATGTCTGTGGTCCTATGCAGACACCCTCTTTTGGAAATTACCTTTACTTCGTGACTTTTAGTGATGATTTTTCTAGGCATGCATGGGTATATCCACTCAAAGCAAAGTCCGAAGTGTTCATGTGCTTTAAAAAGTTTTTGGTTTTGGCTGACAATCTGTCAACATGTAAAATGGGCACCCTCCGTTCTGATCGAGGGGGGGAATATATGTCTTTTGATTTTAATGCATTTCTGGCTGAATGTGGGATAAAACACCAGTGTACAGTGCCGTATACACCTCAATAGAATGGAGTTGCTGAACGAAAGAACATGTCACTCATGGAGATGGCAAGGTGCATGGTCAAGAGTCAGGCTTTACCACATAGTTTCTGGCTTGAGGTTGTCATGTGTGCAGCATATGTACTGAACAGGTGTCCCACTAAAGCGCTGCAGTCTATCACTCCATATGAGGCTTGGCATGACCACAAGCCATCTATTGCTCATCTGCGTGTTTTTGGTTGTTTGACATATGCGCTAGTGCCTGAACAACATCGCAGAAAATTGGATGATAAGGCAGTAAAATGTATTTTTGTTGGGTACAGTTCTGAAAGTAAAGGCTATCGTTTGTATCATCCACAGACTAAATGCATTTTGGTTAGCCATGATGTTGTCTTTGTGGAAGATGTTATTCAGCCATTGCTTTCATGTACTAAGGAGACATCTATTAGCTCCAAAGACATGCATGATACTTTGATGCCTCTTTTTATAGGTGGACAGTCTAGTGTTGATCCTAATGAGGCAACTTCTCAGCCTTTGTAGGTTTCATATGATGATGCAGATCATTCCATTTCTGATGCAGATTTACATGATGCACTTGTTGATGAGAGAGCTGATATTGAGCAGGCAAAAACTATGCCAAAATGGCTGGTGCAGACTTTGCGTGACAGCAAATTAGATGCACGTTTGTCATATCGTACTCGTTAAGGCTCTCATAGTGCCTCCTTTGCATTAGATTGCTATGTTATGGCTGCGTCTAGTCTCTATGATGAGAATGAGCTTGTTTCTTTTGATGAAGCACAGAATTCAAAAAATTGGATGGTTGTTATGCAATCTGAATATGATGCTATAATGAAGAATGGTACATGGTCTTTATGTGAGTTGCCTCCTGGCAAGAAGGCCATTGGCACGAAGTGGGTATGCAAGGCATTGATTTTGATGAGACCTTTGCACCTACATGCCGTATGACTACTGTTCGGATCATTTGTGCACTTGCAGCCCATCATGGTTGGAATGTACATCAGTTGGACATTAAAACAACATTTCTGAATGGTGACTTGCATGAAGAAGTGTATGTTTTTTAGCCCCGTGGCTTTGTGCAAAAAGGGCATAAAAACCAGGTGTGCAGGTTAAAGAAGGCATTATATGGTTTAAAGCAAGCACCACGTGCTTGGTATGAGAAGATACATGCCTATCTGGTTGCACATGGTTTTGAGAATAGTCCAACTGAAAGCACCTTATATGTTAAGTGTGCTAATGATGTGCTTCTGATCATTGTTGTCTATGTTGATGACATGTTGCTCATTGGTCCTATTGAGAAGCATATTGCTGATTTCAAGGCTGATTTGCATGCCTCATTTGAGATGTCTGATTTGGGGCATTTGCATCACTATTTGGGCATTCAATTTATGCAAGTTGATGGTGGAATGGCTTTGTGTCAAACAAAATATATTGACACATTATTGCAGCATTTTGGCCTTGAAGACTATAAGCCTATTGCCACTCCTATGGAGATACGTTTACGATTGAGTCTTCATGATGCTAGAGATGCATTTGATGTTGTTCTCTATCAGCAAGTTGTTGGATGCTTGATTTACTTATGCATTACTCGACCAGATATTCAGTTTGCTATCTCACAGATGAGCAGGTTTATGCATTGCCCAGGAGTCACACATTGGAAGGCGGTTAAGCGCATCTTTCGCTACTTCAGTGGTACTCGGCTACTTGGGTTGTTTTATCCCAAGGGGGGATCACTACTTCTAGATTTGTATGCTTTTTCTGACTCAGATTGGGCTGGTTGCTATGACACTCGTGTGTCCACCAGTGGTTTTTACTTCATGCTTGGTAGCTCATGTATATCTTCGTTGAGCAAGAAGCAGCCTACTGTGGCCACTTCCAGTTTTGAGGCTGAGTATAGGGCAGCTTTCACAGTGACTGTTGAGTGCGTGTGGCTCAGATGCCTTATGGCTGATTTGGGTGTTGGCTAGTCTTCTACCACCACCATCTTCACTGACAGTCAGAGCGCATTGGCAGTTGCGAGGAACCTTGTGTTCCATGCTCGCACTAAGCACATTGAGGTGCATTATCGCTATGTCAGGGAGAGGTTCTCTGTTGGGGAGATCAACTTGGCATATGTGCCCACGTAGGAGAACATTGGAGACCTTCTCACGAAGGCTCTACCTAGGGAGAAGTTTGAAGCTTTCCGCAAAGCTTTGGGCTTACTTCCTTTTGTGGAGTGATTTCCACATAGCTTGGCACGTCCTTATACATGAGTGCCAGCTCCTTGTTCACCGCATCACTTCTAGGGGGGATTTGTTGATATATTTAGGTAGTGATGTGTGTGAACACACTAGGACCGTCGGGGCACTTTTTTCCCTCTTTAGGAGGTTTTTTTCCCCCGGCTTGTATATATGCCTATTGCCCTAATGGGCTATTGATCTTTGTACATTCTCTAGTAATACATTCAGTCTTGTGTGTTGTGCTCCAAGCTTCTTCTTCTTCTTCTTCCTTGTGTTGTTTGTGTGCTTCCATAGACGTCTAACTCTAACAATAGCCTCTATTGCTATTGTTGAAGTTGTGTCCACCTCTGCCTCTATTGCTGCCATATCCATCTCTTCCACTTCTTTTTTGGGTCTTCCCATTGAACCATCAATTCTGAGTGGTGTGGTTGGTCTTATCGCAGATGGCACAAGGTTGAACATTCTGACCTTTGGCTTTGTCTTGCTTTGGTCCTTTCTTCTTCCCTTTCCACTTGCTCTTGCTTGCGAAGTTGGCTTGGGAAGTCTCTTCTTCATCTTCTTCCTTCTTCTTGCCTTTCTACTTCTTATCCTTCTTATCTGCATATAGAGCACTAGTTGAGTTACCATGATAGGATTTACCTTCCTTTATGCTATTTTTGGCCTCTTGATTGAAGAGTTGTCCAAGAAAGATGTTGAAGTCTGGATTCTGCACATCCATGATGAGATCATATGCCATAGTGATAGATTGTCATTGCTTATCACTTCCAATGCCGTTGAGAATTCGCCTCATGATAGTCTCTTCTTCAATCAGCTCTCCAATGGATGCTAACTGATCCGCAACCTCCTTGACCTTGGTAACAAACTCTGTGATGGTTTGTTTAGGTGTCTTCTTCATTTGGTTGAACTCATTCCAAAGATGATTCTTTCTTGCTTTGGTACTAGTAGAAAAGAAAGTCTCGAGGGCATCCCAAGTCTCTTGAGATATCTTGCATCCTCTAATATGTGGTAATAGAAAGCCAAAGATAGATTTTAGTATGTATGACCTTGCTTGAACATCCCTAGCGCACCAAAGTGTGACCTTATCTGTCTCCTCTTGTGTAGGTCCTCCTTTGGATCTTGGAATAGGCATAGCTTCATTACTTGCTACAATTCCATAAAGATTTCTACCTTGCAAATAGGCCTCCATTCTGATTTGCCAAGCCACGTAGTTGTGTCAATCAAGCTTCTTGATCATTGAGGGAAAGTCGTCACCCATCTTGATCTAGCTCTGATACCACTGAAAGAACTTGGAGAAGCTTGTAGAAGGTAGAAAAGTGCATTTCGAAGCGATGAAGTTTGGTTTAGCCAACCGGCACAAGACCAACCCTTGAGCTTATGGATACTCAAATAGACCTTATAGGCATGTGATAAGTGCAAAGAAATTCACTATGTACTTTGGAGCATCAAGGAGAAGGATTCAATACAAAACAGATAGGTTCACGGGTCGACTAGCTCAAAAAACTTACTATGTATGGAAGAGACAATGAACTTCAAATGCCCATAGCGACCAGCATGATTACAATTAGAAAAAATAATTTTATGGGAGTTATAAACATAGGATTGAGTGTATATAATGCACAAAAGTATAAGGATTAAGCAAAATATGCTATAGGAATGAATCAAACACTCAACAGTGGTACTTCCTATTTTTCAGGAATACGTAGAGATTGACCCCGAGATAGAAAAACTGAGATTTCTCCTAATCTACTAAACCAAATGCTATGCAAATTTATAGGCATAAACTAGATACTAATATCTTTACAATGAGCCATCTTTCACTCAAGTTGCATCTCTAGAGAGAGAGCAGCAGCCTCTGCAAGATTACTATTCGCGAAGAAGATGATGCAAAAAATTGAAGGAGCAAGACAATGATGGCCACAAGTATATGTATGTTGCTTCCATGTATTGTACAAGTGATTTCAAGTCTTTATATAGAATCTAGAATTGTTTCATGACTTCTACAAGTGAATTTTGAATTCAAATGAACATGGGAATGGTTGTTGGAGGGAATCAATTCACTTTCCTACAATCTAGGAAAAGTGAAGGTCTAGTTTGATCTACTTTTAGGTGATTGATTGCTTGATTGAATGCAACTCAACCACCACAAATTCATGGGATTTAGGCTCTATCGTTCTACTTTTACATGTCTAAATCTCAAGGCTTTTACAATGGTAAAAGATCCATGATTTTTTTTTTTTTTAAATACAATAAGTGAGCATAAGAAAAAGAACTCTCAAACAAATATTCTTTCAATGTGATAGCCTTTGATGTAGATCAAAGGCACCTCAAGCATAGTGTAAGCTTGATGTTCCAACAATAAATAGTAGCTCCATCGATGAGACGATACGAGTGGAGAGTGAAAGCACAGGGAAACCAAATAACTCTTGAAAACTCAAAGATATTCCAGAAGGAAATTCAAAGCACCAAAACTAGGAAGAAGTGTATCCCAAAGTCGAGAAAGGCACTATCATGGATGAAGCCAGAAAATTCCTCTTGCACTCATCTTGAGTTCAATGCACCTTGAGTAAGAATAATAGGGCCCCACTATAAGGCCATGCATTGGACATAGCAGTGTCTTTGTATCACTAAGAGTGCACATTTCCCTCCAGGGAATAGAAAACACCTTGTACTATAAAGTAATAATAATAAATGATAGGAGAATTTCCTCGACCATGTCACTAATTCTTTCTATTTTCATTTCAGCCAAAGAAAATATTTTTTATAAAAAGATCAGGTACTATGTTCCTTGTACACTTTATGAGTGGGGACTTGGAGCGCAACACCAAAACAAATCACATCCAAGCTTGACACTAATCATGTTAATCATTTAAATGCAAATGGCTTCCTCTAACTCCAAAGCTACACATGAGGCTTCCTTTGATTATGAAGCCACTCATGATGTTGAAATACTTGAGTTTCTGCTAGAATCTGCAACTAAGGCTTGTGGACACTAGTTCCAGGATGATAACCCAATGAGCGAACATTTGTTTCTCATCACCATTGAAATCATGGATAGAGAGCACCAATTTCCAGTAATGACTCAAGACTTTAGAATCTTGTATGACATGCCAAGGAGAGTGGAAGTATGGACTATGAGCTGATCAAGACAGCATTTGGTTGGAGCAAAGATGGTCTCATTGATCTAAAGGATGAAAGCCATGAGGCTAAGAAAAGGACCTTCTTGGACATCAATACAATCGACATTGAAGACGAGGTATGGATCTTGCATTAAAATTTTTGTTTTCCAAATATGCACCACTACACAACCCCACAGAAAGTGGTAGTACAACTCTTGTCCCATGCAGTCAAGCAAATTGGTAACCAAATCAATTTGACCCCGTATGTCCAAGAGCGGATCTTTGAAGCCAAAATGTAGTGGGGAACAATAAGTCTTTAAATGGAAGCTCTACTTTAACTTTACTTATCTATCACGCCTTAGACGTGAAAGAATGCTTGCAACCTATGATTTCAACGACTGAAATGTCAAAATATGTAAAGACCACAATTGTACCCAAGAAAAAGAAAGGTTTTACTGTAGTGGAAGGGGTTGGCACTAGGTCACAGACCACCATGAGAGGCACAAAATGGGCTCGAGCGAAGGAGGCATCTGAAACTCCGCAACCAAAGAGAATGCATGAACTTCCAAAGGTCCAATTAACAATAGCACTAGTCATTATGAGAATGGACCTCTCTACAACAGTTGAAGCAACACATGCTTATACAAGAGCTCAAGTAAACATTACAACACAAGGTCATCAATACTACCAGTCAAGTAAGCAACAAAGACCCTCAAAAGCAAGAAAAAGTGTATCACAAGTAGACACATACAAAGAACTGGGTTGAAACAATTCAAGCTCAGAAGACAAATCCTCCTAAGATAATGATACAAAGAATACTGATATACACATGGATGAGCATGTGGGAGAAGAATGGGATGAGTTGAATCAAGTACAAAATCAAGTGGAAAAGGAAAGTGTGCAAAGGGAACAATCGCAATCGATGAAGAGCAACGAGAAAGGACACACACCATCCAATTAAATGAACAAACATGGATATCGCTCAAGGAAATGTCACCTCCCAAACCTAGAATAGACATACATCCCATGCAAGCACAAGACAACGACGAGGTACATGAAGAGCAAGAACTTAACATACCAATCGGAGTGGTTGCTGAACCATCACCCTTGGATGTGGTAGTTGATTCTCAAAAGGTACAATCTCCGGAACTCGAAGAAAGTCGATTCCAAATCATGAGCGAGGAGCTCTTGACCAAGAATATAGGTACTTAGTAGGAACTCGCACAGAAAATAGTTGAATTGGGGATGAAGACTGAAGAATCCAATCACGTACAGGAGGAGAACGTGTTGCTCAAAGACAAACTAAAAGAGGTGACTATATCTATTTCAGAACTTCAAAGTGAAGTAAAGACAATGAAAAAGCAACAGGAAATGTATGAGGCAGAGAAAGTACAAATGAAAACCCAAAGCAAGATATTAGAAAATCAAATTAAAGTATATATGGACGAAGCGGACAACCTATGTACAAGGAACAAAGAGTTAATAAACTCCATTCTGTTAAATCAACCCTTTGAAAGCACAATCATAGAAGGAGAAGGAATATAGGAATTGAAGGCAAAGTTGTCAGAAATGGAAGATCAGTTGAAACAAGAGCAAAGGAAACAAACTGAGTTAGAAGCAAAATATACGGCGAACAAGAAAACACTGGAACTCAAGTGGAAACCAATGCATTAGGTCCCGAGTTCTAATTAGTTCCTTGACCATTGGTAATCTACACCTTCACATCTTCCACAGGAGCTAGCAGTGGTCAACTATAAAGATGCTATCAACTAATAAGGAACCAGAGCTACTATAGACACAAAGAAGTAAACCATGTCAAGGATTGACAGAGACAAAGAGGGGGAGAGTGTTGGAGAGAAAAGGGACATAGAAAAGGAGCCCACAAAAACTTTCAATCATGGGCGTCAATTTTCTTCTTCAAATGTCTAGGAAAACCTCATGAAGCCATGTAAATGCACTAAAGAAGTCCTTTGGATGCATAAATCCCAAACATTGTATCACAATTCTTGTAACATAGTAGGAGATTAGAGTTTTCCAATAAAAGTGCCAGTCTCTTGTGTGAAAGGACCATTTTTAGGGCACATGTATATAAGTCACTTGGTGACACTTATAAAAGACTTTTTGCCATTATGAGTAACTTAGAACTCATATTTTTCGAATTTGCCTCTTCTTTCTCATGAATCTCCTTGCTTGTGATCTTGCATGTGTGATTTTAGCTTGAATTGAGAGCATGGAAGTGTGGTCTATCCATTCATTGCTTTTCTGAAGTGTCTAATGTGTGTGTGAATCTTGAGGAGGTGTGTGATGAGACTAGGTGAGTTGCACAACTCAATTTTTTGCCCATAACTTGAAGTAACTTTGTCAGAATCTAACAAGAGTACTACTATTGGATGCATCTTGTCGAGGCTTTGAAATGAACCCTCTATTTACCATATTCCAAGTTCGGAGCTAAGAAAAAAGTCCATTTTTGTGTTTACTATTGTTTCATGTATCGCGACACCATTTCCATCTGTGTAAGTGATGAATGTGAGTGATGACACTCATTTGCATGTAACGATAGCTATTCCACTTCATTGACCATTGTGTAAGTGCATGTCTTCATACACTCGATTAGGTTCAAGATACTTTTCGGATTGATAATTTAAATGTGTGAGCATCCCCACTATATGTACTTGTTGGTGATAGAGGAATAGTCTTTTTCATCACAAGTCCCTAAGTCATCACTTAGCTACACAACATGCATGGGTGTATCCATTGAAAGCAAAGCCCAAAGTGTTTATGCGCTTCAAACAATCTCTGGTTTTGGCTGAAAATCTATTAGCATGTAAAATGGGCACCCTTCATTCAGATCGAGGGGCGGGGGGATATATGACTTCTTACTTTAATGCGTTTCAAGCTAAACGTGGGATAAAACATTAGCGTATAGTGCCATATACACATCAACAGAATGGAGTTGCTGAAAGGAAAAACGTGTTTCTCATGAAGATGGTGAGGTGTATGGTCAAGAGTCAGGCATTATCGCATAGTTTCTAGCTTGAGGCTCTTATGTGTGCAACATATGTACTTAACAAGTGTCCCACTAAAGCATTGCAATCTATCAATCCATATAAGGCTTGGCATCATTGCAAGATCTGTTGCTCACCTTTGTGTCTTTGGTTGTCTAGCATATGCATTAGTGGCTGAACAACAACACAAGAAATTGGATGATAAAGTAGTGAAATGTATTTTTCTTGGGTACAATTTTGAAAGCAAAGGTTATCGTCTTTATCATCCACAAACTAAACACATTTTCATTAGCCATGATGTTGTTTTTGTGAAAGATGCTATTTAGCCATTACTTTCATGTACTAAGGGGACATCACTTAGATCCAAAGATGTGTATGACACCTTGGTGCCTCTTTTTACAGGTGGATAGTCTAATGCTAGTCCAAATGAGGCAACTTCTCAGCCTTTACAAGTTTCACATGATGATGTAGATCATTCATTTCTGATGCAGGTTCACATTACGCACTTATTGATGAGAGAATTAATATAGAGGAGGCAAAAACTATGCCTAAATGAATGGTGTAGACTTTGCGAGATAGAAAATTAGATGCACCTCTATCATATCGTACTCTTTCAAGATCTCATAGTGCTTTTTTTACATCAGATTGCTATGCTATGGCTGCCTCTACTCTTTGTGATGGGAAGCAGCATGTTTCGTTTGATGAAGTACAAAATTCAAAAAATTGGATAGTTGCTATGCAATTGGAATATGATGCTATTATGAAAAATGGTACATGGTCTTTATGTAACTTGCCTTCACGAAAGAAGGCAATTAGCATTAAGTGGGTATACAAGTTGAAGTGTAAGCCTGATGGAATAAGGCTAGGCTTGTTGCAAAGGGTTATGCTCAAGAACGAGGCATTGATGAGACCTTTGCTCCTACATGACGAATGATTACTGTTCATAGATCTATGCACTTGCAGCTCATCATGGTTGGAACATACATCTGTTGGACATTAAAACTACGTTTCTCAATGGTGACTTGCATGAAGAAGTGTATGTTTTTCAGCCCCATGGTTTTATGTAGAAAGGGCATAAAAAAAAGGTGTGAAGATTGAAAAGGGCATTATATGGTTTGAAGCAAGCACCACATGGTTAATATGAAAAGATACATGCCTACTTGGTTGCACATGGTTTTGAAAACAGTCCAACTACAAGCACCTTATATGTTAAGCATGCAAATGGTGCTTCTAATCATTGTTGTCTATGTTGATGACATGCTGCTCATTGGTCCTCTTAAGAATAATATTGCTGATTTTAAGTCTGATTTGCATGCCTCATTTGAGATGTCGAATTTGGGGCATTTGCATCATTATTTGAGCATTCAATTTATGCAAGTTGATGGTGGAATAGATTTGTGTCAAAAAAAATATTTTGATACATCGTTAGAACATATTGGCCTTGAAGACTGCAAAACTATTCCCACTCCTATGGAAACAGGTTTAGGGTTGAGTCTTCATGATGATGGAGATGCATTTGATGTTGTTCTCTATCGGCAAGCTCTTGGATGCTTGATTTACTTATGCATTACTTGGCCAGATATTCAATTTGTTGTCTCACATATGAGCATGTTTATGCATTACCCATGTCTCAAGCATTGGTAGGCGATTAAGCTCATCTTTTGCTACTTGAGTGGTACCTAACTACTTAGATTTTTTTATCCCCAGGGGGATCACTACGGCCAATGATAATGACATTTTGTAGCTATATAATAGATAGTGTACTGAATCTATGATGCTTTAAATCACAACAAATTATCAATCATACATTGAGAACAAGCTCTGAGAAGATCATTGTATTGTTGTAGTCATGGCAGAGAAATGAAGTGACGATGTAATGAAAATGTATGTATTAGATCACATAAAAGTACAATGTCATTGGCAATAATCTATTGCCCAATGGGAGGGGAGTGATTGAGCTGTGAAGTGAGCTCTCAAATCACACAGGATCCCTCTCAATTGTTCTCCCGAAAATCGGTACATCACGCGAGTCATTTGACCCTCTCTTATAGTTGACTTTGGAGCCAATCTTTTGAATTCAAATTCAAAAGTCCAGCTAAAAGTAAACCCTAAACTATAGGATGTATTCCCTCATCAATCAACTACCAAACGGATCAAGATTTGATGCTTCCTAACTCCTCGTGGAAGTAAGATTCCTTTACAATGGTAAATGTAGTTGATTTTACAAGGGATTGATCATATAAGTTTCCATGAGAAATATACTTATCATCCAAGTACATCGGCTTGGGTTCTCTTGCACCAATATCTCCCCCTCAAACCTAACATGCTTTTTCTTCATTCCTCTTTGATTTCATGCAAACCAATCATCAATTTGAACCTGTTCATCTTGGTTCCATCCAAGGACTTTGTGAGTATATCTGCACATTGTAAATGACATGATACATATGACAATTGAATGTCCTTGCTAAGGAATTTCTTCCTTACATAATGATAATGCACTTCAATGTGCTTAGTCCTTGCATGATATACAGGATTAGCAGCCAAGTGAAGTGAGCTAGTGTTGTCTCCAAAAATTATTGGAGTGTAAGAGTGTAATCCCAAGTGTGTGTAGAGTTGGTTGAGCCACATAGCCTCTTGAGTTGCATTTGCTAGGCCTCTATACTCTGCCTATGTAGATGACAATGCCACAGTTGGTTGCCTCTTGGATGACCATGATATAATCTTTGAACTTGCAAAAGACAAATATCTTGAGGTGCTCCTCCTATCATCCTTAGAGCTAACCCAATCTGCATCATAATACATCTTTATGTCCAAGTTATAAGTGAAGGGGTAAAACAACCCTTCCTTTATGGTACCCTTTAGATACTTTAGCACCCTCTTGGCAGCTTCCATGTGAGGGTTTCTTGGTGCATGCATTTATTGGCTTAATGTACTTACTCCATAAGCATTGTCTACTCTTGTTAGAGTTGCATAGTTGAGACTCCCAACAAGCCTTTGGTAACCTATAACATCCTCAAGAAGCTCTATGATTGAGTTCCATGGTTGTACCTGCAATTTTGGTGTTCTCCATCTTGAATTTTACCAATATATCATGAATATACTTTCTCTAAGAAGTTCTATGATTGAGTTCCATGGTTGTACCTGCAATTTTGGTGTTCTCCATCTTGAATTTTACCAATGTATCATGAATATACTTTCTCTAAGTAATGAACACTCTAGAATCTGTATACACAAGTTCTAGACCAAGAAAGTATGTTAACAAACCAAGATCGCTGATTTTAAACTCTTCCATTAGTTGAACTTTAACCTACTTGATGCCATTAGCATCATTCCCTATAATGATAATCTCATCCACATAGATACATAGGTAGATAACTTCTGAGTTGGTCTTCTTTATAAATAAAGAAGAATCTACTTTGCTAGCCACAAAACTTTGATCCTACAAATAAGTAACAAGCCTATGGTTCCAAACACTAGGAGCTTGCTTTAGGCCATAAAGTGCCTTCCTTAGCTTGCATACAAACCCTGTTTTATCCTTATCTTCATATGTGGTTGAGCCATGTACACTTCTTCTGAGATCCATCCATTTAGGAATGCATTCTTAACATTTAACTGATATAGGTTCCAATTCTTGGAAGCAATGATACTTACCAGAACCCTAATTGTTGGCATCTTAGCCACAGGTGAAAAAGTTTCTTCATAGCCCACTCCATGGGTTTGAGCAAATGCCTTTGCCACTAACCTTTCCTCGTACCTGTTTATAGAACCATTTGAATTTTTCTTGATCTTGTATATCCACCTGGATCCTATTACCTTCATGTTTGGCTTCCGACTCCCAAGTATTGTTCTCCTAGAATGCTTCAACTTCTTCCTGTATGGCTTCTCTCCATTCTTCCTTCTTATTGGCCTCTTCATATGAAGAAGGTTCTTCTGTCATAGAGTCTTTAGTGATATACACAGAATTCTTGGTGACTAATGATGTGTCATATCCATACCTTATGGGATTTTTACTCTCTCTTTGAGATCTCCTGAATGCTTGATTGGAGGACTCTGGAATGTCTTCCAATTGCTTGAACTTAGTCTTGCCTCTTGACTTCCAAGCCTTGAAGTCAATCTGCTCTTCATCATCTAAATTGGTATCTTCTGGTAATTGTTCATCTTCTTGAGTGAGAGTTAAAAAGTCATTTTCCAAATCATAAGGTAACTTGATCTTCCTGTAATCATCTTCAAACCATGAATTAGTTTCATCAAATACTACATCCCTAATAACTATAAATCCTTGTTAGTGGTCTAGTTTTGGTCATAGCCAATAAATATATACTTTTCAGCTTTAGGTTAAGCTTCCCTCTAATCAGTGAGGGCATATGTACATAAGCTATGCGCCCAAAGATTTTGTAGTGACCCAATGAGGGTCTCTTGCCATTCCATGCTTCATAGGGTGTCATTCCATCCAAGGATTTGGATGGGAGCCTGTTAACCAAGTATGTAGCTATGGAAACAGCCTCTACCCATAGGTAATTGGGTAGTTTCTTCTCATTCAACATTGATCTTGCAGCTTCTACTATCAACCTGTTCCTTCTCTCTTCCACTCCATTTAGTTTAGGAGTATATCTTTTTGTGACCTCTCTTTTTATAACTCTGCCCTATAAGAATGAATCAAATTCATGTGAGAAATACTCACCACCTCCATCAGATCTGATCCTCTTCAAGCTTCTACCTGTTTGGTTCTCAAATAATGCAAAATACTTTTTGAAACATGTAAATACTTCATCTTATGCTTCATGAAGTAAAGAATTATCCGTCTACTGTAATCATGTATAAAAGAAACATAGTACCTTGAACATGATATTGATGGATCTTTGCTAGGATCCGACACATCAGTGTGTACAAGCTCCAAGTAGACTTCATACATGTACCCCTTTCTGTTGAATGGTTGCATGTGAGCTTTGCCAAATTGGCATGCTCCACACTTGTATATTATGTGTTGCTTAGACACATTTGGAATGCCAAGCACACTCTGATCCCTGCATATTTTCTTGAGTGTTCTTTCTCCTATATGACCTAGCCTTTTGTGCCATATCTCTAGTCCACATAGAGTTTGATCTTTATAATTGAGGAGTGTTATGTTTCTGGTGTCTTCAATCTCAAATGTAAAGAGTCTACCAGATTTCTCACCTCTTCCACATATGCTCCATGCCTTGTGATTCTAACCTGTAATCCTTTCTCAACAATTTTTCCAATATAGATTAGGTTTTTTATCATGGTTGGTACATATAAAACCTTACTTAAGAGGTTCATATTACCATCAGAAGCTTTGACATTTCCAATTTTCTTGATAGAGTGTTTAGTGTCATCACTTGTCTGTACTTCATGCTTCCCTTTGGGTTCTTCAAGATCAAATAGCAATGCTACATTTCCAGCCACATGATTAGAACAATCAAAATCAATATAGAAAAGATGCTCATTATCTTTACCTTGCTTGGATGTCATGTTCATGATGAGTAGAGAATCCTCTTGGTCTTTTGTGTAGTTGTTATAATCTCTTCTACCTCTGAAACCTCCTTGATAATTGTTGTTGTAGCCATGGTTGTAGTTGTGATTGTAATTGCTTCCTCCATTGTTGAATCTACCTCTGGATTGTCCATAGCTTACTCTAGGGAAGCCTCTTCCCCTTTGATTCCTTGTGTTCTTGAAGCATTCTTCTGTGGTGTGGTTGGTAAGGCCACAGATGTTGCAAGTCCTCCTCTACCACTTCCTCTAGTACCTCTTCCTCTACATGTATATGTAACTTGAGAGGTACTAGCCTCTCCTTCATTCACTTTGCTTTTACCCTTATCCTTACTTTTATTCTTATCTGTATAAGGGTTAAAGATTGGTTACCTCTAGAGTTGTCAAAATTCTTGTTGAGCTTTCTCTCGTGGGTGGAGAGTTGCCCCATCAAGGTGTTGAGTTCAGGTACCTACATATCCATGTAAAGGTCCATTGCTGTGGTGAAGGACTCCCACTTATCATCAGCCTTGATACCATTGATGATCTGCCTTACTATGTGTTCTTCTTCTATCTCCTCTCCAATGCTTGCAAGCTGGTTAGCCACATCCTTCATCTTGGTTACATAATCAGCTACACTTTGCTTTGATTGCTTTTTTAGGGTTGTAAACTACATCCATACCTGGTTCTTCCTAGCTCGTTTATTTGATGAGAAATATGATGAGAGTACTTCCCAAGTCTCTTGGGAGGTCTTGCAATTCCTAATGTGAGGCAATAAGAAATAAGATATTGAGTTTAGTAGATAAGATCTAGCAAGAGCATCCTTTGCACACCATTTGGTCAACCTTTCTTGCTCTTCCCTTGTGGGTTGATGTTTGCTCATGAATGTTGGCATCTCTTCATCTCTTGAGATGTGTCCATATAGACTTCTCCCTTGAAGGTAGGCTTGCATCCTTAGTGACCATGCTAGGTAGTTTTTTCTATCCAATTTGTCAATAAATGATGGAAATCCATCTCCCATCTTTCTTGTTGTTGCTCATATACCATTGTTGGAGGAGATGGTGGATAGTCTTTAGAGATGAAGTGGTGTTGCTTAAACCTGCTTCACACCAGCCAAGGACAAGTGCTGGAGAGTGTAGTGGGCCTTTTTAGCTTGCTATTGATCATAAATAATAACCTATGTCGTTTGGAACATGATCCACTAATCAATGGATCTAAACAACTAGGTAGGGAATTGATCCAAGGCCATAGACTTGCTATTTTAGTCTCTATACCTGTTCAATATAATGAACAGTGATTTGAGCATAGTAGTAATTAGCCTAATTCCTATTGATGGTGTCTAATTAACTTAGACAGCTACTAATCATGAGTGATTTCAATAAAAATGATGAACTACATGATGAGTATGATGTTTACCCAATCATAGGAGTGCCTCGATATTTTTGGGATGCATCAAAGTACACACTAGAGAGTAAAGATATGATAATATCCCATGATTAGGAATACCAATGATAATGAGATTTTGTAGCTATATAATAGATAGTATATTGAATCTATGATGCTTTAAATCACAACAAATGATCAATCATACACTGAGAACAAGCTCTGAGAAGATCACTGTATTGTTGTAGTCATGGCAGAGAAGTGAAGTGATGATCTAATGAAAATGTATGTATTAGATCACACAAAAGTGCAATTTCATTGGCAATAATCTATTGCACAATGTGAGGAGAGTGATTGAGCTATGAAGTGAGCTCTCAAATCACATAGGATCCCTCTCGATTGTTCTCCCAAAAACTGGTACATCACCTGAGTCATTTGATCCTCTCTTATAGTTGAGTTTAGAGACAATCTTTTGAATTCAAATTCAATAGTCCACCTAAAAGTAAATCCTAAACTATAGGATATATTCTCTCATCAATCCACTACCAAATGGATTGAGATTTGATGCTTCCAAACTCCTTGTGGAAGTAAGATTCTTTTACAATGGTAAATGTAGTTGATTTTACAAGGGATTCATCACATAAGGTTCCATGAGAAATATACTTATCATCCAAGTATGTGGGCTTGGGTTCTCTTGTACCAACATGAACCAAGTTTTAACTCAAGTGCCACATCATTTTACTTTTTGGTAGTCCACAACCACTTTTGCACGAGTTTTTCAGCTCAAGATTCTACAAGAGAATGACAATAAGACCACCATGTACTAGAGAGATTACTCTCCTCCCAATCATATGCCTCTATATATAGCTCTCTCAAAGGGGCTAACTTCTTGGGCAAGTGGATTCTAACCATCCATGTGTGGACCATGTAACTGCATACACGCAGTGTCCCGGTTAACGAGTTAACTCAAGTAGGTGCTTCTAGAAGGTTCTAGAGCTCTTTGGGTAAAATACTCTCCCCATATACCCAATGGGGATTGAACCCAAGACCTCCTCCTTAACACCCTTCAAACTTAACCACCAAGTTAAGTGGATCACTTGCTCATAAAAGCATATGAACTGCTACATATGTCTAGTCTTGAGAACTTTTTTCATACACATGGGTGATCAGACGGTGTCTGATTTCAGATCTGTCTAAACTAGCTAGACCCTTAGATCATACGATTACTTTATTACATTGTTCCCCCTTGGAAAATATATTTGTCCTCAAAAATAGAGCTATATAAATACTATAGGCAACCTCCAAGCCTCATGTTCTAAAATTGGAAGAACGTGACTCATCCTGATGGTGGGATCCCTGCTTAAATGATTCAAGACACCATCTAGCTTTGCGCTTTGATAAACTGGTCAAAGTAGAAAGTAATGAACAAATAATAAGGACGGATCTAAAAACATCCCTAGCCAATTCAATGTTTTAATAGGTGCGATCTAGCATGAACATGTGAACTGGGTGGATTCAAATTACTAGTCTTTTTCTAGGCATGATTGGTGCATGGACTTAGTAACTAAGGTGGGATTCTGATCCCTTACAAGCATTTGAGAACTCTTGATTCACTTGAATTTTATTTGGAAATCTAGAATTTTAGTTATCCTAAACATCAAACTTGGATGTTTATACAATGGTATACTATCAATCATAATTTACTTGATTTGTTCACCCATCTCGAGGATTACCTTGTCCTAATGGGCTTGAAAAATCCTACATAAAATGTAGGAGAAAGTTTTGCATTGGCTTATGGGCAACCTTACTTTAACTTTACCAAGTCAAAATCCAACTCCGGATACTTTCTCAAAAGAATGTAGCTTAAAGTTCTTGGGAATTGCCTATTTGATGAGAAACTCCTAACTTCTCTATTCTAGAGTGTACTAAACTCTAGAAAGTCTTTAGAATTATGCTAGTTAACCTAAAGCAAGTTCAAATAAATAATTCAACTTAGACTTATCATTTTTTGAAGATTAAAAGTTTCTTGTACATAACATCTATTTGGGATGTTTTAATTTAGTTGTTTGGTTCTAAGTGGCTAACCATGGAGTTTTGAAAAAAGAATTAGACACCATATCTGAGTCAAATCCAAAAGATTCAGAAAAAAGAAAGAAAAAACTAAAACTCTATACAACCAATTCAAACTTTGAAGACAGGTAAGGTTGTGATGAGTCAATTTCTAGATGACTAAAACTTTAGCTACTCAAAGATATATTTCAACAAGGTATTGAAGCATTTTTCCTATCTTTAAGATAAATAAACCGGATTCTCAATGAAGATTCATAGAGTAAATCTAAACCATCATCCAACCACTAGTGTGGTATCCAACAATGTGTGTGTCGACCCACTGAGGTTTCCATTAATGCGTTTTTACTCAAATATGCTTCTCTTGAGACTAAGTTCATGCCTATATTCAATCTTTATGATTGTTTACTAGGAAGGCATGTCTTGTGCATTACTTTGAGTAAAAATATTGAGTTTATTGAGTTACACTAGGAACTTGATGCTTGACTTAGTAAGTCTATTCCTTAGTTGAAAGGACCATTTCAATGTCAGATTCCTACTTCTTCATAAATTTATCAAATATTTTTGAATCAACAACACTTTATCTTGAATTTTTTCATGATTCAAATAAGAAAAATTATTTGCCTTATTTGAAAAAGAAGATCTTAGGAGTTACTTACTTCATATCTTCTTACTTAATTGATCTTGAAGTTTCTTGAGATCATGCTTTTAGTCCTCCTTGAATTTAAACTTCTCCTCTAAAGTTTTTATTCCCTTGAGAATCAAATTCAACTTCAATATTCATTCTGGTACTGAAAGATAATTATTATCCCACTGTTTGATGTCTCATACCATCATTCCTACATCAATTTGAGTATTAAATATGGTATCCCATAGCACCCTATTTTATATTCACATTGACATGTGAGTGATACTTATCCTAAAGTCTAAACATATCTTTATAGAGTACCTTCTCACTTCAATTCTTTAAAAGAATTCAGAAGTTTCACACATTACCTTTAACTTGATATTCTAGGTTTTGATTCCTTCACATGATCATTTCATGATCTTGTGCTTTGCCTTGAAAACTTAAAAACATTCGGACAGAACATCCATCCCTCTTTTATAGGGTTGTCAAAAGAAAACCATTTAGAATTCCAAGATCTTGAATTTATCAAATTCAAGTCCTATTGGCTATTCTCAACCAATTTGTAGTGATAAGAGCTTTTCACTTCTTGTCTTTAGATTCCTTTGTTAGTGAAGCTTTAAGTAGCTACCCTGGAGAGGACTTTACATGAATCTCTCTACTGCTTAAGTCTAAGCATCCACTCATGCTTTCTTGGATTTCACCAAAATCCCTTTAAGAATAGGTAAACTTTATGTTTTACCTTCCATAGACTTAATTACCATCATCATGGTTTTTAGAATACATACTTGAAATATTTTCTCTGTTCAGACTTGGAACAGTTTACTCTTTTCACACTTTCCATTGGATAAATTAAACTTGAGTGAAAAAATTCCCAAAAAGAGTTTGATTTCCAATACTTGGGCAAACTTCAAAGTAGTTCTAATCATAAGTTCTTAGACAAACATTTCTAAGCCATTAGGGAAAAAAATGAACCCTGCATGGGCCTTTTGGATTAAGGAGTGATTAGTGATGGACCAATCAGAAGAGGGTGGTGGACAGAGTCTATAGCCTATAAATTACTAGGGTGAGGGGGGAGGAGGGGACAAGATTCCCCTATGTTCAAGTTTTTCCTCTAGAGAGAGAAAGGAATCTCGTAACTTGCCTAAGCCTAAAACTTTAAAACTTTCAGAAAGTTTTAAAATTCATCATAACACCATTCAATGGCCCTCCAACCACTTTTTAGGATCAAAAGTGCTATTTTTGACTTCTAGATCAAAATCCGTGCATGAACTAACTTGAAAAAAGACTTTTTCAAGAATAACTCAAAATATGACTTTCTCCCTCCAAAACCTCACACTTTCATACCCAAGTCCCAAAAAGTCATCTCTTTCCACTACTTTCTCTCCCTAGCACACCATTGAAGCTCTTGTGTCTGCATTTTTTCTCTGTGTAACTTCCTCTCAGTGAATTCCTACTATCACTTCCATAGCTTGAACTCCAATGGAGAAACCTAAATATTATAGGCATCCAAACGATGAGTTTATCGCGTTAAAATGTCACAATATCAAGGTTGTAGAAGGAAATTGGTTAGGACATGAGTTCTACAAAGGTGCATGGGTGTACATGCAACCCTATAGTGTTGGTCCTCATCGTGTAAGAGATCATGGAAACTTGGATCTTTATTGGAAAGGGAAGCTATTGGGATTCAAAAAGCTCGAAAATGGAAACGATTGCCATTGTACAACATGTTTTTACAATGTCAAGCATGAAATTGGAAAACTCAAACAAAATGATATATCCTATCAATTGTAAGTATTACTCATGGATTCCTTTTCTAATTTCTTAATGTACCTTATTCAGATGTGTATTTCTTTGTTGTAGATAAATTTCCTTCTACCTTGGTGGAGGAGCAACCACTTCATAGTCTTACAGGTACTTTCCAAGCATTGCATGCAGATGTTGGATCACTAGTCTTTCCACAAGCCTGTCCTGCGTAACCTTTACATGAGAGAGTTTTCTTTTACATGCATACATATGTTGTACCCTCCTCATCAAATGATTTTGATAGGTTAGAGATTATTAAGGTAGATTCTCTTTTCAAACTTGAGTAGCGACAACCTAATATATGGACCTTGACATCTTTGAAGCATAAGATGGTGATGGACATACATAACTCTTTGAAATTCACAAGAGTGTCTAGATCTGTAGGATTTCATTGGTGCGTTCTTGTTCATTGTTTTGTACATACATTTCAGATATTCACAATTCTAGAGACTTCAACAATGTTCATGTTAAAAGATATCACTTATGAGCAGGTGGAGGGTTTACTTGGTGAAAATTGGGGACTTGTAGAAGGATGCACCGAAGGCGATAGATACCTTTGTGAAATTGGTGCAATGAGCATAGGATTTTGATATTTGAAACACCATACTCCCTTGTACATTAGATTCTACTATGATTGATGGATTTGTAAACTTGGTGAATGGATACCATTACAAAGTTCTGGGGGTTTTTTAATTTCATTTGAAATTAAGATAAATTTGCCCAACAATTTAATGGAAGTTATTCCAGTGAATCATCATCAGGCACTTTATGACATGGTGCTTGAAGCCCTTGAGCAACGTTTTGTCTTTGAGTATAATTACCCAAGGCACTAATCACTACAAGAAAAAGGGGGGCGTAGCGATGCCCCCAAATTGGAAAAAAAATGGGAAGCGTCGCTTATGCGACGAGGTCGTCGCATAAGCGACGGTCAGAATTTTGAATTTTTTTTTTCCCCGACCCTCGTCGCATAAGCGATGCTAGCGTCGCTTATGCGATGCTCATTAAAGAGCGTCGCTAATTTCGTCGCTGCCTAATGACGGTGGGAGCGACGTTGGCAAACTGCAGAGCGTCGCATATGCGACGCTCTGGAATGTAAAAAAAAAAATTGATTTCTCCCAGCACATTTGTGCCGGGACTTGGACGCGAGCAAGAAGAGACCGAGAGAGAGAGAGAGAGAGAGTGAGAGAGAGAGAGAGCGAGAGAGAGAGAGAGAGGGCCGCACAAACTAACAGCAAGCAGGTATGCGCACACACACACACACTTACATACACATACATATGTACACACACACATATACACACATAGACACACACACACATACACATAGACACACACACACATACACACAAATACACACACATATACACACATACACAAATAAGGTTGCATACACACATGCACACATAATGCATACACATGCACACACATATACACATACATATACACACACATACATAGACACATACACACACACACATACACACACACATATACACACACATACACACACACGTACACAAACACATACACACATACACACACATATATGCATACACACAATAGAGAGAGACATGCACACACATACACATACATGCATACACACATATGCATACATAATGCATACACACATATGCATACATACACACATAGACACATACACACATAGACACATACACACACATAGACACATACACACACATAAACACATACACACTCATAGACACACACACATACACATAGACATGCACACACATACACACACATATACACACACATACACACATAGACACATACACACATAATGATGCATTCACACACATACACATGCATACACACATAGACACACATATACACACACACACATAGACACACATATACACACACATATACATACACACTCATAGACACACATAATGATGCATTCACACACATACACGTGCATACACACATAGACACACATATACACTTGCACATCCAAACATACACACTCATAGACACACATTCATACACACACACATCCAAACATACATGCATACACACACATATGCATACATAATGCATACACACACATACACACATATGCATACATACACACATAGACACATACACACATAGACACATACACACACATAGACACATACACACACATAAACACATACACACTCATAGACACACACACATACACATAGACGTGCACACACATACACACACATATACACACACACACACATAGACACATACACACATAATGATGCATTCACACACATACACATGCATACACACATAGACACACATATACACACACACATAGACACACATATACACACACATATACACATATACATACACACTCATAGACACACATAATGATGCATTCACACACATACACATGCATACACACATAGACACACATATACACTTACACATCTCATAGACACACATTCATACACACACACATCCAAACATACACACTCATAGACACACACGCATACACACATACGTGCACACACATACACACACATATACACATACACATACACACATAGACACATACACACATAATGATGCATTCACACACATACACATGCATACACACATAGACACACATATACACACACACATACACACATACACACACATATATGCATACACACACACATAGAGAGACGTACACACACATACACATACATGCATACATATGCATACATAATGCATATGCACATACACACACATAGACACATACACACACCTAAACACATACACACTCATAGACGCGTAGGGACACATACACATAGACACACACATACACACACATATACACAAACACATACACACATAGACACATACACACATAATGATGCATACACACACATACACATGCATACACACACATACACATGCATACACATGCATATGCATACATACATGCATACACATACACACATAAACACATACACACGCATAGACACATACACACATACACACTCATAGATACACACACATACACATAGACACACACACATACACACACATATACACACACACATGCACACATACACACATACACATGCATACACACACATACACATGCATACACACACATACACATGCATACACACATACAGACACATATACACACACATACACACACATATATGCATACACACACACATAGAGAGACATACACACATAAACACATACATGCATACATATGCATACATAATGCATATGCATATGCATACAATGTACATACATACTTACATGCATACATAATGCACATGCATAGATACATACACACACACAGACACATACACACACACAAACACATACATACTCATAGATACACACACATACACATAGACACACACACATACACACACATATACACACACGTACACATAATGATGCATACACACACATACACATGCATACACACATACAGACACATGTACACACACATTCACACACATATATGCATACACACACATAGAGAGACATACACACACATACACATACATGCATACATATTGCATATGCATATGCATACATACATACTTACATGCATACATAATGCACATGCTTACATACACATACATAATGCATACACACACATACACACATATGCATACATAATGCATATGCATATGCATACATAATGCATATGCATATGCATACATAATGCATATGCATATGCATACATAATGCATATGCATATGCATACATAATGCATATGCATATGCATACATACATACTTATATGCATACATAATGCACATGCTTACATACACGTACATAATGCATACACACACACATACACACATAGACACATACACACATAATGATGCATAAACACACATACATATGCATACACACACATATGCATACATACATGCATACACATACACACACATAGATACATACACATAAACACATACACACTCATAGACACACACACATACACATAGACACACACACATACACACATAGACACATACACACGTAATGATGCATACACACATACACATGCATACATAGACACACATAATGATGCATACACACACATACATATGCATACACACACATATGCACACATACCTGCATACACATACACACATAGATACATACACACACATAGATACATACATACACATAAACACCTACACACTCATACACACACACACACACATACACACATAGACACATACACACATAATGATGCATACACACACATACATATGGATACACACACATATGCATACATACATGCATACACATACACACACATAGATACATACACATAAACACATACACACTCATAGACACACACACATACACATAGACACACACACATATACACACACACATACACACATAGACACATACACACATAATGATGCATACACACATACACATGCATACATAGACACACATAATGATGCATAAACACACATACATATGCATACACACACATATGCATACATACATGCATACACATATACACATAGACACATACACACATACACACACATAGATACATACATACACATAAACACATACACACTCATAGACACACACACACACATACACACATAGACACATACACACATAATGATGCATACACACATACATATGCATACACACACATATGCATACATACATGCATACACATACACACACATAGATACATACACATGAACACATACACACTCATAGACACACACACATACACATAGACACACACACACATATACATACACACATACACACATAGACACATACACACGTAATGATGCATACACACATACACATGCATACATAGACACACATAATGATGCATACACACACATACATATACATACACACACATATGCATACATACATGCATACACATACACACATAGACACATACACACACATAGATACATACATACACATAAACACATACACACTCATAGACACACACACACACATATACACACACATACACACATAGACACATACACACGTAATGATGCATACACACATACACATGCATACATAGACACACATAATGATGCATACACACACATACATATGCATACACACACATATGCATACATACATGCATACACATACACACATAGACATATACATACACATAGATACATACATACACATAAACACATCAACACTCATAGACACACACACATACACATAGATACACACACACATATACACACACATACACACATAGACACATACACACATAATGATGCATACACACACATACACATGCATACACACACATATGCATACATACATGCATACACATACACACATAGACACATACACACACATAGATACATACATACACATAAACACATACACACTCATAGACACACACACACACAGACACGCACACATATACACACACAAACACACATAGACACTTACACACATAATGATGCATACACACACATACACATGCATACACACATACAAACACATATACACACACACATACACACATATATGCATACACACACATAGAGAGACATACTCACACATACACATACATGCATATATATACATACATAATGCATATGCATATGCATACATACATACATGCATACATGCATACACACACACACATACACATACATACACACACACATATACACACACATACACACATAGACACATATACACATAATGATGCATACACACACATACACATGCATACACACATACACATGTACACGCACATACATACACACACACATGCATACATACACATACTTAATGCATACACACTTACATATGTACACGTATATATATTGATTTCTAACCATTTTGTTTTATATGTTAAGTATTATGGATCCCAGTAGAGAGAGAAAGGCGAAACTCACTCTCATAAAAAGTCTTATGAGAGCAAGAGTTCCGTCTGATACTCTCGGGGCCATAATGCGTGATTACTCAGAGATGTCTGATGAAGAGCTGGATTATACGATCAAGATGCTTACCTAGCAATCAGAAGAGGGCTCTTCTGCGGCTCCACATGCAGGAAGAGAGCTAGCTGCTCATAGGTATGTTTTGTTTTCATAAACTTTTTTAATGATATTATAACACATATTTTTATTTATTTCTATCTATCTATTTTCAAGACACCTATACCACCTCCAGCACGTGATAGCAGAGCAGAGTTGCCTATGAGGACATGCATAGGCACCTTAGGACTAGAGTGCGACATAGAGCCTGAGGGGAACATTGTGTATATAGGGAATGGATTGGAGTTCAAGAGAAGAATGCAGGCACTATGCGACTCTTACCTGCACTTTATCCACTTGCCGTGGAAGTAAGTAAAAGTTTTACATATAAATTGAAATATATATCTTATGTTTTATTTACATTATGTTTTTTATTTTTGTAGTGAGCATGATGAGAGGGATAGAAAATATGTGCTTAGTTCACTTGAGACAGAGTTTGGGACAGGATGGTCCCTTAAATGGTGTTTAAAAGAGATGCGGACACTTATGGCTCATCGTCGTGACAATGCACGGTATGCACTGCTTTTATGTATATATATGTGGATATGAGTATGTGTGTTTATGCATGTATGTATGTATATGAGAGAGAGAGAGACTAGAGGTATAAATACACGCATACACACACATGCATATATACACACAAAACACATGCATATGCACATATAGATACACATCCATACACAACACATGCATACGCATAAATAAATAAATAAATAAATCCTATTTCAAAAATCCTAAATTGAAAACACTAATTTTGATATTAGGGTTTTGAAATCCCTAATTTTAAAACTCTAATTCAACTTTTTAGCCATATGTTTGAAGTATATGTACACCTCCGACGTCCTGCTAGAGAGATGTCTCTCCTCCCAACCTTATGCCTCTATATATAGCTACTCGAATCAATGAGGATCATAATATATGTAAAGATATATACACATCATGTTGATAGGATACATAAATATAAAATGGAGTAGATATATTATGCATCACACATACATGCCTAAATGCACACATAAGTATATATATATATACATACTAACATATTTACATGTACACATTTACACATAGACATATATACATATATACATGTACACATCACATATACATGCCTACATGCACACATAAACATATATATACATGCATACATATTTACATGTACATATTTACACATAGACACATATACATATATACATGTACACAATTATAAACACTTGCATATATTACATGAATACATGAATATTATACATAAATGCATATGCACATATACACATATGCATATTTAACACATGTATACATATATCACACACATGCAAACACATACATATACATGAAATACATATATATGCATACTAACATATGTATACATATAATACACATGAATACACACACATATGCATACATACATGATAAAAATTTGCTCCTCGAAGATAAAGCTATATATAAAATAATTAGGCATACCCTCGAGCTTCATGTTCTAACTTAGAAGAACATGATTTCATCTCTCTAATAGGATTCATCGTTATTCAAGTTAATAAAAAAAACCTATTATCTGATATCCATTCAGAAGCTTCAAGTTATAGATCGATAACTAGAGTACAATTTACTATCTAATCTGCTCATATGTTTTCATTATTGCCATCATTTTGGTAAGACATCAATACAGTCTCATCTTCATTATCCTTATTGATTTCATTTATTTTTTCTATTGTTAAATCTATGTTCTCATGAATCACATCATCTATTGATGGATTAATATCTATTTTTGGTAATTCCTCTTCCTCATCAGTAGAATCAGCATGTAGAGAATTATCCTCTTCATCAAAAAGATTAGTATCATTATCACGTATAATGATTCTAATTTCTATTTCAGATGTTGATGTATCAATATCTGATGCTGAATCATCAAGAGGACTTTCTTCGATCTCTCTAACAATAAACTGTTCAAACAATGACCTACCTCTAGGTTGCACATGAATGACTTGCCACCAAGGATGAGCATCTGGGTTTTTATAAAAAAATGCTTGTTCAATATGCCTAGGAAGAATATATGGTTCTTTAGTAGATCGCATTACCTTGGAAGAATCAATTGCCCAAAACCCAGATAATTCCTTTCTTAATGTAGAATTACTACCTTTATACTCCGCTCGAAACCAGTCAACCTTCAAAATGACCTATCAAAATATATAACAACAAAAACCCATTATTAGGTGCTTAAAAAAATAACTAACTCTAAAAAAAATATAAAAACTTTTTTCTTCCTGTTTGAATGTACGAATGAAATTTCGTAGATACCAACAATAGTTCCTACGTAACCAAATTCGCTATCTATAAGGTTCGTGTCTTTTGAGCTAGCACGTGATAGTTGCTTGAAAGAAGCAACAATACTAGAATCCTCTGTTTTACGTAAAGAATCAATGGCTTTGATTCTAATATGCTGTCCAAAAGCCCACATATTAGTAAACATTCGAGCTTGCAAAATAAATTCAATTAGTAAACAGAAACTAACATACATATATGAAAAAAATAAAATATTATTTTAATAAAATTACCTTTCATTCACAACCTATCATTAACTCTCTTTGCTCATCTGAGATTTCTTCATTATTTGCGTTGGCACGTTGCAAACGACTATATAGCCAATCCGTGAAAGAAGGTATATCTGTAATCTTATTATTATCGAGATTACGTCTAGATCTTTTGTTTTTTCACCTTTTACTTCGGAGACTTTGAAGTTCCTCGTACTCGCTAAGGAATGCTTGCATGCATTTGCTATTATATGCTACAAAAGTAGAAACATCATTTTTTTCTTGAAATGTAAATAAGAATGGAACCCCCTTACCTGATAATACCTCATCTGTTATTTTTGAAGAAGACTTGTTGGTCCATGCACGTGGAGCTTCTTCATGAACTCTTTCAAGGTACTCACTAACATAATACATGCACTCTTCAAGCATCCAACCCTTTGCCATGGATCCTTCTGGTTTTGCTCTTTGTCGCACATAACCTTTTAGTATTCCCATAAATCGCTCGACCCAAAACATCCATCGAGTGTTGACAACACCTGCAATTTCTATCTCATCTACAAGATGGACTAATAAATGAACCTGAATATCAAAAAATGAAGTAGGAAGTTCTTTTTCCATCAAACATAGTAGCTCTTTGCATTCACGTTTTTTTTGTGGGATAGAATTTTTATCGATCTCTTTGGATGTAATCCACCTATACATATCATAAAAACAATTATAGAGAAGTTAATTAAAAAATAAAAGATATCCAATATTCATACATATTAAATATAAAAGTATCATAATTACCTTATAAGTGATCCAAGATGATAGATCACATCTCGTACTCCTTTTGTTGTACATCCATCGATAACCAAAGGTAAAATATGTTTCAAAAAGTTATGCCAGTCATGGGTCTTTAACCCAGATAAGCTCTTATCATCCATAGTAAACATGTTTTGAAACGATGCTCCATATCTTGTAGGAGTCTTAATCAATTGAATTCTATTGTTGATAGTCTGTATCTCTTTTGTTGTAAGTACCCAAGGAGCAGATGCATAAGTCGTTTCTTGTCGATGTCTATCAAAAACTGGCCATAACTTTGGTTTGGATTTTTGATCTTTGAAATCATTCCTTGATGCTGTGGTATCTTTTAGTCTAAGAAGATGCTGCCATAGTGAATAACCAATATTTTTGAATATATGCATAGGATCAAGAAGATGACATAGTTTTAACTCTTTCCATCTGATTGATCAGAATCTACAAATAATGATATTTGATATTAATAATTTGATTATCTACATAAACAAAAAATTCACATGTACATATTTACACATACACACATATTCACATATACACATTTACACATACACACATATTCACATATACACAACTACATATTATTGTGGGATAAATGCATGTATTTTGTATGAATGAGTGTATATGCATGCATGTGTGTGTACGTATATCTGTGGATATGTATATGTATGTTTATGTTAGTATGTGTATGTGTGTATATATATGTGTATGTATTCTGACTTTTTTTTCTGTTTGAGATTAAATTAACAGGAGATGCATGTGTATATGTGTGTATGTCTAAGTGTATGTGCACATGTATCTATGTGTATATATGTGTGTGTATGTGCATGTGTATATATGTATATGTGTCAAAGTGCATCTTCATCATGTATAAGTGTATGAGTGCATATCAATAAGTGTGAGTATGCTATGTAATGAAAATAACACAATTCAAATGATCTACAAAGAATAGAAATTGTACTTACAATTGTTAGCCATACTTTTTGCTTGGTTAGCTTCTTGAATAACCTGCAATAAAGAGAGAAAGAAAAGAGAGAGAGAGAGAGAGAGAGAGAGAGATCTAGAGAGAGAGAAAGAATTCAAAGAGAGAAAGATGTAGAAAGAGAGAAACAAAGACAGAGGGAGACAATAAGAGAGAGCTTAGGCAAAACAACAATTCTGCATATACTTGCTTCAGCTCGTAAGCGCAGTGCAATTGCGAACGTTGGAGAGCTCTTCGATCAGATGCGTGAAAATGCCGATCGTAGAGCCTCCAACGTTTTAATTTTTGTCCGTCAACAGATCGTCGTGTAAGCGATGCTATTCGTCGTCGAATACGGGACAATTTTACCGTCGCTTATGCGATGGCAAGTAACGTCGCCTATGCGACGGCAAGTAACGTCGCCTATGCGATGCAAGAAAGTGTCGCTTATGCGATGCTTTTAAATTGCATCGTTTTAGCGATGTTTTATGGGAACGTCGCAATCCCGTCGCGTCACAAGTTGCAAATACCATCATTTTCTACGTCGTTTAATCGACGGTCGGCACGCGACGCTAATTACGACGCAAGTTGCAATTTTATAGCGACGAAATTCTGTCGCCTTAACCGTTGCTATACGCCCGTATTTCTTGTAGTGAATTGTGTCAATTTGGTTCGAAAATTTTTAGTTTTAACTACTCTAGGAGTGAACTTTAGAGGAAAGGTACTAGGACAAATAGGTATTGCCATGTGCAGGCCTAAATCTCGCGTTTTTGTGATTGGGGATTTTTTGGCATTTTTAGACTAATTGAAGGCCAACTTATGGTAACTACATTCATTAGGAGGCAAACTATAGGGATACAGAGGACAACAAGTAGCCATTGAGAACCTAAGCAGTCCATATGGAGAGTTTGCTTACAAATGTGCCAAGTTTACCCTGGATAAGTCATTAACTAACCTTACCCAAGTCATGAAAATAGATGAATAGGCTTCCCCATGCTAAATAATGCAAAAAATCCCCTAGCCACAGAAATGCGAGATTTAGGCCCACAAAATTTTTGTAGGCTTGGATCTCGCGTTTTTGTGGCTGGGTTTTTTTTTTTGTATTTTTTAGCCTATTTGAGGACTTTTCTAGGTAAATACATTCATATGGAGTAAAAAACAAAAGTTAATGAGGTAAAAAAGTATCCAACGAACCCTAGACAGTCCATAATAAACTAGTGAAGTCAAAAGTAAGAATCCTTGAACACTTATGGTAGAGAGCCGGGGAGAGAAAGAAATAAAAAAATAGACAATTATTAAAGAAAAAATATTTCATTAATCAGTAAAGTACATTGAAAAATATGTTTCGTAGAAGCTACAAGATACAGAGGTCATGGGTTATTTCCTCTAATTCTTCTTGCTAGCTGAAGCTCTTTGGGTTGTATGGTTACTCTCTTGGCATGGATAGCACATAGGTTAGAATCTTCAAGCATGGAGATGAGGTAGGCCTTTGATGCCTCTCAAAGTGCCTCAAGTGCTATCCCTTGGATTCGTAAACCTGCACAATAGCTTTGCAGTTCTTCCTTTACCACTCTTGCAAATGCTCTTTGTGGTATTAAAAAGCTCAACTGATTTCTGATATTGTCATACCTCTACAAATGCTCTATTGTGTCTCCTTCGTCTTTGCGGAGCTCTTGCATTGGGAGGTATGTTAGGTTGTTGTTGAGGTCTACGTCGTGGTTGATAATTCTTTTTCCCTTGATGTGCTTGATGTGAGGGTCCAACTTCATCTACCACATTCTCTTATTGATGTGCATGTTGACTTTGCCCTTTCCTCCTCTGTTGTATTTGGTCTTGTCCTTGTGGAAGTGTTTTGCCTCCATGTATTACCCTATGGCTCGTTGGAATGTGCACTTGTTTCCATGGTGTTTGAGTGCTTCTTTCCTCATTAGTCGATGGTTCTCCATCGGAATCACTAACCAATATAATTGTTCTCCTTGCAACTTGTTTGGGTCTTGCCTTGATGTGTGTCCACTCTAGTGGCTCATCATCAGAGTCTGAATTTTGCCGTCCTTGAGACCAATCCTTTTGTTCATTAGATGCTTCATATTCTTGCAATGGATTGCTCCCAGATAGTGTTCCATCATGTAAGAGAGGCCTAGAGGTGGTGTGGAAACCACTTCGAGGTCTATGGGGGAGGGGAGGGGTTGCAGCCATGTTGGGCATTGAGTTCCTTGAACATGGCTAGGATAGACCACACGGTCTTTCTCTGCAGTTTGCTTGGTGCGTGCCATTCTCTTGAGTTGCAAAAGTATGAAATGGAGTGAGTTCTCTCTATTTATAGATTTTCTTTTAAAATTGTCTGTTCACACTAGAATGGATAAAACCAATCTAGAAACATACATAATATAATAATACAAATAGTAACACATTGATACCAAGATTATATTAATCCTATGATTTACCACATAATGGGATATATTGAATTCACTTTACTTCCACGCGGAGCCTTCTCGTTGTCTTTTAGCATGCCACTGAGCATGATGGAGAGGTCCTAATGATGACTTCCATTTCTCACTAGCAATGTTTTGTTGCATGCATCTCACAACTTTTGCCAAATGCGACTCCCTAACTCGTTCCACAAAAGATTTTCTTGAGAATGTAGTGCGATAAAACCAATTAAACATCTACTCCATATAGTTTGATTGCATTGGACCACCACCATGTCGCGTGTTTTTGAAGTACACACCTCTCGCTTTGTAGTGTGACTTCTCCATTCCTTGGGTACTGAAAATCTCAATGACCCATATCGATGCATGAAAAATGCTCCATGTGCAAATAAAATATGCTTAAAATTGTTAAGTACATTGGAAAATATTAAGTGCAATGAACAATTTTAAAGATCAAATAGACTTACAATGTAGTGTGTTATATTGCTCTCTCCCCAAGATTGAATGAAACACTTTGTGAACTCCACTAATGTCTCTTGAGACAATTGACGTTGAATATCACTAAAGCTAGTAAGACCCATTAAGCCTACCAACTTATCTAAGCATGACAAAAACTTCTTTCTCTTATTACAAAGATCAACTTGAGAAGCATTGTCTGTTGTGATCATGCATAGGTCTTTCCACAACTCATAATCTTCATTATTTTGAGTGCAAGTACCTCTTCTAAAAAAATGTCTTTATTTATTCCCTGTCATTGACACTCGTTGTAAACTGTCTTGAGATTCCCCAACTTTTTTAACAATTAGGGGTTATGTTTCCACCATGAAAACCAACTGAAGTAAGGAGTTCCTCCAATTTTTTTTATAGCTTGTATAGATTTATCAACTCGCTTCATGGAAAATGCATATTCTATATGGAGCTTCAATAGTCGATCAAAAATTCTCATGAAGGAATGCAATGTGCAAAAGTGAACACTAACTAAAGGAAATGGAATAATGGGATTCCAATCCTTATCTGATATGTCACGATTAGGTGTATTTAACATGGGACACCTCATTAGAAGTATATCCTATTCACTAGATGAAGATCCATCTGTGTCATCAAATAAATCCTCTATGTTGTTTTGTTTTCTCTTTGCTTGTTTATAATCTTGTGTGCAATATGGACAAGGATAGAGAGTAGATGCACCTTTTTTGCACCCTAACATGCATTTGATAGTCTAAGTCTCCACCCATGTGCCACTCTACCTTAAATCACCTAGGCCTTCAACATTGATTTTTGCACCATAAATTTGAGAAGTTATCACCACTATGATCCATGGAATCCTACTAAAAATCCATGAAATAACATCATTGAATTCTTTAGGTACCTCAACAGCAACTAACCACCATATATCTTTCTCGGATTGAACATTGTATGTAAAGTGATGGGTAGAGTTTTCACTTTCATCAATAATGGCATGGGCCATAGCTTCATTGATGAGTGTCACACTAAGTCTCTACATATGTCCTCCCTCAATAATTTGACATTCTTCTAGCTTCAATATAAATTTGAGTCTAGAACCACAATCTACATCAAATTAGAAACATTATATTAATAAAAATACTATGAATGTCATTATCATAGCAATAGATATACCTTGAATTGTAGATTTTTAAAATTTAGCCATTTCCTTTTGAAGCCTCTCCAAATTGACAAATATGTTATTGTACTTTGTGTACATGAATCCCTTCCTAGATGAATCTTTCACCTATTTCTTTGGTGTAGCAGAATGATAAATGGATGGAGGCATAACATCCTCTATATGCAAGTAATTGCCAAGAGTATTAGCTACATCCTCATTGGTCATCTTCTTCTTTAGATACCTTGTAAGCGCATAGAAAAAATACTTTGCAAAATACCTTTGTTTTGTGGTGCCTGCTTCAAAATATTATACAATGCAATGTATGCTCTAGTACTAACACCTGCTTTATCACATTCCATTTGTACCTCCCTAGGAGTAATTATATCTTCTAAGTTGCCTGCAAAATCTTTAATCATTTGGGTCTATTGGTGGCTCCAAAATCATAAGAACATGCTTGCTGCCTAAAAAAGAATTTAGAAACTTCAATTGATCCTCTATTGTTGATGAAGCAATGACATCTTCAACAAATGACCTGCACAATAAGAAACTCAATCTAAAAGTCTTTTAACAAAAATAAATAAGTGAAACACGAACCTAAGTGCATAAACACATCACTTCCTTGCTCCACCACCAATTGAAAGAGCTTGAAAGGATGATAATGGTCATTTCCTATATCTCATACCAAGTGGAGTGACCTCTTTTAGTTGCGTTAGATTGGCTTTTCACTTGATTGTGCTCTCCTTTTCTTCCACATCTTGTTGGAGTATATGATTGTGCTCTTACAGAGATTCAACAACACTTTCTAAAGTGTGTATCTTCAAATGGTTGTGACGACATTATTGCATCCAATAATTTGCAATAGATGTTGAATAGCTACACAATCGCTTGCAATAACCTAGCAATCCAGCTTCACCGCTACTAAGAAATTGTAGAAACGTGGAGATACTATGGAATCTAGGATGAAAATTAGAAATTGGATCTAAGGAATACAAGGCACCATTGACAAAAAGATCAATATTCTTCTATCTAGGTGCACATTGTTCATTTTGAGAATCTTTCTCATTGCTACCTCTAGTTGTTGGTGCAAATTCTCTAGGAATACGAACATGTACACTCGTTTAATGAGGAGCATGCATTGGTGTCATGTTCGTAATACATGTGAGCACCATGATGTTCCAAAGCTTGAGACAGAATAGAGAGAAGCACAGAGATGACTAGAATGGCATGTACAGTAGTTGCATTGCAAGAAAAAAGTGTGTTTTGGTATGTGGATAGGTGAAAATGACTTTTTCCAGTCTTTAAGAGTAAAAAAAAGGTTTTTTTTCAAAAATTCATGTTTTGGGGCAACCAAAGTTATGAGTTTGATGATGTGGCACTTAACTTTTGGAGGGAATTTGAAAAGTATGTTTTTTGGAGGGATTTTGAAAACTTAACTTTTGGAGGGATTTTAAAAAGGATGTTCTTTTCAAAAATTCATGTTTTGGGGCAACCAAAGTTACGAGTTTGATGATGTGGCACTTAACTTTTGGAGGGATTTTGAAAAGTATGTTTTGGAGGGATTTTGAAAAGTATGTTTTGGAGGGATTTTGAAAAGTACGTTTTTTTTTATGAAAACTAGACTAAAAAAAGTAACTTCTTTTTATCATGGCCGTCCAGGATACCCGCTAGCTCTCAACATGAAATACAAACAAGAAACCTATTTTTCTTTTTTCGGCTTGGATAAATAGTTGGGATGATTAGATCAATAATATGCTGAATATACAATTAGGTATATAGCGTGCATAGCATAGCGGATTAACCTCTAAAACCTTGTGAAAGATACTGTGTTCAAATCTTGGATATGGCACATTCGATGAAGTTGATGAAATATATTCTATCTTATTAATACATATAACGATTCCTGAACCTAATAAGTGCACTAGAAAGAGAAATAAAAGAGACGCAAAAGAGAAGAAATGTTTTGGATTAAGTATACAAGCTTAATCTTGACCATTGATCCCTAAGGGTTTTTATCCCACTGTTATTCACGAAGTTAATTGGTTGACTTGTCTTGCTTCATATCAGCATGCCCCGTGTATGAGCCCACATATGGATGATAATCAACTACGAATGCTCAACCACCGATTAACAACTGCTCGTATAAGGCTTACTCTCTCCATGGGCTATTTATGAGAGATTTCTATTCAAACCCAAATATTGACCTGAGCCAACTCTCAACCATGTATAGTCCCCATGCAATGTTAACTGGATCACCTTAACCTCAAAGGTTCTACTTTTATAATACATGGGTGGACAATGCCATCTTTTTACTCGTTAGCAAAAAAATCTAGACTTTTGCTATAGTTTTTCTCTCCCAGACTACTACTACTACACTCCTCTCACGTGTTATACTTTCCTACATTGCCTTATGCAAGAAACCAAAAAGCCTATTTGATTCCTTCCAAAAGGAAGTTTGGTAACAACCTACTCTCCCAAACTTTAATTAATAGAAAGAGGAATTGTACAAGTGAAAGGGTCTAGCACCTATTGGACCCCCCGAATCCCACAAAGTAGGGGTTGCTCAAAATTTGTTAGAAAACATTACAAATAATGTTGATAACCCTTTCGTCCCCTTCGTGGGGACCCACTTACTTTTAATATTGTTGGTCTCAAGGAAAAACATTTTGTGATGTCTAAAAGGTAGGGGATTGTTACAATTGGAAATTCTTTTGCCTAATAAAAAAAAGAGATTTTTTTATTGACCATTCTTTAGGAGGGCTACCAAAATTGAAAGCACACCTCTCTTTCTAGATCTTCCAGAGGGCCTCACCTCTTATAGCATTCCACAATGCTGAGGACCATCCTCTCGCTTCACCTAATAATGCTTGCTTCTAGTTGATTTGTTCACGTAGCAACATGATTCTCCCAAGGGCCCGCCAGATGGACATTTGTCCGTGTAGCAACATGATTCTCCTAAGGGCCCGCCGGATGGACATTGACTTGGGGCATGAAAAAAAGAGAGATTCCAAATCCTCATAGCCATGAATGCACTATTTACACCACGGAGGGGCTCTGCAAATTTTGTTAGCCTTAACATTGGTCTGAATTCCCTAGAGGAGGAATTTTCCACATAAGAATTGATTTTTTAATCTCGATGAGGGGATGCCAAAGGGATTGGAACTTAAAATCCCACCTAAAACTCGACCAATCCAAACACCATCTCCTATTAAGTGTAGCATGAAAGTCCATATTCTTCTTGAATCTCAAAATTTTATCAATACTCTTTCCGTTGTGCCATCTAATAAGACCCTTAAGGTGAGGGGAGTCATGCCTCATAAGGAGGCAAGTCCTCGAGCACCCCCAAGCAATAAATATGCTATGTAGCAGGCACCATTCTTCAAAGTCCACTCCCCTGGCTTATGTAGTAGGCACCATTCTTCAAAGTCCACTCTCTTGGCTAGGTCAATGTCCTCAAATGTAATCCATTTGCATGTTTCTTTATTCCAAAGGTGTTCCCACAAATGGGAGACTTTATTCCAAAGCTTTCTAGCTTTTTGGGGGTTCTAAGACTCGACATCTCTGATGCCCTTGATAGGAAACCAAATTGAATCATTTGGTCTAATAGCGGCTTCCCATTTTCAATCTTCATTGATCTTGAAAAATTGTTTCACTTTGTTCCAACTCTTCCACAGAGAGAAAACTAAGCTCGATCCTCCTAGAGTCACCAGATGGGAGAACATAAGAGTGAGAAGATCAAGTCCCTTCCACCCTAGAAGACCCACCAGCCTAAGAGCGTTCTGTTACTAAAAATCAATTTGGCAAAAGAGGCATCCCTATTTCTCCATGATTAGATTAACCATTTGCTCGCCAACTTATTGGCCATTCCTTCAATGTTGAGAATGCCCAAATCACCTTGATCTTTTTGGCCTATGCAAGTAGCCCATTTCATTTTGGGGGCACCCCTTCTGTTAGGGTCTCCCGTATAGAGAAAGCTTCTCCAAATTCTTTCCAATTTGACAATTTCTTGGTCCTTCGATCTCCAACAAGAGAGAAAGTAAATAATCAAAGAGAAAAGGAATGTATTACCACCATAGCATGCCCCCCTAGTTGATCTGCATACCTTTCTAGTATGCCAACTTGTTATCAAGCTTAGAAAGAGCCCAATTCCATCGTTGTCCCTTCGAAACATCGAATCCCATTGGAATGCCTAATAGGCAAAATATTTCTCTCATGGGAATCAACTGATAGCCTTCGTCAACCAAAAATTGAGATGGATTCCCAATAACAGCTTTGAAAGGGGTTTTTGTGGTTTATTTTGGAGCTAGATGCCTCACAAAATGTATTAAATGTATTAAGGCAACACGAAAAGCTATTAATGTTGGCCGGATTGTTATGCACAAATGCATTTGTGTCATCAGCAAAGAGTTTCATGATCATCGGGCTTGATTGAGGGAAGAAAGAGGCCTTGAACGTCTGATTGCTGAGCCTTCAAGTAAAAAACTATTTGGCTATCAAAACTTGTACTACATGAAAGTCTAACCAGATCGCCGTCAGATTATAATCCAGTGGGCCTTCAGCCTGTCTTTTTTCTTTGACGACAACAGAATGTATTAAAAGAAACGACAACATACAGAGCCTCACTGAAGGGATGTGAGGAGCCCACCTTAAGATTTTTAGACATGAAAGAATCATCTCTATTCTAGTGGGACAGCAAAAAGAAAGGAGAGACAAAAGGAAAATCAGAAATCTTCTTATAAGACAAAGACCTATCAAGGCATTATATTTAAAAGCTTGTAAGAAAGATGAGCACTGTAGTCCAGCTTTTTGTCCTCAAAGGAGAGTGTGCTTCTTAAAGTCTGCTCTCCAAATATTCCATAATGCAATATCCATTTTTCCTGCACTATCTAAGAACTATGTCCTTGTAGTTCAAACAACTATTTCCTTATAGCTGAAAGGCTGTATGCATCTATTAGGATGATACGAGAGGTATAACAGCCGCTGATTTGTAAAAAGAGTACGCCAAAGGCAGAATTTCGAAACCAAAAAGACAGTGGATAATGATCGAGCGAATCATTAAACATCGTCTTTCAACTACAGTGTGCAGGAACCATGAGCTACGAATAGGAGTGTACTGTGTACCTCTCAACGGAAGCTTCTTAAAAAATCTGTATTGATGCATCTGAACAGATCAGCTCCACTTCGTCTACCACACAATGATCCGGATTCTGCACTACAGTAGTGCCCACAGACATGATACCAAGAGATCGCATGATAAGCCAGTAAATCTCTGATAGTAAGAATAAATTTCAATCCTTATTATGGATCTGTAAAAACACAGTTTTGTACAAATAGGTATCCTAAGTCTCTTTCCCAAATTCTCTAATCTCAAGCGAGACAATGTGTCTATTTCTGCGATAACTGCGGAGTCGAGAAGTTTCCTGAGAATGAATGCTTAAAATAATATGTTCCTGCTTCTGGCCATTGAGAGCAGATTTATCCGTCTCGAAGTGCCCGCACAGCTTACAGATCTACTTATCATTATATGTTCCTGCTTCTGGAATCTGGCCTTTGAAAGCACATTCATCCGTCTCGAAGTTCCCGCACACCTTACAGATCTACGCAGATACAGAAATCCACGAAGATATTAAGCTTGAACGAGCGCGCACTATATAAGCCTCGATGTGTCCGGACTGTGTATGCCGATCATCATAATACTACATCCTGACTACGTCACCGATCCTGAATGTTGCGATTTCTCAGGATACATACGACGCGTAATTAAAGAAACAGATTTGTCGCTTGCATTGATCTGGAGTTCTAAGACATAGCCTGCACTAATAAGATCCCTTTACTGAACGTCCGAAAACCTCCATGTCTCATGTTTCATACATTTGACCGCAAAAAGCACAAGAAAAATGTTCTCGTACCTCCAAAGTTACATTGCATAGATATACAAATATGTTCCGAACCGGCGATCCGCCTATAACTTGTCTGCTGCAAGATGGATCGACCTGCTCCGGGATAATGACATGAAAAATGACCAATGAAGAAGGTAAAGAAACACGCCTATAACCTACATATACCAGAATGAATCCAGGCAAACGGCAAATTCATGCTCAAATGAAAGTGCAACTGTAAGCGCATGGTTATCAACACAAGACTATATAGTATATCAGCTCCATTATGCATAGTATCGACTCAATACTTCCCCACTAATGTCATCAGTGCCCAGTAGTGGACTATATAGCATTTCAGCTCCATTATGCATAGTATCGACTCAATACTATGACATCCCCACTAACGTCATCAGTGCCCAACAGTGGGTATAGAACTCAGAGTGAATACATGCTCACACATGCACCCCACAACCCACACACACCACGAGAATCTATCACTTCCGGAAGTGATAGGCAAGGAAGATAACCTGTCATTAGAGGAGTGACAAGGAAGATAACATATGGCAGCAGGGGATGAATATGCAAGCATAACAATTGGAAGCCACCTTGGACGAGATCAGGCTCTGGAATTAAAGACGATCACCATGATGGGGGAGGAGAGGCAGCACTCGTGCTCTGGATCTCCCCACAACGCGAGGGCCAGCAACAAACAATAACGGAGAAGGTATCCAACAAGGAGACAACACATGATGTCTAACGCCATAGCCAATCTAATAGACGCCAACCGAGAAGAACCCGTAATCCGTAATCTTAAGTGCATGCAGAAACACTCCGCATGTGCTTGTGTATTTGAATTATTGCTATGAAGATAGCGGTATTGGTATTTATTGCTGTGAAGATAGCCAGTTGTATTGCTGCTAAGAAGATCGAGGAGTCCAGAAACTTAGAAGAGACGGGCACGCAAGGGCTTCAGATTTGGAAGCGCCCAACAGAATTTTGCTATGAAGATAGCCAGTTGTATTGCTGCTAAGATGATCGAGGAGTCAAGCAACTTAGAAGAGACGGGCACGGCAAGGGCTTCAGATTTGGAAGCGCCCGCCCGACAGAAATTCTCGCACGACGTATGAGAAAAAACAATTTTCATTGAAAAGAGATGTGGACGTCAAAAACAACTTCCTACCAGTATCTGCGTGGCAGCTCAGATCAAAGACGTCAACTACCAGTAAGTGCGAACGATAACAACTTTGAAAATGAAGAAGATCGTTGTGAATGGATCAAGACTCATGCGATATGATTAGAATTGGAGGGCCCAAACGAAAGACGGCCTTCTTAAACCAATCCTGATTCATCACATAAGCTTCTTGCGTTTCTGGTGCGCGATTTTTCTTCGGCCCTCACCCCTATTAAACCAATCCTGATTCATCACATAAGCTTCTTGCGTTTCTGGTGCGCGATTTTTGCCTCTATCACATCAGATTTTTATTCAGGTTTCCGGTCCTTAACGAATCACTCAAGGCAAGAAATAAAATGTCGATACTCTTCCTTCTATTCTATAATAGGGATATTCTCAGTTTGAAGCGTACAGCATCGACTTCCAAAGCCTGATGGAGCAGCGTTTATGTTATATTTTTTCTCAATAGAAAGGAAATGTACAAGTACAAAAGAAAAGTTACAACAATACCTAAAAAGGAGGTAAAGAGCCTTCTAGTCAAAGTACTTTATGTCCATACCTCGCTGTAAGGCACCCACCATCTACAATATTTTACAGTACGGAAGATTGGATGCCATAATGCAATGAACGTTTCCCATTTGTTGGGTAAAAGGGATCATCCATATCAAAAAAAGCCTTTAATCTCAATTGCATCTTAACTGAATGTTCTTCTGTTTGCTTTAGATTGGGCTTCCAGTTGGTTTGATGGGCCTACAATGGTTCCTTCTACACTCAAATGGATGAATCTTCCTGGGCGATGGCATGCTTGGGAGGACAAGTGAAGAACGGCGCTGTAGAGTACTCTTTCATGCCTTATAACTGTTCGTGCAGAAACGTTCCCATATATATGGAAAGATGCTTCATGCAAGTGAACAAGAAAAGAGGTGCTTCTTAGAGAATTACAGGCATTTCCATATGGAACACTGAATATGATCACTTATGAATAATATGATCAGTATTCTTGACTGAGAATTTGGATGGGAATGAATTACCGCAAAAATAAAAGGATCTAAGATCGACTCTTCTGGTATGGAACTTAACATCCCACAAGAAAACCATAACCTGCTCAAGCAGTATGTCGACATGAGATTGATGTCCCTAAACACACTTACGGTATAGAAGCCTGAAGGCATCTTTTCATTTGAACTCTCTCTCTCTCTCTCTCTCTCTCTCTCTCTCTCTCTCTGACCATTGATAACGGCACATAAAATGCATACGAAGTGCCTGCACGGTAACAGATCTACGTGTGCAAAATTCATGAGCTTTAGAAATTAGAATTGAACAACTTGAGCTGTTGTAAGATGTCAGCCTGAAAGAGGTACCGACACTGTATACACCGCGGGCAAACTTACCATCTTGATTACATGACGTTCTGGATAATAAATGGTGCAACTTCTTAGACTTTGCGTGACACATAACAGAAATTACTCCGTCGAAGCATGTAACAAACTCTATTTTGGGAAATATCCTGAGGTCAGACCGTCACTTCATTTAGAGCCTGAAAACCTTCATTCCACTTCTCATAAGTATTACCAAACAAATCAGCAAGCAGGATCTTCGCTGACGTTCAGAAAGATTATATCCTCTAATATTTAGATGTGCTGCAAATGCGCCAATCTACGGAGCCTGAACTGTTGCAGAGTTAAATGGATCTTCTCCAGGATAAGAGCAGCAAGCCCGACCAGTTGAAACTTGAGAGAGTGGAAACATAAACCTACGAAGTGGCATTTCCCATACGATGAGTAGCGTAAGGAACAGCAGCCGGAAGGCAGATACAGGCACCAGAATCAAAAACCATGTCGGAAGGCATCATGATCTGGAATTGAAGACGACCGTCATGATCGGGGAGGAGAGACAGTACTGCTCGTGTGGACCCCCCCACAGCGCGGCAACCAGGACCACCAAGCAGTAGCGGAGAAGATGAGCGACAAGAAGGAAACACATGAAATCAAAAGCCATAGCCGTCGCAGTAACCTCTGATAGGGGGAAGAAGCCGTTCACGTAATGTCTAGCGTGAAATAGTGTAAGCATTCTGCGCCTACTTATAGCGTGTACAGAGAAGGCGGAGAGAACAGAAATGAACGACGAACCGCAGGTCGAGAAAGTGGACTGCACAGCAGAAGAGCCAAAGACTTCTCACAAACCATGGCCCATAATGGAAAAAGCCGTGTCTGATTGAAGGAAACCATGGCCCATAATGGAAAAGCCGTGTCCGATTTGAAGGAATCTGCTTTCATGGATAACTACATATCCATAAGGCTGAGCAGTGCGTGGCATTGCATGTCAAATCAAAGCGGCCAGAAAAGATCAGGTCAGAAGTGGGGATGGCCAGTTACCTCTTACGACGATGGAGAAAATTATGGAGATCCGTTTTTGGTCCACCCTCTCTACGGAATCTCATAGAGTAGCATGTTATGGGGTGACCGGAGATTGCTTTTCGGGTCATCCAAAAAGTGCTCTAGAAGCACATGGATCTTCGGTGGCCGGATTTCAAGTGGTTAAAGATGGACTTTGAATCATCGGATTTAGGTGCACATAAAAGTTTAATGACTGAATTCTGGCGGCTAAAGAAATGAACCTTGGGTCACGAGATACCTTTTTGAATCTTTGTAGACTAGACAAGCCAAAATTTAGAGTAGTGTAAAAAAAAGAGCTACTTTAGTACTCCAATTACCTAGGTGCAAGCTCAGCCAATTCAAGGGATATATTTTATAAAAAAGAAAAAAAGACGAAAGATGCAATTGGATATGTAAATGCATTGTTTGGAACTCTATTACAGTTTGTCGCGCTTCAAGCTTCTCAAAAAGAGGGGTTCTCTCTCATCTTTGTAAATAACTAAAGGAGAGATAAAGACACGGACTTTTGTGAAATTGTAGGGAGATAAAATCCCACTATTAAGGTTCCAAGCTCGGGGGATATCCTAAGGTATTTAGTAGTAATGGGGATGAGTGTTGCATGATAGCCACATGGCAGCACGAGACCATTCTAAATCATAACTGGGATAGTGTATCCATGGACTTCATAGTCGGGTTATTGTGGACCCAAAGGAAGCGGGATACTATCCTAGTTGTTGTAGATAGATTGAGCAAGATGGCTCATTTTTATACCCATGCAAGAGGTGATAGAAGCTTCATAGGTAGTGGAGTTGTCTATCCAGCATATCTTCAGACTGCATGGGTTACTGACATCCATAGTTTCACATAGGGATGTCATATTCATAGGGCACTTCTCGAAGTTTGTCTTTGACAAACTGAAAGTGTCATTAAAAATGAGTAGTGGTGATCATCCACACACAGATTGTTGGAATCAATGTCCAACAATGGTTCAAAAGCTCAGAAATTGATAGCATATAATGATTATGTTTTTATTTGATTACAAGCAAAAGGTGTTTGGCGTCATGGCTACAACAACGAAACCGCACGACAACAAAAACATATGTTTTATGTTCTTTCGATTTTAGTCAAGAAAGAATGACGGGCGGGTTGGCTAAGAGAGATTTCTCTCAAAGAACTCACACGGGTTGGATTCCCGTCGGCTGTAACGGAAGGATAGAAGATTTTTTTTTTATCATGCTTTTTAAAATAAACCAACGCAGCAACGTCTGATTTTTTTCGTAGAAAATGATTGCTGAATGTGATGTTTTTGTTCGTAGAAGCCTTACGTAGTGCTTTATTGGAGTGCTTTTCAAATAGCTTTATTGATGGAAGCTCTACTATAAAAGAGAGTATTTGGGGTCACTTTGATTATCCTACACCAATCGCAACGCCAGCTTTGGTCCCTCAGTAGAAGTGGTGCTCTAGCACACATGGGGCAGCCATGATGCACTCTAGGAGCATGTTGAGGACTAGCTATGGAGTTCTTCTTGGAGAAGAGTGTGCTAATACTCTTGCTTATGGAGAGGACTTGCTCTACTCTAGCACACATGGGGCAGCCATGATGCACTCTAGGAGCATGTTGAGGACTAGCTATGGAGTTCTTCTTGGAGAAGAGTGTGCTAATACTCTTGCTTATGGAGAGGACTTGCCCATCAACAGCTTGGTGTTGTGGATTAGCCATCTACAATATAATGTATTTGAAGATTGTCTTCTACATGAAGATTTCGGTGTACTTCAAAGACATTGGATGGAGGTTAACATAAGATTTGCATCTTATGTTAAGAATTCAGGTACATATTCTCTTTATGCACACAGGTACTACTTGGAGTTTATGGAGGCAGTGGCATCCATATCAGGAGGAGTCCTATTCAGCATATCTAAAGGAGAATCAGTACATGCATGCTACATGCATTCGGATGAGGCGTTAGAGAAGGTGTCTTCACATGAGTATGCGGATTTCTGACAGCAACATGTTAGCATTCTATGCTAATTCTGTAAGTATGTGATCTTTCACACACACATCTGATTTAGGGTCTTCCATAGCCTAAAATCAGATTAGGGTTTGTTGATTATCATTTTCCAACTGATCTTTCCTCTTTCTGTCACTCATATACACTCTTCTACAACCTATCAGGTCATACATCTCATACATATTCAGGTTTCTATTCCTACATCTAAATATTCTTGTAAATTCTGTACATTCACTCATCCATCTATTTCTGTTCACATAGAGAGATTGAGATTTTGACTCCCACATTGTAAATTGACATTTGTATATATGATAGTGTGAGTAAGCAGTGGCTTAACGTAACACTTTACACATGTTTTCTAATCTTTCTCTATCTTTGTCTCATCATTTGTATGATTAAGTGTGGTATGTTCATGTTTTGTCAATATTGGAAGATTGCTGGAATTTATGTTGTAGATGCTGGACCTATGGAACTTGGACCTGTGGTATTAGTAATGGGCCTAATAAATTTCCAACATTGGGTATCAGAGCTCATTCAGGTTCTTAGATTCCCAGGTTCTCAGATTCCCAGGTTCCCAGATTTCCAGGTTTACAACATATGATTTAAGAGCATCTTCTAACATTTGACATTTGACATACACACTTAATCTTGATGAGTAGAGATTTGAGAATTAGACAGTTCAGTCACATGTTTATTCATTAGTGTGGAGTATGAAGTTGATGATCTGTTAGCAGCCGAATGTCATGAGGAAGGAGATAAGGAAGAGAGCTCACACACACACTCTCACTCTCGAGGAGAAGCACACACACAGATTGAAGCAAGGAAGAATGATCTTCTTCTTCTTCTTCTATTACATAAAAGGAATGTACATGAATGACCTAAAAACAAGAGTACAACAAGTGAAATATATAAAGATCAGTACATAAGGAAAAACCTAATGTCCGCGAATGAGTGAGCTGGAAAGAAACAAATGTGCCATCACTCTTGGTAGATAAATCTAATAAAGCTCAATGAAGTATCCCTGACATATACTCGCGTGACCACTATACATATCAGAGAATCGAAAAACTGGTACGTGTCATCCTGGATCATCACATGTTGAGCTTGATATCTCAACCCTCCCCCTCAAGCTCAACACCATATCTTGTAATCCAAGCATCTCCCGAAACTTCTTCAACTTCTCAGCTCCAAGTGCTTTGGTGAAAATATCAACAACCAGCTCATCTGTTCTCACATAAACAACATCAATATCACCTACTAATACCTTCTCTTTGATGAAGTGATAATGTACCTTGATATGCTTCGTTCTAGCATGGAAAACAAGGTTCTGTGCTAATTGTATGCTGCTAAGATTATCACAATAGATAGTGATAGGCTTTTGCACTTCCACACCTAAATCTGCAAGTAACGTCTCCAGCCATGATGCCTCACATGCTGCCATTGCAGCACCTCTACACTCAGCCTCTGTAGTCGACAAACCAACAGTGGGTTGCTTCTTACTGCTCCATGTAATAGCTGCACCTCTAAGTGAGAAAAGAAAGCCACTAATAGATCTTCTATCTGGAGTACTACCAGCCCAATCTGCATCAATGTATCCATGAACCTACAAATCTACACCAGCTTCATAAAACAATGCATAATCCAAAGTAGCACTCACATAACATAGAGTGCACCTCAGAGCATCCAAATGTGGCTTCCTGGGAGCCTGCATAAACTAATTGTCAAGTCCAATAGTATAGCTTAAATCAGGCATTGTAATTGTAAGATATATAAGACTTCCCATAATTTTCCTGTACATAATAGCATTTTCCAATGCTTCACCTGATGTAGTATCCAACTTCAAATTCTGATCTAATGGCATAGAAATTGGCTTACAACCAGCCATATCATACTTTTGCAGTATATTCAAGGCATATTGCCTTTGCGACATCCATATACCTGTTTCTATATGTATAAACTTAATGCCCAAGAAATAGCACAGCACACCAAGATCTTTCATGTCAAATTCCTGCATAAGAAGTTGCTTTACCTCTTTGATGCTTTCTTCATTATTGCCACCTACAATCAAGTCATCAACATAAATGGCCACAATCCTGATGCCATTATCAGCCTTCCTTGCATATAGTGAATGATCTGCATCACACATGGAAAACCCAATGCTGGTTAAGTAATCAGCAATCCTTGCATGCCATGCATGCGGAGCCTGCTTCAGCCCATACAAAGCCTTTTGCAACCTGCAAACATATTCTTGATGCTTTGAACCTTCATATCCTTGTGGCTGGTCCATATATACTTCTTCTTGTAACACCATGTAGGAAAGCATTCTTCACATCCATCTGATGCAAAGTCCATCCTTTTGCTATAGCTAATGCAACAAGTGTCCTAATAGTAGACATTTTAGCTACAGGGCTGAATGTTTCCTCATAATCAATGCCATATGTCTGTGCATATCCTTTAGCTACCAATCGTGCTTTATACCTGCTTATGCTACCATCAGCATTATGCTTTACCTTGTAAACCCATTTACAGCCTATGGGTTTCTTTCCTTGCGGCAATGGAACCAGCTTCCATGTATCATTTCCATAAAGTGCAGCCATCTCCTCATCCATAGATTTTTCCCAATCTCCAATTCCAATTGCATCTTCAAAGCAAGAAGGTTCAGCATCATGTATTACCTTTGTCATGTAGGCATAATGACCAGCCATGTAACTATCATATGTCAATCGTTGCACTGAATTCCTCATCCTCCCAAATCTTCTTGGTCTTGGGTCACTTCTCCTTGTATCATCTCCATGTGCCCTTCTTACCCATGGAGTCTTCACAGAGGGCAATCCAAGTTCCTCATCAAGACTCTTTTCTGAATCGCTTGAATCTCCATCAACGTCTTCAAAACTTGCACATGTTTTATGACCAACAGAAAGCTTTTCTTTACCTTTCTTGGATGTATTTGATGAATTTGCTGGACTCAAATTTCCATGTAATCTTCCACTCCATGGATTTGAGTTGGAACTATTGCTTGATGATGCATCCGGTCCACTCAAAACTTGAGATTCTACACTTGATTTTTCAGCATTTTCTTTGTCATTTGGTTCAAGACTCAGTCCTTCTTTGGCATCTGCTTAGAAGCTTCACATTTCATCAAATACCACATCTCTGCTCAGCTTTACTTGTCGTGTGAGTGGGTTATAACATTTATATCCCTTTTGCTCAAGGGAGTATCCAATGAAGGTACACTTTTCTACTTTTGGATCAAGCTTCATCCTCAATTCATCCGGGACATGTACATATGCAATACAGCCAAAAACTTTCAGATGTTACAAGTTTGGCTTTCTACCTGTAAACTTCTCTTCAGGTGTAACTTGATGTACAACAGCAGTCCGAGTTCTGTTCATGATGTATACAACAGTATGCACAGCTTCTGCCCAATAACAATGAGGCATATTCTTCTCAGCCATTAAGGCTCTTGCTATTTGTGCAATATGTCTATTTTTGCATTCAGCAATGCCATTCTGTTGTGGTGCGTACCTGCATGAAAATTGACACCGAATTCCATGATTTTTTAGAAAACTACTGAACTCATTTGACATGTATTTACCTCCTCCATCGTATCTTAATGTCTAAATGTACTTCCCTGTCTGCTTTTCCACCATAACTTTAAAATTCTGGAAGTGAGTGAACACCTCGCTCTTCTCTTTCATGAAATATACCCATACTTTGCATGTATGGTCATCAATGAAAGTAACATAAAACCTTCAACCACCCATAGATGTGGTCTTTGCTGGACCCCAAACATCTGTATGTACTACTTCTAGTACATTCTCACTAACATGCTTGTCATGTGGAAATGATGCTCTTGATTGTTTACCAAATTGACATGCTGCACATACCTTTTGCATTTCTGTAACTTTGAAATTTGGTAGTCCATGGACAATCTCGTTTGATTGCATCAGTTTCAGCCTTTGCAAGTTTGCATGTCCAATCCGTTTGTGCCATATCTCTATATCTGCAATAACTCCTGCACCTTTTGCAAACATGGCTGCATTCATTTCAGGAATCTTCACATTTAAGGTGAACATCTGTAGCTCAGTGATGAGTAGCACCTCCTTTAATGTCAATCCGGGAAGACATGAGGATGGTATGAAGACCTTGAGCAAGTGAAGGCACAAATGTGTAAGTGAGAAGCACACCAACATGCACACACATACACACACACACACACATAGCAAGAACAAAGAGAGTAAGACAATGGAATCATTTCTATTACAACCAAGTTCTCATACAAGTTCAAAACTACAAGAAGCTAGCCCCCAAAAATGAGCTCTCTAGCTCTATTTATAGTTTTTGACTAGCTTTGGCCATGTCCAGACCTAGTGCCCAGCCTATTTAAAAATTAGGTTCCAGGTCTTATTTGAGGGCTCAAACGAGGTCTAAAAAATATGAAAATTGGTAGGCAATTACTTCTAAAGCTCCTCAAGCTTGAGGACTCCTCGGCTTGCACAAAATGGAGCTACAAAAAGGTAAAACGGTATTTACAATGGTTTTTAGTGATGAGAATCACTTTTAAAATGATGTAGGGATTGGAAAAATTTTAATGGGTTGCCTCAGTGCTAGATCTGCATGTATGCCCATGCCTGCTTCTTCCCGTATGATGCCAACACTCTCCCCCTCCTAGCGTCTATCGTCTCTGATAGACCTCTGCTCCACGGTTTGATCAATGTATTGTTGTAGTATGTCAGTTGCCAATTCTTGTTCTTTGATCCGTAGTCCCCTGACCAAATCTCTTTGCAAGGCATCCCAATTAACTGCACCAGGCATGTCAAGTTGTTGCATGGTGTAGAGCTCTGAGTGCATTGTCTGTTCGCATGTGAATAGTTGTAGCAGGTGGGTTGGGCGTGGTGCGAACACTTCTAAGTGTGACTCCCAAAACCCAGTGGTGAACATGTCATCAAAAGTTTGCTTGTAGCAAGCAGGGAGATATCTTATTCGTGCATGCCACGCATAAGCAACTCGAATACTCGGGGTTGTGCTCATATCATAAAGTAAATCATAATTACCATTTATGAAGCCCGAAATTGTAGGCTGGATATTACGTACATTGCGAAAAGTCTTTAACACTACCTGCATCATGTCCAGGATTTTGAGCATCATCTGCGCAGCAACATCAGGCATGGGGTGTAGGCGTGGCATCCAATGTCTGATGGTAGCCATCATGTAGGCTACAGTTGGTGTGCCTGTTGGGGGTGCAATGGAGGGGTAATTTAGCCATTGTTTGCAATTATTATTGTTCTGAACCTTTATGGCCAATGCCTTCCATGATCTTCTGCGTTGCACTGGCCCAAAGCAAGGGTTATACTTCAAATGCATGGGAGCATGATCCCATGTTCATAGCATCTCCAGATAGGTCTCAAGTAATTTTTGCCTCCAAATGGGTTGGAATATGGCACCTTTTCTAGCTTCTTCCGGGATGTCTTCTGGTTGGAACTGTGTGGCAAAAGAAGGATACCTATTGGTGACCCTTTTGATCTCTGTGTTGTAGTCTGTCAATAGTACAAAGTAGGGCTTATACTGTAACTCAGAACTAGTTATCAGTTGCCTAGGAGCCAAGTGCTTGAAATACTCCGATTGGAGTATTGCCTCCTCAATAGTTTGCATGCCCATCATCTGAGTTGATATGCGTTCTTCGTGAGTCGGCCCTATCTCTTCTACTTGTGTCATCCATGCTGGAGGGGGTTCTTCGTATGTGTCCTGTCCCTCGTCAGTGATTCTGCCTCCTGGAAGGGGTTGAGGCTCATAATTATCTTCAAATGTTTCTTCCACTAGAATGACAATAGCCTCCTCTTCTGTTGGTTGATCGGGTGGAGAGGGGAGTCATTCACATTGTAACAACTTAACCTTTAATTCTGCAACTCGTTGGTGTAGCTCAAGTACCTCATTAGCCATTGAAGATTCGGGCTCTGGAGAAGTAGCAACATTGACCATCTCTTTAGGTTCTGTTAGGTGTGGTGGGGGCACTTGGGAGCTTTGGAGTTCCTTTACCTGGTCTGCCAGTTGGTCATGTGCTTCCAAGAGGGTCGCATAATCTCCCAATACCTGTTGAATGTGTTCTGAGGGGATAGCTTGGAATTTGGCAGGATCTATAGGGGCCCCTGGAGTGTTTTCTATGGCTGCTTCGAGATTGTCTTGATTTTTTTGTTGTAATCTTCTCTTCTTCGGCAGCTGCTAGGTGGCGGTGAAGTAAAGCCATGTTTCTTTGTAGTCTAGCATTGCGGGCCAGCTGATCTCTGAGTTGTTCTTCCATAGCCTTACCCATCTCCGTATACTTGGCTTCAAGCTCTACATTCGATTGTTGGAGGGCGGTCACCTCATGTTGTAATGTTGTATTACTCAACTCCAAGGCATTGACACGTGCCTGGAGGTGGGATGACAGAGTACAAAGCTCCTTATTGTTTTCTTTTAATAACCTGTATTCCTGTTTAAGTTGGGCGGCCCGCTTGAAGCATGGTGTCTAGTGCATGACTAAATGAGGTGGATGTAGAGGTGGAGGTGAAAGATGCAAGGGGTTGGGAATTGGGGAAGGGAAAGGTGGATGTGGTGTTGACTGTGGATGTATGTGGTGATGTGCGTGAAGTTACAAGTGGTGATGTTGAGACAAATGCAGTGGTGAGTGGTCCTGTGGAGGGTGAAATGTCCATGGGGTCGGACGTGATTGTGTGTGAGGTGTGAATCGTGAACACTGGAATGGTGGGTGGTGTGTTAGTGGTGGTCGTGAATGTGGGGGAGGTGGGTTGGGGAAGGGCCTTTCTATTATGATTTTCAATTTGTTGAACTATATTTACAAGGTTTGCCAAGAATGGAGGCAGGGTGGTTTGTGTTGGTTCTGAGGAGGTTAAGAGGGGCACAGTGGGTAGGGGTTGGTAAGTCGGAAATGTAGTGGTGAAGGGAAATAGGTGTGTTAGTGTTGGGGTAGGGACATGTGGCTGTCCAAGAGCTGGTTGAAAAGAAGGGTGACCTATGATGGTTTGATGGGTGACAGGATGACCTATATGAGGTTGGGAAGATGGACAAGCAATGATAGAGGTAGGGATAGATAAGGATGGCAAAATGGTGATGTGCGGCATAGGCTCCGTAAGGATGGCTGTGGGTTGTTCAGTGATGCTAGAGGTGAGCAGTTCGGTGGGTTGGGTGGGAGGTGATGGGGGAGATGGTATTTGTGTGTTGCCGTCATGTGCATGAGTGTTAGTGGGGCTGGTCATGTGCACATCTTCCTGAGCGCTGGTAGGGAGTGAGGTAGAGACTTCCATCTGAATCACTTTTCCCCTGTGTGGTCGTGTATCGATCCTTCATTGGTCATATTCAGGGGTGGTACGATATACCATGGTCCGCATGGCTTCCACTATTCCACAGGTATATGCCAAAAGATTCAATGATTCTACAAAATGAGGGTCTACATTCTCCGCTTGCAGCATCTAGTTCACCAGTGCTCTATTTGCCTCTTCTGACAGCTTATGCCTTTTTTGTACCTCCTTGATCGTCTTGTAGAGCCGTTTGAGTTGTGCCATGTAGGCAGGGACATCCTCCTCTGATTCGTTTTCCTGTGCCTCTTCTTGTTCATGTGTGCCTTCAACCTGAGTGTGTTGTGCCCCATCTTCCCAATGTACTCTTCGTGCCTCACTATGTGGCCGTCCTCTCTGGGATGATGATCCGGGGCCGTTCGTGTCTGAGAAGAACTCACTCTCAGATAACTGTGTTGTTTGCAAAAATCTTTCAAAGTCGAAGGATGTATCCTCTCCCAATGTAGCCATGGATGCAAGCTCAACATCCGAGGGTAGTGGAGGGGCGGATGGAGTGGGTTGTACCGCGCCCTCTGATTGTGGTCGTTGGAGATGGATTGTGAATGGGGCTACTTGGGCTTCTTCTCCAAGGGAGATTTCTGTGGTGGACTTGCAAGGAATTGGAACATGTGAAAGTGATCCACGCATTCTTTTGGCTGGTTGCACCCCTGGTTTTCTCCCTGGAAGAACTATAGCTGGGAGTATTTAAGCGCCCGTGCAATCGGCACGTTATAGGCGAGGCATCTGTATATAATTCTTGTAATGGCACAACAACCATGCAAAGTGGGTTTCCTTACTCCTCATTTTCCTGCTTCATATCATTGGTCCAGGATCCACACTGGCATTTTAATAGGCAAGCTCCCTGTTTTCGCTAGGTATAACCCGTACCAAATCTTTTTGTGAGGCTGAGTGAATCGATCTTGAGCCGGAAATCCGAAGTGTTGAAGGCACATTCTCAACGGTATGGCAATGTTCGGGGTGAGGGCACAAATCTCTTTCAATTTCTTGAGTTTACTGTTCTTCATAGACTCCGGTATCAAAGGATCTCGATCGGAGGGTACATGTGTGCCGTACATGTCTAATGCTGGGTGGTTAGGCCCGTATGTCAATACTGGCACTAATGGCTTAGCCCATTGAGGTACAACTTCCAATTTAAACAAGTAAGCATCAGGGAGATCGTCTGATACTCCTTGTGGGGCCTCTCCAGATGTGAGTCTCGAGAGATGGTCTGCTCTCAAATGAGTCTTGCCTTTCCTCACCACAACCTCAAAGTCGTATTCCATTAGTAAGAGGAACCATCTTACTAATCTACCTGTATTGCATGGCTTGTTTACCAAGTACAGTAGAGCTTGGTGATCCGCAAAAAATTTAAACTTATTTGCAAGAAAATAGTGTCTAAACTTTTTAACCGCATACACGATGCCTAATCCTTCTCGTTCAATGGTGGTATAATTCCGTTCAGCTGCATTCAACTGTCTGCTGGCATAAGCAATTGGAAGATCCATATTACCTTCACCAGTAGGTTGTGCAAGTACACATCCAATAGCATAATTGGAGGCATCCACATGAACATGGAATGGCGTGTTCTAATCTGGTGTGGTCAAGATTGGTGCCGAGCATAATCTCCTTTTAAGTTCATTGAAAGAGTTCTCACATTCATCAGTCCACTCAAAATTGGTCAAAAGGCCGTATAGAGGCTTCGCAATGATGGCATACATATGAATGAATCGGCGATAGTAGCCACAATGCCCCATGAAAGCCTACACTTCCTTGACATTCCTAGGCCTAGGTAGTTCTGCAATGGCTCTCACTTTCTCCTCATCCGTGGATAGGCCATTCTTTGACACTATGTGTCCTAGAATTTTGCCCTGCCTGACCATGAAAACACACTTTTCTGGGTTCAGGCAGACTTGATATTCTCTACATTTGTCAAAGATTTGTCTGAGTTCCGGTATATGGGTATGTCTAATGTTGGAATGAGTGCAAAGATCATCAACACAGACTTCCAAATTTTTCCTCAAGAATTCTTTGAATACATGGCACATCAATCTTTGGAAGGTTGTAGGAGCATTGGTAAGTCCAAATGGCATTACCCGAAAAGCAAATATGCCCCACTCTGTGGCAAAAGCCGTCTTATGTTGATCTTCTGGTGCAATGGTCACTTGATTGTAGCCAGAGAACCCATCCGGGAAGCTGTACACTTCCTTGCGTGCTACTCTTTCCAAGAGATGCTCAGTGATAGGCAGCGGATAACTATCTCTGATAGTGGCTGCGTTAACCTTCTTCAAGTTAATGCATACACGTAATTTTCCATTCTTTTTGGGCACCACTACAATGGGGGATACCCATTCAATGTGCTCGATTTCATAGATAAATCTAGCTTCAACCAAGCGATCTATCTCTTCTTTAATCTTGGCAGCGAAGTTGTCATTGTATGTGTAGGGCTTTTGTTTAGAGGGCCTGGCATCTGCGGTCATGGGGATCGTGTGAGAGCATATGTCGGGGCCTACACCTTTTAGGTCCTTGTAGCTCCAAGCGAATACATCTCTGTACTCTCTTAGCAAAGCTACCGGCTCTTGCACTTCTTCTTCCGTCAAGTCATGTCCTATGTACGTGCATCTTTCTTCTCCCTCTTCTATGGCTACAACTATTTTCTTGGTAGTTTCCTTGCTATCATAGGCCTCCCCTGATTGTGTCTCGTGTTTAGGCATTCTTGTCATGACTCTCCTATCATCTATCTCATATTTTTTAAAGTTTTCAGGGACCTCAAACAAGGATTCTTCTTCCTGCGAAGAGACTTCCTTCTTCTTTCTTTTCTTTCCTTCACTTTTAGTGGTCACTTGTGTGGTTAGTGATCTCTTCATGTCTCTGAGGGTGAACCTCTACCTCATAGAAGTATTCTTCATCTGATGCAAAAGGTGAATCCATAATGATTGACTCTAGATCGGAGTCACTTGCATCCTCAAATGCATCAGGGCTAGGTTCGCATTCTTCTAACATTGAGTCTCCCATGATTGGCTCTATGGAGAAGACTGAAATGTCATAGCCATCCTCATCACAGTGAGGTGTCCATTCTTCTTCAGTGATGGCTACATCCATTGTTGCTAAAATTTCTGCCCAGCCATGAGGCTCAAATTCTTCGTCAGGGAATATGAAAGGTGCATAGGCTGGGTCTTGAACCGATCTATGAGTTTCCTTCGCACCTATCTCTCTTGCTTTTTCTCTCTTCTCCTCGTCTACTGCAACTTTACACATCCACAAGTGGGTATCTTCATGCATCCATGAGGATCCTGATCCTATGGAGTGCACTGACTCCATGTCATCCTTGGCTCTATGGATGGGATTCCATTGAATAGGCAGTACGTCTCTATGAGAGTAATCCTTGAGATTGACTTTGGTTGTAACACCTAGGTGTTGCAAATACAAGGAATTGGTTCCCCAATCCTGTACCACTTGCAATTGCCGCATAAATGGCCTTCCAAAAATTATCTCGTAGGCTTGGTTTTTGCTAAAGTCGCATATAGCAAAAGTATGCTCGAACTCAACACCACATGTAGTGAGAGTTATTCCTTCTAGCAATCCTAAGGGCCTCTCAATATGACCATCGGCCATCTGCAATTTCATTCTCGTTGCCTACCCCAACGCTTCCATAGGGGTGTTAGCAATTGCAACTCCTGCACCTGAGTCCAAAATTGCCTTGGTTGTGTATCCCTGATGGGTAACTGGGAGATAGGTATTTCCTTCTTCTCCTTCACTCATGTCTCCTATCTTATCCAATGGTATTTCTGGCACTGTCTTATGAGATCCTACCTGGGAACGCGATTTCGCTACGTCTGGCACTTGTTTGGCCACATGTTTCCACAATTCAGGCTTAACCTTGAGTAGCTCTTCTAATGTGAGGTTGCACTGCACTTTAGTGTTCTTTACTACCTCTGTATTCCTAGGTATGATTGAATCTTCGTTTCTTATCATGATCGTGGGCGCTCTCATGCATGTTGACTTAGTTTCCCATGCCTATGAAATGGGGTAATTCCTGCAAGGAATTAGACTCAAAGTCTAACCTCTCTTGAGATTGGGCACTCTCCTGCTCTCCATAAATAGAAGGGATGTCCTGTGGGAATTGATCATGTGCGTCATCCACAAGTTCAATAGGAGGAGGGGCTTCACTTTCCTTTGCCCATTTCTCTTCTTGAATCTCTCTCAGGAACTCTGGTGAATACCTATTCATAGAAGAAGAGGTGTCAGGTTCAGTGGAGTTAGGCACATAAGCTTCCTGGGGGGGAATGCTTATTCTATCACTTGCCCTCTCCTTAGCTTGGGAGGTGGCTCCTTTTCCAGACTTTGTAAGTAACCTCTCCAATCTATCCAATAGACCATTAAAATGCAACGGTGTTCTAGTGGAGCTAGGGCTATTGAACAAGCGACTGGCTTCGAAGATGGCTTGCACCAATTCTACCATCTTAGCACAAAGCTTTGTTCGCTCTAACTCTAGATCGGCTCTAGGGTAACATTTGTCATGATCTGTCACGTTTGGCCCTTCTTGGATTCTGTCCTAATATGCTTTTAGCATCATGTTTAGATCCTCAGGAGTGGGATCGGCTAGGACTGATCCTACTCTGGGTGGTGGGTGGTTTATGTGTGGTGGATTAGAAAGTTGGGGAATGGAAGGTGATGGATTGGTGGGAGATGGAAACGGTGGTGGAGGGGTGGTGTGAGAGTGGTTTTGAGATGTGAGTTCACTTATTTTTGCTTTGGTTTCTCTCAAGCTTTCTTCAAGTTTGCTCATTTTCTGTGACCATTGTCTTTTCATTCTCTCCCAGCTATGCATGTAATAAGCCTGCGGACTTTCAATGTGAGTAGAGTCAAAACTATGATCACCGAGATCACCTTCAGAAAGCAATGGTGTCACTGGCACTATGGCTCTATTCAGATTCTCTTCTACAGTTGTGTACTTTACTGTAATCACATTGATTGGAGCAGGGGGTTGTTGCACTAACACGGGTTGAGGCCTTTGTTGGGTTTGATAGCGTTGCTCTGGTCTACCATATTGTTGAGGTGGGTACTGGTTCTGGTATCTTCCTTGTTGCGGATATGGTTGTGGGTACGTTTGCCTAACTGCTTGCTTATTGTATGGGCAATCTTGTGCGGTGTGATTGGTGTACCTTAGTTCTATGGTGCAGTACTAGCTATTAGGATTCACTTGGGGTTGGGCCATAATGGGACATACATTCGCCATATGGTCACCTCCACAGGTATAACATCTTTTCACTGGTGCAAACCTTGGTATTTGTTTACTTGAGACTCCTAGCTTTTGAGCTACTTTCTCAGCGAGTTCCTACATAGAGGAGGATTGCGAGGAAAAGAGGCTAGTAGAACTATCTGAATCTTTGTAGATTTTTGAAAGTTCTAATTCTTCCCCTAGGTTATCCTCGATGTCGATGCACATGCGTACACACTCTTCTATGGTCCTAGGATCCTTCAGATACACATATGATCTAAGCTTGGTACTCAGCAATCCATCTAAAAACAAAGCCACATGCTTGGCTGGTGGGGGTAATGTTGGAGCAAGTCTATGATAAGCCTAAGTATTGGCTTGAGTCCCACAACGTCATAGAAGAAGCCTTAAAATAAAGACAATGTAAAGTTCACTTGTGAACTACCTCTTGTAACTTTTGAAGAGTTTACTTAATGTAAAAGTGAAAGAATCTTAAGTGGTTGAGTCCACTTGATCAAAAAAGGAAAGAGGAGCCACGAATTCGTGATTTGTGGTAGGTAGAGAATCAAATCAATCACTGACTGATTGGAGAGTGATTGAGGGAAGTTAGCCTCCCAAACTCAACTATAAATAGATGGCAGCTTTAGTCGTGGTTAGAGAGACCTATGTGAAGACCTCCAAGAGCTGAGCTTTATGCCATATCAAGGTGTGACTACAAGGCACACATATGTATTAGTAAGTCCATTGTATTGTACAAGCAATATACTTTCATTTTCATGATTATTTGAGTTCATATTTCCATGTTCTTGTGAAATGTACTACTCACTCCCATATCTCTCAGTTTTCTAAGTCAGATTGCAGAGATGGTTTCTCTGAGCTTGGTACATTATTTTTAGTGACTTAACTTGGTAAAGTTAGCTCTATAAGTCTACTATATGCTCATCAATTTTCATTTCATTTGGGTATTGCAACCTTCAGTTATGTTCAGTTGAAGTCAACCATGTCTGTCATTTTCACTTCTCTGTCAGGTACTTGACTTTTTTACTCATCTTGTCAGAGCCATTTCTCAGTGTGTACATATTTCAGTTCAATGATTTAAAGCTTGTTGGATTCAGCTTACTGTCTAGTATACGCATACAAATTTTCATAATCATTGGATTCTTAAATCTGGAGTTATGTTCATTTGTCTCCTCACTCGTCTCAAATTGTAGCAGCCCGTGAAAATCGAGATGATGTCATCAGTTGCTAAACATCATTCTCAGTGTGTGGTTCATTATTTTTTATGAGATTACTCTTGAAAGCTAGCTCTTTAAGTTAAGTAGACTTCCTCAAGAGGAATTAAGCTAATTGCTACAGTGCTCAGAGAATTATGCAAAACACTTGACAGGTGTATGAACCAAAAATAGCAAGTTCTTCACCTCTGAGCTAACTCCAACTTATCTGTTTTGATCTATCTTTTTGTGAGTGATCTTCCAAGGTACATAGGGTGTCTAATACATCCATTGGCAAGCTAAAAGGGCCCACCACATACTCCTGGAGTTCATTTGGCTGGTTTAGATCAAGGATTTTGCAACACCTCTTCATCTTCAAGCACATACATATCCATCTCTTCATAGTGGTATCAAAGCAAGGTTGGACAACATGGCGGATGGATTTCCTTCATCAATTGACAAATTGGACAGAGGTAACTACTCAGCTTGGTCATTAAGAATGGAAGATTATCTCCAAGGTAGAAATTTATATGGTTATGTGGTTGGAGATGAAGTTATGCCAAGTTTAAGGAACAAAAGTCAACCAACACAAGAAGAGCAAGAAAGATTGAGCACATGGTGCTCCAAGGATGCACTTGCAAGGTCTTATCTCCTCAACTCTATCTCAGATTTTTTTTTTCCTCACATTAGAAGTTGTAAGACATCTCAGGAAGTGTGGGATGCACTTGAAGCCTTCTTCTCTTCAAGTACCAAAGCTAGGAAGCATCAACTATGGCTGGATTTTACAACTCTCAAGAAGGCTCCCAAACAAAATGTGACTGATTTTGTCACAAAGCTCAAGGAAATAGCGGATCAGTTGGGAAGCATTGGAGAGGTAATAGATGAAGAGAAAATTGTAAGGCAGGTCCTCAATGGCTTGAAGGCAGATGACAAGGTGGAAGCATTCACCACAGCTATGGATTTCTACATGGACATGCATGTACCTGATTTCAATACACTCATTGGACAACTACTTACTCAAGAGGCAAAGCTTATAAAAAATGGAGAACGCTCTAAAGGTAATCAATCTTCAGGTTTATACACTGATAAAAGCAAGTCCAAAGATAACAAAGGAAAGGCAAAGAAAGTGGATGATGAAGCAAGTACATATCAAGTTAACTATGCAAGTAGAGGAAGACATGGCAGAGGTAGAGGAAGAGGAGGTAGACAAGGCAGGGGGAGATCCCAAGACTCCAACTCATGTTCTATTTGTGGATTAACTAATCATACAATTGAAAATTGCTTTAGGAATTCTAGGAATCAAAGAGGAAGAGGATACAATAGAGGAAGTCATGGCTACTCAAGAGGAAGGTTCAACAATTATCATGGCAACTACAACAACTACAATCATTCAAACTATCAAGGAGGCTACAAAGGAAGGAGACATGAGGCAGAATCATCACATCGTGGCCTAAGAAGATCTATGAGGGAAAAGAAAAAACCAGAAAGGTATGGGTTTGACACCTCATTAGTTACTAAACATTATCTACATAGCACATGACATAAACCAAGAGGAGACATCATCATTTGAAGAGGCCAAAGCAAAATCAGAATGGAAGCATGCAATGAAGGAAGAGATTGAAGCACTTGAGGAAAACAACACTTGGGATTTGGTGCCCAAGACTTCATCCATGAAGGTAATAGGCTCAAGATGGGTCTATAAACTCAAGAAGAATTCTGATGGTTCCATTAACAGTATAAGGCAAGGCTTGTAGCAAAAGGCTTTGCACAAACTCACGGAATTGATTATGAGGAGACCTTCTCTCCTGTGGCAAAGATGCCTACTATTAGGGTTTTTCTTAGTATTGCCTCTTCCAAGAATTGGAAGATACTTCAACTAGATGTAAAGAATGCATTCTTGAATGGTTGGATAGCAGAAGAGGTATATATGGCACAACCACTTGGTTTTGAGAATCAAATTTATCCTGATTATGTGTGTAAACTTAACAAAGCATTGTATGGTCTCAAGCAAGCCCGAAGAGCTTGGAATTTCAGGCTTGTCTCATTCTTGCAGGACAAAGGCTTTCAACCAAGCAAGGGAGATCCTTCACTCTTTATTAAAAAGAGTAATTCTGAGATCATCTACTTATGTGTATATGTAGATGATATTATATTGACAGGAAATGATGCAAATGGTATGAAGAAGATCAAAGATCAGATGAGAGAAGAGTTCAAGATAAGTGATTTGGGTTCACTTACCTACTTCCTAGGTTTGGAAGTTGTCTACAAAGATCATGGTTTTTTTCTGACTCAAAGAAAGTACATTAAGGACATGTTGGCAAAATTCAAGATGCAAGATTGTAAGATTGCAGGTACTCCAATGGAGGTCAATCACAAATTGAGCTCACATGAAGGTGAACTCATAGAGGACATCACATCATATCAAAGTCTAGTGGGTAGTCTCAACTATGCCAGATTGACAAGAGTAGATATATGTTACAGTGTGAGTGTGCTAAGTCAATTTATGCACACACCAAGGAAACCACACATGGATGCTGCCAAAAGGATTCTCAAGTATCTCAAAGGAACCATGAAATGAAGGACTTTATTATCCTTATGTATCTGATTTAGGTTTGAAGCTATTTTCTGATGCAGATTGGGCTGGCCCCAAAGAAGATAGAAGGAGCACTTCAGGTTATCTTACCTTTGCAGATTCAAAGATTATTTCATGGTCATCCAAGAAGCAACCCACAGTTGCTCTCTCTTCTACTGAAGCTAAATACAGAGGTCTTGCCATAGCTACACAAGAAGCTATGTGGATGAAGACATTATTCAAAGATCTTGGATTGGATTTTGGAACTCCAACTATTTATGGTGACAATATGAGTTCTATTCATTTGGCTGCTAATCCTATTTTTCATGCAAGGACTAAACATATTGAAGTTCATTATCACTATGTAAGAGAGAAGGTTCTAAGCAAAGAGATTCAAATATCATATGTGTCCACTCATCAACAATGTGTAGATATTCTAACCAAAGCATTGGATGGTACAAAGCTTTTCAAATTCAAGGTTATGATTGGTTTATAGGTAATCTTGGAAGATTGAAGACCTCAAGCATACTTGCCTTGATGGGGAGCTGTTGGAGCAAGTCTATGACAAGCCTAAGTATTGGCTTGAGTCCCACAAAGTCATAGAAGAAGCCTTAAAATAAAGACAATGTAAAGTTCACTTGTGAACTACCTCTTGTAACTTTTGAAGAGTTTACTTAATGTAAAAGTGAAAGAATCTTAAGTGGTTGAGTCCACTTGATCAAAAAGGGAAAGAGGAGCCACGAATTTGTGATTTGTGGTAGGTAGATAATCAAATCAATCACTGATTGATTGGAGAGTGATTGAGGGAAGTTAGCCTCCCAAACTCAACTATAAATAGATGGCAGCTTTAGTCGTGGTTAGAGAGACCTATGTGAAGACCTCCAAGAGCTGAGCTTTATGCCATATCAAGGTGTGTGACTACAAGGCACACATATGTATCAGTAAGTCCATTGTACTGTACAAGCAATATACTTTCATTTTCATGATCATTTGAGTTCATATTTCCATGTTCTTGTGAAGTGTACTACTCACTCCCATATCTCTCAGTTTTCTAAGTCAGATTGCAGAGATGGTTTCTCTGAGCTTGGTACATTATTTTCATTGATTTAACTTGTTAATGTTAGCTCTATAAGTCTACTATATGCTCATCAAGTTTCATTTCATTTGGGTATTGCAATCTTCAGTTATGTTCAGTTGAAGTCAACCATGTCTATCATTTTCACTTCTCTGTCAAGTACCCGACTTTTTTACTCATCTTGTCAGAGCCATTTCTCAGTGTGTACATATCCAAATTCAATGATTTAAAGCTTTGTTGATTCAGCTTACTGTCTAGTATAAGCATACAATTTTTCATAATCATTGGATTCTTAAATCTGGAGTTATGTTCATTTTTCTACTCACTGGTCTCAATCTGTATCAGCCCGTGAAAATCGGGATGATATCATCAGTTGCTAAACATCATTCTCAGTGTGTGGTTCATTATTTTTTATGAGATTAATCTTGAAAGTTAGCTCTCTACGTTAACTAGACTTCCCCAAGAAGAATTAAGCTAATTGCTGCTGTGCTCAGAGAATTATGGAAAACACTAGACAGGTGTATGAACCAAAAATAGCAAGTTCTTCACCTCTGAGCTAACTCCAACTTATCTGTTTTGATCTATCTTTTTGTGAGTGATCTTCCAAGGTACATAGGGTGTCTAATACATCCATTGGCAAGATAAAAGGGCCCACCACATACCCCTGGAGTTCATTTGGCTAGTGTAGATCGAGGATTTTGCAACACCTCTTCATCTTCAAGCACATACATATCCATCTCTTCACAGGTAACTAAGGCATTGGGCACCTCTCTAAGTATTGCCTGAACCGTCTTCCTGCTAATCTGACCGTTTCTTGAGGTGTTTGCTTAAAGCTATGAATCAGGGAGGAGGTATTATGCCGTATGCCACTCTTAGAAAACTCAGTGACAAAAGCTTCTAAAAGTTGGTCTATGCTCTTGAACTGCCTCTCATGTAGTGGTTGAAACCACGTAAGAGCTGTGTTTCTAAGAGTTAGGCCAAAAGCATTGTATTGTGTGAATAGGTCCTCAACCTGTTCAGCTCTCAGGACTTGCCTAAATTCTGCCACATGATTGTAAGGGTCTCCGGTCCCATCGAAGTAATTCTTCATGGACTTAACCAGTTGGGTTGGCCTCAGGGTCCTAGTGTGCTCCCTAGGCCTTGGCAAAGGGAAATCATCAGCATTTCTTTGGTTCCTTGGGGCTCTAAGTCTCTCAGTTTCTTCTCTATCCGTTTCTGTTATGATCCTTTCTCTTCCCAGGGGGTTGGCAAAGCTTACCTCAGGTTTGTCTCTACTTCTATCCCTTTGAGCTCCATGAGCTTGGGAGGTCCCAGCTCCTTGGTGGCTATAGGACACATTGGACCGAGGTTGGGGAAAAACAAATTCACCCTTCCATGTGTAGGCATGTCTGCCATGCTCAGTGACCACGAAGATCCTCTCTGGCGTATTGTCTAGCTAGGTTACTTTGCCTGGGCTATCAGGGTCTTTAAACTCATAGATTGTGAGAGCACCTACTTCATGAGGCTGGTCAGGCTTATACCTCCAAAAAGCCTCATCGGTTTCACGATTTAAAAGCAAATCTATACTCTTATTGTCCCGGGGAACCCACTCTAGTGTTATGATTCTGGTCAAGACTGATTTACCTCGAGGGGCCCTCGGCTCTCTCCCTAAGTTTCCTTGCTCTATGTCACCTATGTCCATTTCTGGGATCACATTCCAAATTCGTCTGTCCTGTCTGGGTGATCAGTGACTACATACATAGTTCCCTCTTTGTCCAGGTATGCACCATTTTCAAACTTCACTATTGGATGTTCTAGTCCAATAGGTTGATCCGGGTTTTTAATCTGGACTACGGATCTTCTTAGACCATCCTCATAGATGTAGGCACCTAATCGGTTGGTCCTAAGATATTCAAGTTGTAAAGACCTTCAACCTTTTGTAGGTAGGCCACACCTGAACTACCTACTGGTCTCTCCATGTTATAGGACATCTCAGAATCACTTGTTTCTGATCGGGGAGTGTATGGGTAATCACTCAACAGCTGGGCCCAAAACCTAGCAGTATGATTGACACTAGCTTAAGAAGATTTGAGGCTTTGTCGGTCTCGGCCTAAGTGTATGCCTGACCTAAGGTTCATATGCCTAGTTTTTCTACCCCCTTGGTCCCAAGTACACTCTCGTTGCAGGTTAATTTACACCAATCACTTTGTTCTTTTTAGTTGAATATTATGTTAAGCCCTTGTTCAAAATCACGTCGTCAGGAGTACTTAAGTGAATTTCGCACTTGATAAGTGATCGATTCAAGTTTACTTTTGTCCCTTAGGGTTTTTGCACTTAAGTCCTACTTAATGCTTGCACTTAGTTGATTAGTTCTCTTGGACTTGATTCGTGCTTGACATTGCCTTAATTACTCACCACGCCTAGGTCATATTTAGCCTAAGCTAGAATTGACGAAGGAGGTGATAGAACTTCCAACCTTAATTCACTTGTTGACCAGACTGCTACACAAGCCCAGATAGCCTTCTCCCAAGCTTGGTACTCACCCTTGCTAGCTTGCCTTGGAATGCCTTGAGTGCATGCAAATGTTCCTGCAAAAGTTCACAAGTTAATATAGCTCCTTTACCACAATGGATTGAAAGACACACATCAACAGTTACAGGCCCCCCTTGGAGTAACTCACTGTACCCCAAAATCTTATGACCACCTAGTCCCACCTAAAGGCCAACTTAAAAATACATGTTCTAAAAATCCACGTATGATTCTTACAAAAACTAGTCGAGATCCACATAGGATTCTCAACAAGCTTTCCAACGAGACCAAAATCTCATCAATCAGTTCGTATGGTGAAGTTATGACCATTCAAGCATTTAGGGGTCAAAACAGGCTCTCACGGTTCAGGAAATTCATCCCTGGTTTTTAGGTATTTTGCCCACTTCTAAGGCTCTAATATCATCCCAATGTGTCCAAAATTAAGCCGAAAAGTACCTCAATTCAATCAATTAATTCACCCTAAAAATTCATGCGTTAGCCGGTGTATCGCGATAGGTCGAGTTGGTGTGTCGCGATAGGTGGAAGTGTCGAGATAGGTCGGTGTGTTTACTTGGGAGTGTTGCGATAGACGGGTGTGTCACGATAGACAGGTGTGTCGCGATAGACGGGTGTGTCGTGATAGGTCGGTGTGTCGCGATACTTGGGAGTGTCGCGATAGGTCGGTGTGTCGCGATAGGTCGGTGTGTCGCGATAGGTTGGTGTGTCGCGATAGACAGGCGTGTCGCGATAGGTCGGTGTGTCGTGATACTTGGGAGTGTCACGATAGACGGGTGTGTCGCGATAGGTCAGTGTGTCGCGATACCTCAGGATATGGTGAATTTTTCTTATCTGGCTAGTGATTCTAAGAGCTCTCAGCCTGCGCAGTGTCTTGGTGCACTCAGAATCGTGATAGGGTCAGTTTTTTGGTGTGTCGCGATAGCTCGAGCTCGATGCCTCGGGGCTTGCACAAAGAAAATCCGTATCTGCTGAGCTTGCTGGAGATGGTGAGGATGCTGCAGCCTGCAAGAATCATGCAAAAACACACACTCGCTCTCTCTCAAACTCGCACAAAGCAAATGAGGAGAATGGAATGAAAGAAGGAATATGAAGTAGGGAAGGAGATGGAAGTGGAGAAGGAGATGGAGAAAAAAGCAAGAAATTTACCTACTACTTACCATTCCAACGCGTCCTCTCTACGTCTTACCATCACACGCTTGTCCTGAAAGCTCGAATCCCCGACAACGGTGCCAAAATTTGGTGTAGCTCATTGATGAGTAGCACCTCCTTTAATGTCAATCCGGGAAGTCATGAGGATGGTATGAAGACCTCGAGCAAGTGAAGGCACAAATGTGTGAGTGAGAAGTACACCAACATGCACACACATACACACACAGGTGCACACACAGCAAGAGCAAAGAGAGTAAGACAATGGAATCACTTCTATTACAACCAAGTTCTCATACAAGTTCAAAATTACAAGAAGCTAGCCCCCAAAAATGAGCTCTCTAGCTCTATTTATAGTTTTTGATTAGCTTTGGCCCTGTCCAGACCTAGTGTCCGGCCTAGTTAAAAATTAGGTTCCAAGGCTTATTTGAGGGCTCAAACGAGGTCTAAAAAATACGAAAATTGGTAGGCAATTACTTCTAAAGCTCCTCAAGCTCGAGGACTCCTCGGCTTGCACAAAATGGAGCTACAAAAAGGTGAAATGGTATTTACAATGGTTTTTAGTGATCAGAATCACTTTTAAAATGATGTAGGGATTGGAAAAATTTTAATGGGTTGCCTTAGTGCTAGATCTGCATGTATGCCCATGCCTGCTTCTTCCCGTATGATGCCAACAACATCCTACCCACTTTGTTTCCTTTGGCAACCAACCGCCCATCCTGCTTGTACTCTTCTACATATAATCCATCAGCATTGAACCTGACTTGTAATCCCTAGTCAACCATTTGTCCAACAGAAACCAGATTCTTTGTTATATTTGGAACATGCAACACATCAGCAAGATGTTTTACCTTCTCGTCCTCCATAGACAATGCTATGTTTCCTGTATACTCAATAGGATGCAATGTATCATCACCTATTTCAACATACCCAGGAACTGGCATTTTTTGCAAACTACTAAACCATTCTGCATGACTGGTCATGTGATTTGAAGCACCTGAATCAACATACCAGACATTATCATTCGATTTTGAAACACCAGCAGACATCGTATTCATCATGTGATGTTGAACCATAAATAGCTTCTCAGAATCATGTACACTTGTGGATGCATAGTTCTTTTGCTTCCTTCTGTTATTTTGATTCTTCAACCTACAATCACGTTCAAAGTGTCCAGGTTTACCAGAATTCCAACATCCTTTACTATCATTACCTGAATCATTTCTTTGGAAATTTCTGCGACCTCTTTGGCTCGCCCTGCCTCGAAACTATCCTCTTCCTCTTGCATGATTCTATTGTTGACCTTGGTCTTGGTTACTATTTCCTCTTCCACTTCCAAAACCTCTACCTCTGCCTCTTCCTTTGCCAGAGTAGAATACCTGCTCAGAACTAGGCTTTCCTTGAGAGTTTGAATCCTCACCAAGATTCTTTTCTTCAATAATCAGCATAGATATCACATCAGTGAAATTCGGAATATTTTCCCTCATCTGTATGGAAGTTCTGAACTGCTTATATGTAGCTCCTAATCCACGAAGGCACACTTCCACCTTATCATCATCATCTACATTCACGCCAATAGATGCAAGTGACTCACATATGCTTTTTATTTTTAGAGTGTAGTCACTTACTGACATGCTCTTCTTTTCCAATGTATACAGCTCATTCTTGAGTTGCAATTTCCATGCCTTTGTATTAGTTTCATACAAAGTGACCAAATTGTCCCAAGCCTCTTTTGGAGTCTTGGCATCCTGTATGTGTCCAATCATGCTATCCTATATGCTAACAGATAGCCAATACATTACCTTTTGTGTTCCTTGATTACATTCCTCATATGCTCTTAACTGGTCTGCAATATGATTCCTTTCTAGTAACTGCGGAGCATTTTCATTCTCTCCTTCCATGTACTTCCAGTATCCTTTTCCCATCAAGAAATTCATCATTCTCAATCTCCAAGCATGGAAGTTATTCTTGTCCAGCTTACCTCTCATAAGCTGACTCATTCCATCTACATTTGCCATTTCTGCAACAATTCACAACATTGCAAAACACTACAAGTAGCACTTCTGCTTGAACACTGTCGCACTATGACGTGACAGTTCGATCTTAGAAAAACACAGTTTTCGTGTACCAATAGTACATGGAATCGCTAGAAATTCTAGATCTGGAATATATGAGTGTTGCCGAACACAACGCAAGTTACAGTTTCTGAAACTGACCTGGTTTTTTTGTGGGCCCCACCTTGCGGGCTCGAAACGGAGGTCGAGATAGCTCTGAAACTTCGATCTAACAAAAGCAAGTGACCCTAAAGGGGTAACTCTCGAAATTATTTTGAGGTCTTCTACCTTCACGCCGATTTTCGTAGCAAACGGAGGCGGTTTGTGAACTCGCGTTTTCTCCACACCTTGTCACATAGTCTTCATCGTCGCCTTCTCCACGAGCTCTCTACAGCCATGATGGCTCTGATACCATGTCACAAGGAAGGAGATAAGGAAGAGAGCTCACACACACACTCTCACTCTCAAGGAGAAGCACACACACAGATTGAGGCAAGGAAGAATGATCTTCTTCTTCTTCTTCTTCTATTACATAAAAGGAATGTAAATGAATGACCTAAAAACAAGAATACAACAAGTGCAATATATAAAGATCAGTACATAAGGAAAAACCTAATGTCCGCGAATGAGTGAGCTGGCAAGAAACAAACGTGCCATCACTCTCGGTAGATAAATCTAATAAAGCTCAATGAAGTATCCCTGACATATATGGGCATGATCACTATACATGTGAGAGAACTGAAAAACTGGTACGTGTCATCCTGGATCATCACATGTTGAGCTTGATATCTCAACATCGAATACTTTTGGAAGAGTATGAAAATACTTTACAGAAGTATTGTTTGAAGACCAAGACTTGATGAAGAGAAGGCTACTTCAAATTCAAGGAAAACAATGGTTTGGAGAAAATGAAGGAACCAGATCAACATCAAATCACAGGTATTAGTTTCTACTATCAGATTATCATTTATAGGTCATATCTTAGAAGAGCAGTCATGAAGAGATTTTAAGGATTGAAGAAGTGATTTCATACACTTTCATTCTTTGAAAGTAAAAGCATTAGCTACAACAAAACTGTCAAGAACAAGGAGATTAGATGAGTTTTGATGATCTCTTTCATGGCAAGAAAGCTTATCTAAGAAGACAAATTTGGAGATGAGATGAGTTTTGTTTTCAGCCAACCTTGTATTGTAACTTGGTTCGATATCTAGGTACATAATTTGATCTAGGTACTCTAGAAAGGTACTTCAGCATTTAGCCAAAAGGTTGGTGAATTCAGATATATCAGTTACATTTGAAGCAGAGTTTTTTAGAGATTTGAGGGGATGGTAAAACATGATTCTATATTCACTTCCATTTGTATACCAGGTTTGTTTTGTCTCTTACTCTTAGCACTAGAGAAAGAGAAAAAGTCATTTGAAGAAGTTAAGAGTGCTTGCTACTTCAAGACAAAGAGAACAAAAGGTATGGAAGAGAAGTTTGAAGATGTTGACATCCTCAAATGGAAGAAAGATGCAGAAGAAGAAAGTCCAATATTTCCAAAGGGAAAGTAAGAATTCCTTTTCTCTTATATTTTCCATATACTTTTCTACTTTTATCCTCTACACCCGAAGACAAGTCTACAAGAACATCTTGTGCGGAGAAGATAGTTTAAAGAAGAAGCAGTTTCTTGTTTTGCACTATACTTGGTCATGTTTTAGTAGGTTTTGACAAATAATTGCATTGATAGAAAGAAAGGTAGCTTATGTTTTGACTCATATGTGTATGAGTTATGTATAAGTTGAAGATTTTGAGCAGGTAGCTATTTGTTCCCTCAAAGAATTCTTAGAGTGTCAATTCAGAGCTACTTGGTATATGACAAGTTGTAGAGAAGTTTTTCTTCTTTACCTGACTCTTGAGGTAAAAGAGTATTTGTAGCAGATGTTGGAGACTTGAAGTGAGGTTTTTGTTTGGAAAAGGAAAATTATGAAATTTTAGTATTTTCAGAAAACTCAGTATTTTCAAAAAATTTCAGAAATTTCAGTATTTTGAGAAAATTCAAGAAAATTCAGATTTTTGTGTTGTACCAGTTAGTTGAAGAATCTACTTTCTATGATTGTCTAGTTTTTTGGATACATGCTTGTATTCAAAAAGGTGTTTCATTAGATCCTATCACTTGATTGAGAAGTGGAGTTAACCAAAGAAAGTCAAGTAGATATTTTCACATTTCACACGGGAAGAATATGAAAAGATGAAGTATCAACTTGTAGCTTTTGGAGTTCTCAAGGTGAGAGTTTATCCACTTGTGTTCCAAGTAGGAGTTATAGATTCTTGGGAAGGATTTGGTTGAAGAAAAGTTTTACAACTTTATGTGAGAAGCATGGACACTTAGAGACATTCTGGTAGCAAATCAAACATTCAGTCATGAAGCTTTGATGAGAGCAGATTCTACACAGGTATTTTGTTAGAGAGATCTTGATAGATCTTGAATGATCTTGAAGATTTTGAGTATTTATGAGTCAATTATCTATCCTTTGTTTGAAAACTTCTTAGCATTGGAAGAAGTAAGTCAAAGGTTTAGATTCTATCAGATTTGTGTTACAGAGAAAAAGAAGAAGATACTTGTTATATTACAAAAGATTATGGATCCTAAAATGCTTTCAGTAAGGTTTTTGTTATCATGTAATAGATCAACTAACCTTATTCTATAATATGGGAAGTTGAGGAAGTAAGAGTGGAAGCTATTGGCAATTGCAGTGCTAATAAAAAGGGTCCATAGATTTTGTTTCAGATCCAGGTATTGATCACTGAAGATCAGATTTATTGAAAGAAGGAAGATGTTCCAGATTTCATAAAGTCTGATATAATTTGAAGAATTCTAGATACTAGTGTTAAATCATTCACGGGGGTGATAAGACATGAAGACTTATTTTCAGCCATATGTAAAAGAATGCAAAGTCATACCTACAGGTATTCCTATATTTGCTTTGTCAGTTTCTCTTTATGTTCCAGCTTTGAAAGAAGAAGGAAGAAGGAGAATGTCTGGAGAAAGTTCTTGTTAGGTGTTCCTGTTCAAGAGAAGGTTCTAGAATTCTATTTAAGAGAAATTTAGTATTTCAGAGAGGTATGTTTTAGAGGTGCGCACATATATGTTTATACCAGGTTCTAAAGGAAAGAGGTACGAAGGACTAATAGGTATGAACAAGGATGAAGACGTGATGACATCATAGATATGAAATTTTTTATGAGACTCATGAGTTGAGTTGAGTTGAGTACAGTCAAAGATGAACCAGATAGTGTTCATAGTACACTAAGTTATGAGTTGTCAGTCATAAGTCCCAGGATTCAATCATTGATTTTGTTTAGTGTATCTACATGACACAGCAGAAGTACATTGAGAAACCTTTTGTAAGGTAAATGCAAATATGTGGATCCTAATGTATGTTTACAGGTTTGAGATGACAGGAGATAGCAGGTTCAGAGTCAGTACATGCTATATATATTGTCAAGCAGTGATTGCTTGATGTGTACACTATTGGATATCTAGTTTTCATATTTTCTCAAGTATTATGGTTCATATTCAGCAAGTTCAGTTTTTTGAAGTTTGAAGAAAGTCAAATTCAGTTTTGAAGAAGACTTGTGAAGAAAAGGTTTGAAGGTCAATTGAAGGTCAATTCCAGCTCATTTTGTACCATTGTGACATTGAAGGGGGGATTGTTGGAATCAATGTCCAACAATGGTTCAAAAGCTCAGAAATTGATAGCATATGATGATTATGTTTTTATTTGATTACAAGCAAAAGGTGTTTGGCATCATGGCTACAACAATGAAACCGCATGACAGTAGAAACATATGTATTATATTCTTTCGCTTTTGGTCAAGAAGGAATGACTAGAGGGTTGACTAAGAGAGATGTCTTTCAAAGAACTCACAGGGGTTTGATTCTCGTCGGCTCCAACGGAAGATTGGAAAAGTTTTTGTTTTGATCATGCTTTTTAAAATAAAGCAATGCAACAGTGCTTGATTTTTTTCGTAGAAAGTGATTGCCGAACATGATGCATTTGTTCGTAGAAGCTTTACGTAGTGCTTTATTGGAGTGCTTTTCAAATAGCTTTATTGATGGAAGCTCTACTATAATGGGGTCACTTTGATTATCCTACACCAATTGCAATGCTAGCTTTGGTCCCTCAGTAGAACTGGTGCTCTAGCACACATGGGGCAGCCATGATGCACTCTAGGAGCATGTTGAGGAGCAGCTATGGAGTTCTTCTTGGAGAAGAGTGTGCTCACACTCTTGCTTATGGAGAGGACTTGTCCATCAGCAGCTTGGTGGTGTGGATCAGCCATCCACATAATGTATTTGAAGATTGTCTTCTACATAAAGATTTCAGTGTACTTCAAAGACATTGGATGGAGGTTAACATAAGATTTGCATCTTATGTTAAGAATTCAAGTACATATTCTCTTTATGCACATAGGTACTACTTAGTTTATGGAGGCAGTGGCATCCATATCAGGAGGAGTCCTATTTGACATATCTAAAGGAGAATCAGAACATGCATGCTACATGCATTCGAATGAGGTGTTAGAGAAGGTGTGTTCACATGAGTATGAGGATTTCGGATAGCAACATGTTAGCATGCTATGCTAATTCTGTAAGTATGTGATCTTTGACACACACATTTGATTTAGGGTCTTCCATAGCCTAAAATCAGATTTTTCACACACACATTTGATTTAGGGTCTTCCATAGCCTAAAATCAGATTAGGGATTGCTGATTATCAGTTTCCAATCATCTTTCCTCTTTCTATCACTCATATACACTCTTCTACAACCTATCAGGTCATACATCTCACACATATTCAGATTTCTATTTCTACATCTGAATATTCTTGTAAATTCTGTACATTCACTCATCCATCTATTTTTGTTCACATAGAGTGGTTGAGATTTTGACTCCCACATTGTAAATTGACATTTGTATATATGATAGTGTGAGTAAGCAGTGGCTTACGTAACACTTTACACATGTCTAATGTTTCTCTATCTTTGCCTCATCATTTGTATGATTAAGTGTGGTATGTTCATGTTTTGTCAAGATTGGAAGATTGCTGGAATTTATGTTGTAGATGCTCGACCTATGGAACTTGGACCTGTGGTATTAGTAATGGGCCTACTAAATTTCCAACATTGATGGTCAGACGGAGAGGCTCAACCAGATTCTAGAGGACATGTTGAGAGCATATGTGTCTGAGAGGCAGATAGATTGGCAGAGTTACTTGCCACTAGTAAAGTTTTCTTATAACAATAGGGCTCACAAGGTGACAAGAATTTCTCCTTTTGAGATGAACTATGGCATGAATCTTAATGCTGCCAGTACCATAGGAATTCCAAAGAAATATCCTAGCGCTTCAGGGTTCTTAGCAAACTTCCAAGAAAACCTAGGAATAGATAGCGCCAAGATGCAACAAGCCACTAATAGGGCAAAAGAGTATGCTGATAGAAAGAGATCTCCTAGATCCTTTGACGAAGGAGATAGAGTCTTTCTTTAGGTACCAGCTAGATCTATTTCACTATCCATAGGGAAGTGTAGTAAGTTGTCATCAAGGTTTTGTGGACCTTGGAAGATAGTGAAGAAGGTCATTGATGTTGCATACCGATTAGAGCCTCCTTGAGATTGCAAAGTCCATCCAGTGTTTCATGTCAGTAAATTTAGAAAGTATATTTTGAGGGAGGATAATCTAATAGAGGGTATTATTTCTTTCTAGGAAAGTGATACCATATATCATTCCACACATGATACTAGATAGGAGAAAGAAATGGTTGAGGAACCATGTCATCAAGGAGTATCTAGTAGCTTGGAGAGGATTACCACTTACTGACTCTACTTGGGAATCAGAAGCTCTGGTTTGCAAGTACTTCCCCTCATTGATCATCATGGAAAATGATCTTTAGAGGGGGAGAGAGTGCCATACATTGGTCCATAGGGACCTTTCCATGTGTGTGTGGGACAAGGGCTAGCCATATCCAAGGTCCCAAGCTTGGGGGATATCCTAAGGTATTCAATAGTAATGGGGATGAGTGTTGCATGATCTCCACATGGGGGCACTAGACCATTCTAGATCATTCTTATTTTTAGAATACAAGAGGATATAAATGGATGGGAGGAGAGTTGCACACACATCATTCACAAGTATTTTTTACACTTGGTATGACTACTGATGTTGTTGAGTAGCGGCTCAACAAGTGGGGGCAATGCTTCTGTTTGTGCCATATCATGGACAATAGGCACAAAATTCAGCAGGCCACATATAACCTCATGGACGTTGCCCATAGGTGGTGGTGCAAGATAAAACAAGATAAGAAAGAGCCCGAGCTTGGGACCTTGGCTATGGTTGGCCCTTGTCCCATGCACACATGGAATGATCCTTGTGGACCAATGTCTCACAAATAGTGCCTCTGATGGTACCAAAGATAAAGGAGTAAATAAACCAACTAGACTAGAGCATCCTTCTGCCCCTGCAAGTTAGGTAAAAAATCAATTGCAAAAATCATGAAAAAAAGGTAATAAACTATTTAACTCTATTGAGGTTGTTAAGGAGATGTTTTTAATGTGTTTGAGCAAGAAAAGAAGAGGGATTCTTACTCAAAATCAATGAGAGAAAACAAGAATCTGAATATCCAAGGCTCAAGGCCAAAGGTAACTCCTTCTAATCATGTGCCCTCCTCTCAAGAGGCCGGGATAAAGATTAGTGTAAAACTATTACAAGTAAGAAGTCTCTCAGACAAAATTCTATTAATTTAGATCCTTCCTTGCAAAGTAACACTCTTAATTCTAGGTCGGATGCTTTCTTTTCTAAACACCTCAATGAGCATGATAAAAAATAGTTGGATGAAATGGTTGTAATTGGTAGTCTATTGATGAGGATGTTGTTATGTAGAAGGATGCTTCATCATCTCAAGTGCACGCACCTTTGAAACCTAAGAGAAACGAGCTAGTGAGAAGCTCTAGTTCCATGTCTAAGCCGCCAAAGTCCTTCAGAAAATAATGTTCTGGTGAAGGGTTTTCCTCTCCTTTTGACTATTTTAATAAATAGTGTTAAAAATTGTTTGCTTAAACACTAAGGGGATTTCAAATCTTATCAAAGCTAAAGTAATTAATTGTTGTTTAAAAGATCTTAAGGACACATATAACCTCATGGAAGTTGCCCATGGGTGGTGGTGCAAGATAGAACAAGATAAGAAAGAGCCCGAGCTTGGGACCTTGGCTATGGCTGGCCCTTGTCCCACGCACACATGGAATGATCCCTATGGACCAATGTCTGACAAATAGTCCATCTGATGGTACCAAAGATAAAAGGAGTAAATAAACCAACTAGACTAGAGCATCCTTCTGCCCCTTCAAGTTAGGTAAAGAATTGATTGCAAAAATCATGAAAAAAAGGTAATAAACTGTTTAACTCTTTTCAGGCTATTAAGGAGGATGTTTTTAATGTGTTTGAGCAAGAAAAGAAGAGGGATTCTTACTCAAAATCAATGAGAGAAAACAAGAATCCGAATATCCAAGGCTCGAGGCCAAAGGTAACTCCTAATCATGTGCCCTGCTCTCAAGAGGCCGGTGAAGATAAAGATCAGTGTAAAACTATTACAAGTAAGTCTCTCAAACAAAATGCTATTAATTTAGATCGTTCCTTGCAAAGTAACGTTGTTAATTCTATGAAGAGATGGATAGGTATGTGCTTGAAGATGAAGAGGTGTTGCAAAATCCTTGATCTACACCAGCCAAATGAACTCCAGGAGTATGTGGTGGGCCCTTTTAGCTTGCCAATGGATGTACTAGACACCCTATGTACCTTGGAAGATCACTCTCAAAAAGATAGATCAAAACAGATAAGTTGGAGTTAGCTCAGAGGTGAAGAACTTGCTATTTTGGTTCACACCTGTCCCGTGTTTTGCATAATTCTCTAAGCACAGCAGTAATTAGCTTAATTCATTTTCGGGAAGTCTAGGTAACTTAAAGAGCTAACTTTCAAGAGTAATTGCATCAAAAACAATGAACCACACACTAAGAATGATGTTTAACAAGTGATGACATCATCCCGATTTTCACAGGCTGCTATAGTAATGAGACCAATGAGCAGAAAAATCAACATTACTCAAGATTTAAGAATCCAATGATTATGAAAATTTGTACGCTTATACTAGACAGTATTCTGAATCCAACAAGCTTTAAAGCATTGAGGGTGGGTAAGTACACACTGAGAAACAGCTCTGACAAGATGCGTAAAAAAGTCAGGTACCTGACAGAGAAGTGAAAATGAATAGATAGGGTTGACTTCAACTGGACATAACTGAAGATTGAAACTTCTAAATGAAATGAAAATTGGTGAGCATATACTAGACTTATAGAGCTAACTTTACCAAGTTAAAGCACTGAAAATGATGCACCAAGCTCAGAGAAACCATCTCTGCAATCTGACTGAGAAAACTGAGAGATATGGCAGTGAGTAGTACACTTCACAAGAACATAGAAATATGAACTCAAATGATCATGAAAATGAAAGTATATTGATTTTACAACACAATGGACTTACTGATACATATGTGTGAATTGAAACCACACCTTGATATGGCATATGGCTCAGCTCTTCGAGGTCTTCTCTAAGGCCTCTCTAACCACAACTAAAGTTGCCATCTATTTATAGTTGAGCTTGGGAGGCTAACTTCCCTCAATCACTCTCCAATCAATTAGTGATTTATTTGCTTCTCTATCTGCCACAAATCACAAATTCGCGGCTCCTCTTTCCCTTTTTGATCAAGTGGACTCAACCACTTAAGATTCTTTCACTTTTACATTAAGTAAAGTCTTGAAAAGTTACAAGAGGTAGTTCACAAGTGAACTTTACATTGTCTTCATTTTAAGGCTTCTTCTTTGAATTTGTGGGACTCAAGCCAATACTTAGGCTTGTCATAGACTTGCTCCAACAACTCCCCCTCAAGCCATGTATGCTTGAGGTCTTCAATGTTCCAAGATTACCTGCAACCCTATCATAGCCTTGAATTTGCAAAGCTTTGTACCATCCAATGCTTTGGTTAGAATATCTGCACATTGTTGATGAGTGGACACAGATGATATTTGAATCTCTTTGCTTAGAACCTTCTCTCATACATAGTGATAATGAACTTAAATATGTTTAGTCCTTGCATGAAAAATAGGATTAGCAGCCAAATGAGTAGAACTCATATTGTCACCAAAAATAGTTGGAGTTCCAAACTCCAATCCAAGATCTTTGAATAATGTCTTCATCCACATAGCTTGTTGTGTAGCTATGGTAAGACCTCTGTATTCAGCTTTGGTAGAAGAGAGAGCAACTGTGGGTTGCTTCTTGGATGACCATGAAATAAGCTTTGAACCTGCAAAGGTAAGATAACCTGAAGTGCTCCTTCTATCTTCCTTGGAGCCAGCCCAATCTGCATCAGAAAATAGCTTCAACCCTAAATCACATACATAAGGATAATAAAGTCGTTCATTTATGGTTCCTTTGAGATACTTGAGAATCCTTTTGGCAGCATCCATGTGTGGTTTCCTTGGTGTGTGCATAAATTGACTTAGCACACTCATACTGTAACATATATCTACTTTGTCAATGTGGCATAGTTGATAATACCCACTAGACTTTGATATGATGTGATGTCCTCTATGAGTTCACATTTATGTGAGCTCAATTTGTGATTGACCTCCATTGGAGTACCTGCAATCTTACAATCTTGCATCTTGAATTTTTCCAACATGTCCTTAATGTACTTTCTTTGAGTGAGAAACAAACCATGATCTTTGTAGACAACTTCCAAACCTAGGAAGTAGGTAAGTGAGCCCAAATCACTTATCTTGAACTCTTCTCTCATCTGATCTTTGATCTTCTTCATACCATATGCATTAATAAAGAGTGAAGGATCTGCCTTGCTTGGTTGAAAGCCTTTGTCCTGCAAGAATGAAACAAGCCTGAAATTCCAAGCTCTTGGGGCTTGCTTGAGACCATACAATCCAGAGGCAATACTAAGAAAAACCCTAATAGTAGGCATCTTTGCCACAGGAGAGAAGGTCTCATCATAATCAATTCCTTGAGTTTGTGCAAAGCCATTTGCTACAAGCCTTGCCTTATACATGTTAATGGATCCATCAGAATTCTTCTTGAGTTTATAGACCCATCTTGAGCCTATTATCTTCATGGATGAAGTCTTGGGCACCAAATCCCAAGTGTTGTTTTCCTCAAGTGCTTCAATCTCTTCCTTCATTGCATGCTTCCATTCTGATTTTGCTTTGGCCTCTTCAAAGGATGATGGCTCCTCTTGATTTATGTCCTGTGCTATGTAAATAGAATGTTTAGTTACTAATGAGGTGTCAAACCCATACCTTTCTGGTTCTTTTCTTTCCCTTATAGATCTTCTTAAGCCATGTTGTGATGATTCTGCCTCATGTCCAAGTTCCTACAATTTTGCTTTACCTTTAGACTTCCATGCTTTGATTTTTTAACTTTTGGGAAATCTTCTTCAAGTTCATATGGAGATTTGACCTTCCTGCATGAATCTTCATACCATGAATTGTTCTCATAAAAAACTACATCTCTGCTTACCAAGAATCCTTTGTTGGTAGGGTTGTATAACCTGTAACTCTTTTGATTGTTGTCATACCAATAAATACACACCTTTTTGCCTTTGGATCCATCTTGACTCTAACCTGTGAAGGAACATGAGCAAAAGCAATACATCCAAAAATTTTACAATGATCTAAGCTAGGTTTTCTTCCATTCCAAGCCTCATATGGAGTCATCCTATCAAGGGATTTTGAAGGCAACCTGTTAATCAAGTAAGTGGCTGTAGATACAGCCTCAACCCGTAGATAATTAGGTAAATGCTTTTCATTTAACATGGACTTTGCAGCTTCAACAATTGTTCTATTCCTCCTTTTTGCCACTCCATTTTGCTCAGGAGTGTACCTTGTAGTTACCTCTCTTTTGATTCCTCTTTCTTGAAGAAAAGAATCAAACTCATGGGAGAAGTATTCTCCCCCTCCATCTGACCTTAGCCTTTTTAGTGATTTACCTGTTTGATTCTCCATAAGAGCCAAATAGCTTTTGAAACATGAAAAAACTTCATCTTTGTGTTTCATAAAGAATAGGATAGTCCATCTGCTGCAATCATCAATAAAGGAGACATAATACCTTGATCCAGATATTGAGGCTTCCTTCCTAGGTCCCCATACATTTGTATGAACTAACTCCAAGAGATCTCCATGCATATAACCTTTCTTCATGAATGGTAGCCTGTGAGACTTTCCAAATTGACATGCACTACACTTATAAATCATATGTTGTTTTGACAAGTTACGGAGTCCAATTACACTTTGGTCCCTGCAAATTTGCTTTAATGACCTTTCACCAATATGTGCTAACCTTTTGTGCCATACTTCCAATTCTGTGAGTGTCTGTCTACCATAATTAAAGAGAGCAATGTTTCTAGTGTCTTGTAATTCAAATGTGAACAATCTACTTGTCTTTTCACCTTTTGCGATTCTTCTGAATCCTTGACTTGGATCTTCAACAAATGCTCCTGCTTTTGTGAACGTGACTTGCAACCCTTTCTCTACTATCTGCCCAACACTTATCAAATTCTTTGTAATGGTAGGGACATAGAGTACCTTACTGAGTAGGTTGATGTTTCCATCAGGTGCTTTGACATTTCCTATTTTCTCCGCAAGGTGTCTTGTATCATCTCCTGTTTGTACCTCATGCTTATTCCTTGGATCTTCTAAATCTGATAGGAGTGCCACATTTCTTGCCACATGATTTGAACAACTTGAATATATGTAGAAAACATGCTTATCAGATTTACCTTATGGCATAGCCATGTTCATGATCAATAATGAATCCTCTTTGTTTGAGTCTTCTATGTAGTTATTGAAGTCTCTCCTTCCTTTGTAGCATCCTTGATAGTTTGAATGATTGTAGTTGTTGTAGTTGCCATGATAATTGTTGAACCTTCCTCTTGAGTAGCCATAACCTCCTCTATTGTATCCTCTGCCTCTTTGATTCCTGGAATTCCTAAAGCAATTTTCAGTTGTATGATTAGTTAATCGACAAATAGAACATAAGTTGGAGTCTTGGGATCTCCCCCTGCCTTGTCTACCTCCTCTTCCTCTACCTCTGCCATGTCTTCCTCTACCTACATAGTTAGCTTGATATGTTCCTGCTTCATCATCCACACGGTCTTTGACTTTCCTTTGTTTTCTTTGGACTTGCTTTTATCAGTATATAAGGCTGAAGACTGATTACCTTTAGAGATTTCTCCATTTTTTATAAGCTTTGCCTCTTGAGTAAGTAGTTGTCCAATGAGTGTATTGAAATCAGGTACATGCATGTCCATGTACAAATCCATAGCTGTGGTGAATGCTTCCCACTTGTCATCTGCCTTCAAGCCATCGATGACCTACCTTACAATTTTCTCTTCATCTATTAGCTCTCCAATGCTTCCCAATTGATCTGCTATGTCCTTGAGCTTTGTGACAAAATCAGCCACATTTTGTTTGGGAGCCTTCTTGAGAGTTGTGAAATCTAACCATAGTTGATGCTTCCTAGCTTTAGTACTTGAAGAGAAGAAAGCTTCAAGTGCATCCCACACTTCCTGATATGTCTTACAACTTCTAATGTGAGGCAACAAAAAATCTGAGATAGAGTTGAGGAGATAAGACCTTGCAAGTGCATCCTTGGAGCACCATGTGCTCAATCTTTCTTGCTCTTCTTGTGTTGGTTGACTTTTGTTCCTGAAACTTGGCATAACTTCATCTCCAGCCACATAACCATATAAAATTCTACCTTGGAGATAAGCTTCCATTCTTAATGACCAAGCTGAGTAGTTACCTCTGTCCAATTGGTCAATTGATGAAGGAAATCCATCTGCCATCCTTGCTCTGATACCACTGTGACGAGATGGATAGGTATGTTCTTGAAGATGAAGAGGTCTTGCAAAATCCTTGATCTACACCAGCCAAATGAAATCCAGAAGTATGTGGTGGGCCCTTTTAGCTTTCCAATGGATGTATTAGACACCCTATATACCTTGGAAGATCACTCTCAAAAAGATAGATCAAAACAGATAAGTTGGAGCTAGCTTAGAGGTGAAGAACTTGCTATTTTGGTTCATACACCTATCCAGTGTTTTGCATAATTCTCTAAGCACAACAGTAATTAGCTTAATTCGTTTTTGGGAAGTCTAGGTAACTTAAAGAGCTAACTTTCAAGACTAATTGCATAAAAAATAATGAACCACACACTGAGAATGATGTTTAACAAGTGATGACATCATCCCGATTTTCACTGGCTGCTATAGTAATGAGACCAATGAGCAAAAAAATCAACATAACTCAAGATTTAAGAATACAATGATTATGAAAATTTTTATGCTTATACTAGACAACATGCTGAATCCAACAAGCTTTAAAGCATTGAATGTGGGTAAGTACACACTGAGAAACAGCTCTGACAAGATGTGTAAAAAAGTCGGGTACCTGACAGAGAAGTGAAAATGAATAGATAGGGTTGACTTCAACTAGACATAACTGAAGCTTGAAACTTCTAAATGAAATGAAAGTTGGTGAGCATATAGTAGAATTATAGAGCTAACTTTACCAAGTTAAAGCACTGAAAATGATGCACCAAGCTCAAAGAAACCATCTCTGCAATCTGACTGAGAAAACTGAGAGATATGGCAGTGAGTAGTACACTTCACAAGAACATAGAAATATGAACTCAAATGATCATGAAAATGAAAGTATATTGATTTTACAACACAATGGACTTACTAATACATATGTGTGCGTTGAAACCACACCTTGATATGGCATAAAGCTTAGCTCTTCGAGGTCTTCTCTAAGGTCTCTCTAACCATGACTAAAGCTGCCATCTATTTATAGTTGAGCTTGGGAGGCTAACTTCCCTCAATCACTCTCCAATCAATTAGTGATTTATTTGATTCTCTATCTACCACAAATCACAAATTCGTGGCTCCTCTTTCCCTTTTTGATAAAGTGGACTCAACCACTTAATTCTTTCACTTTTACATTAAGTATAGTCTTGAAAAGTTACAAGAGGTAGTTCACAAGTGAACTTTACATTGTCTTCATTTTAAGGCTTCTTCTTTGAATTTGTGGGACTCAATCCAATACTTAGGCTTGTCATAGACCTGCTCCAACAAATTCTAGGTCGGATGCTTTGTTTACTAAACACCTCAATGAGCATGATAAAAAATAGTTGGATGAAATGGTTGTAAATGGTACTCTACTGAAGAGGATGCAGTGATGTAGAAGGATGCTTCATCATCTCAAGTGGAGGCACCTTTGAAACCTAAGAGAAAGGAGCTAGTGAGAAGCCCTAGTTCTATGTTTAAGCCCCCAAAGTCCTTCAGAAAATAATGTTCTAATGAAGGTTTTTGCTCTCCTTTTGACTATTTTAATAAATAGTGTTAAAATTGTTTGCTTAAACACTAAGGGGATTTCAAATCTTGTCAAAGCTAAAGTAATTAATTGTTGCTTAAAAGATCTTAAGGACAGACCTAATTTTGTGTGTCTTCAAGAAGTAAAAGGGGGTGGGGATAAGTTAAAATATTTTTTAATCATGTTTCCACTAACTATTCTTGGTTCTACACCACCCATCAGTCTAGGAACAGTGGTGTTCTTCTTGGTATCAATGTCTTACTTAACAATTTTATTGTCAATGTTATGCCCAATAATTACCATCAATGGTTGACATCTCCCTTTCTTACCCTTTTAACTTCACCTTGGATAGTGTGTATCCCTCGAATAGCAACTTGGACAGAAAGAAGTGTTGAAAAGAGATTAATTCCATACCTGGCCCTCTTGTGTTAATCAAGGATTTTAATATGGTTACTAAGCTTAAAGAAAGATTTGATAAAAAAGGGAGTGTCTCAACTGGCTTTGAAAAAATTTGTTGGTTTCAACTCTGCTCTGTCCATGAGCTTATAGAAATTTTGACAAACTCTGGTTGGAGATCACTTTTTGGGTCACTCAAAAAGTGTTCTAAGAGCACATGGATGCCCGATGGCTAGATTTGGGGTGGCCAAAGATGGACTTTGGGTCACCTGCTTTAGGTGCACATGAAGGCCCAGTGATCGGATTTTAGGTGGCCAGAGAAAATGGACCTTTGGAGGCACATGAAGATTCGGCGGCCAATTTTTAGGTGGCTTGAGGTAGACTTCGAGACCTCATCTAGGTGCACATAGGGGTTTCATGTTCAAAAATATGCTTTGAAAATTGGCCACCGAATCTTCAAGTGCACATGAAGATTTGGTCGACAATTTTTAGGTGGCTTGAGATAGACTTTGGGACCTCATTTAGGTGCACATAGGGGTTTCATATTCAAAAATATACTTCAAGTCATCATATTTAGGCACACATGAACATTTAGATCATCATTGTGTACCTACGTCATAAGCCTTAGGGAAATGTGTCGATGAGACTGTACCTCAATCGCCCCACAAGTGCATATAGTGTTGGATTAATACATGTTTAATTATCAATCTGAGAGATTAGATGTACCAAGTGTATGAAGACATGTGCACACATGATGGTAAGTGAAGTGTCAATGCTACAATGCAAGTGACTTGTCTCAAATACCTCTCCAACTCACTAATTCTCTGAAAATGCACGTTGCAATACCATTAATAGCAGTAAGCACAAATTCCAACTTTTTTCTCAGCTCCAAAATTTGAATATGGTCAATAGTGGGTTTTGAAGCTCTTGACGAGACGTGTCTAATGGTATTTTCAATCGAATTCGACAAACACTTTTCAAGTTATGAGCAAAATAATGAATGGCAAGAGACACCAACACTTGCTCCACAACTCCTCAAGGCTCACACACGCACCACAATAGTTCAACTCTCAAAATGGGAAAAACGTTTCTTTACAAAGTCATGTATAAGGAAGTACCAAGCTATGTGGAATCAATCCACAAAAGGAAGTAAGCCCAAAGCTTTGTGGAAAGCTTCAAATTTCTCCCTAGGTAGAGCCTTTGTGAAAAGGTGTGCAATGTTCTCCTTCGTGGGCACATATGCCAAGTTGATCTCCCTAGTAGAGAACCTCTCCCTGACATAATGATAATGCACCTCAATGTTCTTAGTGCGAGCATGGAACACAAGGTTCCTCACAACTACCAATGCACTCTGACTGTCAGTGAAGATGGTGGTGGCAGAAGACTAACCAACACCCAAATCAGCCATAAGGCGTCTGAGCCACACACACTCAACAGTCGCTGTGAAAGTTGCCCTATACTCAGCCTCACAATTGGAATTGGCCACAGTAGGCTGCTTCTTGCTCAACCGAGATATACATGAGCTACCAAGCATGAAGCAAAAGCCACTAGTGGACACACGAGTGTCATAGCAACCAACCCAATCAGAGTCAAAAAAAGCATGCAAATCTGGCGGTAGTGATCCCCCCTTGGGATAAAACAACCCAAGTAGTCAAGTACCACTCAAGTAGCCAAAGATGTGCTTAGCCGCCTACCAATGCTTGACTCTTGGGAAATGCATAAACCTGCTCATCTGTGAGACAGCAAACTCAATATTTGGCCGAGTAATGCATAAGTAAATCAAGCATCCAACAGCCTGTTGATAGAGAACAACATCAAATGCATCTTCGGCATCATGAAGACTCAATTGCATCATGAAGACTCAGTTGTAAACCTGTCTGCATAGGAGTGGCAATAGGTTTATAGTCTTCAAGGCCAAAACGCTACAATAATGTGTCAATATATTTCGTTTGACACAAAGCCATTCCACCATAAACGTGCATAAATTGAATGCCCAAATAATGACGCAAATGCCCCAAATCAAACATCTCAAATGAGGCATGTAAATCAGCCTTAAAATTAGCAATATGCTTCTCATGATGACCAGTGAGTAGCATGTCATCAACGTACACCACAATATAAGGTGCTTTCAGTTGGACTGTTCTCAAAACCATGTGCAATCAGATAGGCATGTATGTTTTCATACCAAGCACGTGGTGCTTGCTTTAAACCATATAATGCCTTCTTTATCCTACACACCTGATTTTCATGCCCTTTCTACACAAAGCCACGGGGCTGAAAAAGAATGTCCAACTAATGTACATTCCAAGGATGATGAGCTGCAAGTACACAGATGCTACGAACAGTAGTCATTCGACAAGTAGGATCAAAGGTTTCATCAAAATCAATGCCTCTTTCCTGCACATAAACCTTTGCAACAAGCCTAGCCTTATACTTGTCAACTGTACCATCAAGATTACACTTTTGCTTGTATACCCACTTAGTGCCAATGGCCTTCTTGCCAAGAGGCAAGTCACATCAAGACTAGGTATCATTTTTCATGATAGCATCATATTCAGATTGCATAGCAATCATCCAATTTTTTGAATTTTGTGCCTCATCAAACGAAACAGGATCATTCTCATCACAGAGACTAGATGCAGCTATAGCATAGCAACCTGATGCAAAAGAGGCACTATGAGAGCCTGATTGAGTACGATATGACAGAGGTGCATCTAATTTGTTGTCACTCAAAGTCTGCACTAGCAATTTTGGCATAGTTTTTGCCTCCTCAATATCAACTCTCTCATCAACAAGTGCATCATGTAAATCTGCATCAGAAATGGGATGATGTGCATCATCGCATGAAACCTGCAAAAGTTGAGAAGTTGCCTCATTAGGACCAGCACTAGACTGTCCACCTGTAAAAAGAGGCAGCAAAGTATCATACATGTCTTTGGAGCTAACAGGGTCTCCTTAGTACATGAAAGCAATGGCTGAATAGCATCTTCCACAAAAACAACATCATGACTAACCAGAAATCATTTAGTCTGTGGATGTACATACGATAGCCTTTACTTTCAAAACTGTACCCAACAGAAATACATTTTACTGCTTTATCATCCAATTTTCTACGATGTTGGTCAGGCTGTAATGCATATGCCAGACAACCAAAAACACGCAGATGAGCAACAGATGGCTTTCAATCATGCCAAGCCTCATATGGAGTGATAGACTACAGTGCTTTAGTGGGACACCTATTAAGTACATATGCTACACACATAACAACCTCAAGCCAAAAACTATGTGGTGAAGCCTAACCCTTGACCACACACCTCGCCATCTCCATGAGTGACCTGTTCTTCCATTCAGCAACTCCATTTTGTTGAGATGTATATACAGCTCACGACATAAAATGCCACAAGCAATGATCACATCACCATTTCATAGATCATGAATTGTACATATGTCATCAACGAACTTCACAACCAAGCCAATCTTGGCTAACGTAGAAACTGATAACAAATTTTTCTTGATCCCTGGCACAAATAAAGCATCTGACAAAGTGAAAGAACTACCATCAGCAATAGTCAAAATGATCTTACCAACTCCCATAACAGGATAAGAGGAGTTTTTGGGGCATCTAAGAGTATTCCCTCTAGGGGCAGGCTCGAGTGAAGAGAAGAAACTATGTTGTGAGGTAATATGTTCGGTCGCCCCACTATCAAAGTACCAAACATCTGAGTCTACTGCACACATGCACTGCTCATGAGAAGATGGGTCAAAATTGCAAACAGGAGTAAACGCCCATTCTTCTTCCTGCAAGATTAGCAGACTTTGTTTTTCGTGTAGAGGCCTCTACAATAACCATTCTAGCCTCTTTCTTCTTTGCCTCTTTAGCAGCTAGTTTTGGATAGTTCTGTATGATATGATCATTTCCTTTACAGTACTTGCAAAACAATTTATGCTTTTCTTATTTTTTTTCATCTTTGTCTTCCCTCTTTGATTGTGCAAAATTAGCAGATTTTTGCTTGCTAATTGAAGAGCTCCATTTTCCTTTGCCCTTTTGACTAGTGAGGAAAGCTTGATCTGCAACATGCATAATGGACCTATTCTGCCTGGACTGATCTTCCTGCAAAAGAACAAAGACTATCTCCTCAAATGACAAGGCATTTGGATTGCCTTTCATCATCAACTCAAGAGCAAAAGCAAAACTCTGATATGAATCAGGAAGACCATTCAGAACGGTGCACAAATGAGCTATCTGGTAGGACTTCATCAACAGAAATCAATTGTTCCTTCAAGATTTTGATCTTTGCTAGAAAATGTCCATAGAATCACCTTCATTCATGTGCTCACTCTCCAACTCTTTTCGGAGGTAAGCAACACGAGCCTCATTCCTAGCTTTGTACAATGTGGTAAGTGTATCCCAAGCATCCTTAGCTGTTTTGCAAGAGGGAATATGATGAATAATGGCACGTTTGACAGACAAAGCTATCAATGCATGTGCCTGGGCATGTCTGCCATCCCAACGAATTTGCTGTATAATAGGTGCAGCAGAAACTGCAACATGAACAGGAATATGCAGAATATCATCATCTTTGATACCTTCTACATTAGCTTGAGTACCTATAGTTGTAAGAGTTGCATGTGTGATAAGACGCTTTTCAACACCCTGCACAATGTTCCACAGTCCTTTTGCATGTCACATCATATAAGCCCATAACGGGTAGTTGGTACCATCCAACTTATCCTCAATAGCCAACATACGGAATACATCACTGCTTTTAGCCATGGCCAGTGACTAAAATACCTTGATGCGAAAAATTGACTGTATCTCAAAAAGTTGAACAGAATTGCCAAGATGAATTCGGCTAAACCTGTAGCAGAATTTGAGACGCTTATACTGGTGAACTGAAATTGGTATATACCTTTGGCACAAAAAGATGAAATAGCCTACACAAGCATTGGAATAGTGCATTCGGAGGTCGAAACGAGCTCAGATCGCGATTTCGGCACCATAAAGCGAAGATGTTTTGATCTCGGAAATAGGCTGAGTATGCTCACCAAAATTCATGCGATTCTGAGACTACAACTGGAGAGGTGTCGACGACACCCTAGATGAAGCAGTGACCTGCTCTGATACCAATTGTTGGAGTTAGACATCTACGAAAGCACGCGAAACAGCACAAGGAAGAAGAAGCAGCCTGGAGCTCAACATACAATAATGTATGTATTACTAGAGAATGTACAAATATTAGTATCCCATTAGGGCAATAGGCATATATACAAGCCGGGGGAAAAAAACCTCCTAAAGAGGGAAAAAAGTGCCCCCGCGGTCCTAGTTTGTTCACACACATCACTACCTAAATATATCAACACTTTTGGCCTTCTGATAAAGCTTTGTTCTCACACATCTAGCTTTGTTGTATTGCTGAAGCCTGTTTACTTCTTTTTGCCGCACACACCATTTGGTAAGTGTTGCATCTCTTTTAGTGAGGGTGATGCTTAAAAGTTCCTGTTGTAATTCTTTGTTTCCACTCTTCGGGACCTTCTTTTTTCATGTTGTAGCCTTATGTGTGCCCCTACGGGGCCTTGGGCATAGGGTGGGTTTTATTCATTGGACAGTTTTGATTTTTTATTTTCTTCTTCTTCTTCTTCTTCTTTTACTTGATTCTCCCTCCACACATCCTTCCTCCTGAACTCTATCATCCCCAAGAGACTTTGGCTAGTGATGTGAGTATGTTTGAATGATTGTTTGCTCTCTTTGATTTAGCAAGTTAGTTTCACATATCATTAATTCTTTCCATTGAGCTGATTTTACCCCATCGTTCCGAATCCATTTCAAAAAACCTTGTAAAGAATGCTTCTTCGAATGTTTGCATATATTGACTCGATAACACTACAACATATGAGGGGCATACCGATGCTGCATATACCGACGGTCACAGCCGGCGTCGGTATGGGCCTCGGAAAATGTCAGTTACTGACCGTCGGTATGACCGTTTTAAATGGATCGTCGATGTGGCCCACAACCGCCGATATATGCATCGATATATGCGTCGGTATAGGCGTCGGTATGGGCATCGGTAATTTACTGGGAATTATCGACACGTATACCGACGCCCATACCGACGCCTATACCGGCGGCGAGTTTTAAACATACCGCAAACCCGAGAGCAAAACTTCACATCTTTGCGCGTGTTTGAGTACTGTTGATCTTCTGTCGAACTTGCGCGCATGAACCGAATTGCGACCTGCATTGTCTTGTGCACACACACACAAATCTCTGTCTCTACACACACACACTCTCTCTCGGCTTAGATCTCGCATCTTGGTAAGTGCTGCACGTACTGTTAGCATTTGTGTTTCTCTATGCTTTAGGTTTTATAATTTCTCTTTTCTTTGATTTTGCAGAAGTTCTTTGGTTCCGATTGTTTGGAATTGGACGATAGACGACATACATTACGCTTTGATGACAACGATCCAAAAGAGGGACATAATTGTAAGTGATTGTTTTATTCTCTATTGATAGAGAGAGAAGGAGAGAGAGAGAGAGAGAGTGAGAGAGAGAGAGAGAGAAAGAGAGAGAGAGAGAGAGAGAAAGAGAGAGAGAGAGAGAGTGTGTGTGTGAGAGATAAAGAATAATGAAAGAAAGGAAGATAGAGACAGGAAAATAGAGCATACATACACACACACATACACACACATTTACACATTTACACATGCATACATACACACATACATGTACACACATGCATACATACACACATACATGTACACACATGCATACATATACACATACATGTACACACATGCATGCTTACATACACACACCTATACACACATGCATGTTTACATACACACACACATATACACACATGCATGCATACACACACATAAATTTACACACATGCATACATACACACACATGCATACACACATACATACACACACATATATACACATATGCATACATACACATACACACACACATATACACACATACATACACGCACACACACATATATACACACATATACACACATGCATGCATACATATGTCACACACATATACACACATGCATGCATACACACATATACACATATACACATATACACACATGCATACACACACACACACATGCATACACACATACATACACACACATATATACACATATGCATACATACACATACACACGCATATACACACATACATATATACACACATATACATTCACACACACACATATACACACATGCATGCATACACACATATACACATATACACACATGCATACATACACACACATGCATACACACATACATACACACACATATATACACACATGCATGCATACAATATATACACACATACACATACACACACATGCATGCATACATACACACACATACGCATACACACACATGTATGCACATGCATAAATACACACACATATGTACACATGCATACATATAACACACATATATACACACATGCATACATACACACATATACACACATGCATGTATACATACACACACATACACATACACACACATGTATACACATGCATACACATACACACACATGCATGCATACATACACACACGTACACACACATGCACACACATGCATGCCTACATACACACACATACACATACACACACATGTATACACATGCATACAAACACACGCACACACATGCATACATACACACGCACACATGTACACATGCATACATACACACACATATATACACACATGCATACATACACACATATAATCCTATTTTTATTTTGAAGTTTTCTTTTTACATCAAATATATAAAAATAGGATTAGGGTTTTTACGCTATTTACACATACATACACATACACATATAATATATATATACATGTATATACACATGTATACAAAAATATACATATTTTAGGTCTAGATATTTAAGATTAGGGTTTTAGGGTTTAGGCATACATATCACTCAATTATATTTATATTAAGAAAAAATATAGAGAAAAATAAGAAAAAAAATCTGAATATATAAATAAATATATATATATATATAATATGATTAGGGTTTTAGGTTAGATTTTTATAGGTGTTTAAGTATTTAGGTTTTAGTATTTCAGATTTAAGTCTAAGTCTTTCTGATTAGGGTTTTAGGGTTTTAATATGTAGATAACATATATACACAAACACACATATACATATAATACATACATACATGTAGATACACATGCATAAAAAAATTTACATATTTTAGATTTAAATCTTTAAGATTAGGGTTTTAACACCTACATAACATATATGCACACATACACATGCACATATAATACATATATACATGTATATACACATGTATACAGAAATATACATATTTTAGGTCTAGATCTTTAAGATTAGGGTTTTAGGGTTTAGACATACATATAACTCAATTATATTTATATTAAGAAAAAACATAAAGAAAAATAAGAAAAAAAATCTGAATATATAAATAAAATATGATTAGGGTTTTAGGATTAGGGGTTTAGATTTTTATTGGTGGTTAAGTATTTAAGTTTTAGTATTTTAGATTTAAGTCTAAATCTTTAAGATTAGGCTTTTAGGGTTTTAACACCTACATAACATATATACACACATACACATACACATATAATACATATATACATGTAGATACACATGCATACAAAAATATACATATTTTAGATCTAGAATTTTAGGATTAGAGTTTTAATTAAATATATAAAAATAGGATTCCGTAAGGAAAAAATCTGAATATATAAATAAATAAATATATATAAAAATAAGATAATTATATACATAAATAAATATAAAAAGAACTAGTGTTTTAAATAATTTAATTAAATATATATAATTAAATATATAAAATTAAATATATAAAAATAGGATTACGTAAGGAAAAAATCTGAAAATATAAATATATATATATATATATATAATAAGATAATTATATACATAAATAAATATAAAAAGAACTAGTGTTTTAAATAATTTAATTAAATATATATAATAAAATATATAAAATTAAATATATAAAATTAAATATATAAAATTTTATATAAAAATAGGATTACGTAATGAAGAAATCTGAATATATAAATATATATATATATATATATATATATATATATATATATATATATATAATAGGATAATTATATAGATAAATAAATATAAAAAGAACTAGTGTTTTAAAAAATTTAATTAAATATTTATAATTAAATATATAAAAATAGGATTAAGTAAGGAAAAAATCCGAATATATAAAATATATATATATATATATATATATGTAAGGTAGGATAATTATATAGATAATACAATATGATAAGAACTAGTATTTTAAATAAATAAATGAAATATATATAATTAAATATATAAAAATAGGTTTAAATTTAATCATTTTAAATAGAGTGAATATATATACAATACACAAACACACATAGTTATACACCTATCTATATGCACATATATATACATATACACATATGTATGCACATGCATACATATATATACATGTTTTAGGTCTAGGTCATTTGGATTAGGGTTTTAGGGTTTTAACACCTACATAACATATATACACACATACACATACACATATAATACATATATACATGTATATACACATGTGTATAGAAATATACATAATTTAGGACTAGATCTTTAAAATTAGGGTTTTAGGGTTTAGGCATACATATAACTCAATTAAGAGGAAACAAATCTGAATAAATAAATAAATATATAAAATAGGATTAATCAAGAAAAAATCTGAATATATAGATAAAATAGGATAGCTATATAGATTAGGGTTTTAAGTTTTTTTAGGTATTTAAGTATTTAGGTTTAGTATTTCAGATTTAAGTCTTTAAGAGTTAGATTTTTAGGTTTAATAAAAAAACAAATGTTTTAAAATGTCCATATTGTAGCAGATGGCCTCTTTGGATCCTGAAGAGAGAATGGCATGTCCTTGCACACAGTGCAAGTGTCAAATTTATCGAAAATGACGGATTTGTACTGCACATGTTAGAGAGTATGGATCTTTTGATAGGATTCGACTGGAAAACCTACGCTATCATTTGCATGGTCCCCCAGGTGAGCAGATGGACCCAAATGACATTGCACCGATAACCTCTCATGGACAAAAGAGAGCGAAAAGGACTTAGACGTACAAGCAAGCACTAATAATATTACACAGAATGAACATATGGAAGAGATGCTTCAAGCATTTTATGAGATGGACGAAGATCATGATGGTGAAGAAGGTGTTGAGAGTTTCATGGACACAACAGAAATTCCACGATCAGAAGTTGATGAAGAATATGAAAACATGCGAAGATTAGCTCGTTTACCACTTTACAATGGAGCAAAGATATCTGTACTACATGCTTCACTCGTGATGCTCAATCTGCAATCCATTTATGGATGGTCAGATAGTAGTTTCACTGAATTGTTCAGGTAAGTGGAGAACAAATTGGCTTTCATTGTTGTATCACAATAACGTCATTTACTAATATCATTTTAATTGCTTATTGCAGGCTTCTTAAAGATCAATTTTTGCCAGAGGGCAATGACATGCCTCCAACACGTGGATGCAAAAAAAATTTTACAGTCCATTGGAATGGATTATACTAAAATTCATGCTTGTCCGAATGATTGCATTCTCTTTCAGAATGAGTATGAGCATCTCCATGTATGTCCAAAGTGTGGAGCGAATAGATTTAGATAGAGAAGATGTTGTAGGCGAAGCAATCCCCGCAAAGGTTCTTTGCCACTTTTCTATCATTCCACGAATTAAGAACATGTTTAGATGCAAATCTATAGCTGAGTTAATGTCATGGCATACAAAGAGCAATCATTTGGTAGACCCGATGCATATTTTTAAGAATGTGGGAGAGATTCTTTGGAAAACTTTGATCGGAAAGAAAGAAAGCAAAGCACAAAGGGAGGACTTAGAAGAGCGAGGTTGTATGCGAGAGTTGTGGGCAATTACTAAGCCCAACGAAACAATATCGTTACCAAGAGCTCCTTGGGTGCTTCGCAGGATGGAAGAGCAACAAGTGAAGAAAACAATTTCAGAGTTTCGTACACCTACTAGATGCATGAGGTATGTAAAGACTGCTTTCACACGAAGCGACGATCTTGCAGGACTCAAGTCTCATGATTGGCACAAGTTTTTATAGTTTGTGCTCCCTGTAGCCCTAAAAGATTGTCTTTCAGAGGATGTACGAAAAACCATTTATAAAATTAGTTCTTTAGTACAGTGGATATCTTCTAAAGAGATAAATAGAGATAGCATAGAGAGTGCGAAACTCAATGCTATCGAGGCTATTTGTATGGTAGAGAAATACTTTCCCACAAGTATTCTCACTATTCAACTTCATTTACTGGTTCATGTGGTAGATGAAGTTGCAATAGCAGGAACTGTCCATAGTCGATGGATGTTCTTCTTAGAGCGCTTTATGAAGACATTAAAAGGGTTTGTTCGATAGAGAGCACGTCCAGAGGGTAGCATGGTAGAGGGATGGCTTGTACAAGAATCTCTTGTATTCATAACTGAGTTTCTACGCATATCGGATCCCAAAATGCCTCCCTTATGGAGCGATGATGAAGATGTTCGTCTCGTAGGCGATGAACCACAAGGTAAAGGATTGCAAAGAAAAATGGATGTAGCTTTCAGCGAGAAGGCAATGAAGTTTTGCATAGTTAACTCTGAGCCTATGCAAAAGTGGTTAGAAAGGTATGAACTTGCCAAGGAAACTAACGCAAAGGAAAGAGCTCAATTTCAAAGAAATCGTTCCACTTGATTTTTGCCTCTTCCAGAAAATCTTCGACCTCTCCCACCTTTTCCAACGAGCAGATGGCTAGATACAACGGTTTCACAAGCAAAGGCAGCGGGTGAAGATATCTCTGAAGAAGAAGAAGAACTCGCAAAAGGATGTGATTGGGAGTATATTAAATATGGTGCACTATGGTCTCATGGACGACACTTTCGAATCGCACGAATCTATCAAAATAGATCTACTTTTGATAGTGGAGTGATGGTGAATTTTTTGCAAAAAAGTAGAGCGAGTGCAAGAGATGATAATGCTCTAGAAGGCGAGTTAGATTATTGTGGTGTGATTCAAGACATCTTGAAACTATCTTTCAAAAAGTTTGATTACTTTGTTTTTTATGTGAAATGGTTCAAAGTAGTCACCTCTGGAAGAAACGCAACAGTACGACGGGATAAGAGCGGTTTGCTTCAAGTCGACTCCACAAGATTATGGACAGATGAAAGGGATACATTTTTACTTCCTGAACACTGTGAGCAAGTTGTTTTTATACCAGATTCAAAAGAACGAGAGTGGCTATTTGTTTTACAAGTCGCTCCATGTAGTAGACAAATTTTTGAAAACATAGATGTAGAAGAAAGTCCATCTCTAGTGGACTCAGAGATTCATTCGATAGTCGAGGAGGAAGAGATCATTGTTCGAGAAGAAGAGTTCATTGAAGAAGAGGTCATTGAACAAGAGGTCATTGTTCGAGAAGACGAAGCAATAGACGATGATCAAGAGGAAACCAGCATAGCAAGCGATTTAGAAGCCATCAATATAGAGAGATATTCTCGGTGCATCGGATCTTCAAGAGGATGCTAGAATAGAGGAATTTTGAATAAAACACTTGTACGTACTAATTTTTCTTTTTTCTTTTGTTTATTCTCTATATTACTTTTCTTATCGCATGCTAATTATTTGAGTTCTTTTATTACAGAGCACGATGGGAGACAGTCCTCCAGTCACTCCACATTCCATGACAGAGGTGCAGTTTTTGGAGTTCATCTCTCAGGTTCCTCCTGCGTATATGGCCGCTGCATCACATTATTGGATCGCTCGTGGTAGCACTCCTCCTGGCCTGACTCCTGGCGGCCTTACTCCTGCCGGCCTCACTCCCGCTGGCCTCACTCCCGCCAGTGTCACTGCCGTCGGTGTCACTCCTGTCAGTGTCACTCCTGCGGGTGGTGCTTCTCCCGTAGGAGGTATGTCTCCTAGCTTTGTGACTCCACCATGACCATCTTTGCAGCCATCTCCTACTAGGTCTACTAGTAGACATGTGTGTTTGACACCTCAGCGCGATACAGGTTCTGGCCCGTCTCGTAGATCGAGGTCACGCTCTGGAGCAGGAGGTTCTAAGAGTGGATCTACAGGTAGGTCTGGAGGCGGAGGAGGCGGTTGTTGTGGAGGCAGTGCGACGGACGTTGTGCCGCCCGCTTCTACTTCTAGGACGAGTACCTCAGATGTAGGTACGCCACGCAGTACACCACGTGGAACACCACGTACACCTTGGCGTGCTCATGACCATGATGACTCCAAGGTGTATAGTATCCGAGATGGAGCTCCGGTGATGGATGCAGCTGGCAAAGCAATGCGTGCATGCATACAACAGCTTTGATCCATCCAGTTTGGACACTCCATCATGTTGAAATGGAGTGAACAGGATAAAGATCGGAAGAATTATATCACACAGATGATTTACAAGGAGTTTTGACTAGTCGATGGACAGTCTATTATCAGTTCAGAGTAGATTGTGCACACCGCACGTGAGGTCATGTCCCATCGACTATCCGAGGCTCGTGATGCTTTCAGAGAATGCTTACCAAAGCCTGTATGGTTAGATGCTGAGGAGTGGGACATGATTCTTGACGAGCAACAACAGACTCCTGATCCATATCGCCTGCAGTGAAATGCCGCAGCCATACGTTTAGATATGATTGGACCGTCACATTTGGGCAGCGGCGGATATGACACGATGCGTCATGAGTTTGTAAGTACCATTTCATTTATTGAATTTATTTGTGTTAAATTTCTCATGTATGTTTCTCTAATCTTTTTATATTTGTTTCAGGAGCTGGCAATGGGTCGTCCTCCAACACGAACGGAGGAGTCTTACGGATATAGTCATGGGTTGACTGCACTATTGTAGGACTTGGAGGGACGCGGTGCGGTAGTTTCATGGGGAGCATTTGCGATGAGGTAGTTAATTTATAAACTTTCATTTTACTTGTTGTTTGTAATTTTCATATGAATTTATCTCATTCCATTAATGTTCTTTGTTGCAGGACTGTTGATATGGAACGTTCTTTGCATGTGTATGGTAGTGGAAGACCAATATTTTGTATTTGATTTTCATATGGCAATACATTGCTTTGCCACATTTTGTAAAAGCGTCATATATGACAGTGGTTTGCCACACTCTTGTACATGCTTCATTATTGAAATATATAACTTGTTTTGTACATGGTTCATAGTTCATTCTGATTATCTCTTTTGTGTCCAATAATACTCTGTTTCATGAAATCATATTTCGGTTGTCATTAGAGTACACATCACATGTACTCGGTTTTTTTTGGGCAGAGTGTATTGTCTTTTGTTAAGAAACATCATGGTAATGTTGCTGTAGCAAAAGACAAAACATTCTGCCCAAAACAAAATTTTCCAAGTATGGTCATCGATATACGCGACGTTACTCCCAATAGTGTCATCGGAATAACCGTCGGTACACCCAACAGGCGACGGTATGTCCAACACAAGCCTCGGTATATGCACCGGTATGGGCGCCGGTAATACCGATGCATATACCGAGGCATATACCGATGCATATGTGGACGCATATACCGATGCATATACCGATGCATATACTGATGCATATACCGATGCTTTGGTACCGACGCACACACCGACCTTTACACCGGCGTCATGGCAAATAAAGCCGCGTTCATTTTCCTCGGTAAAAACCTCGGTATACCATCGATCTGTTGTAGTGTAAGAACATTAAGCCCGAGTATATAGCCATGATTCTAAGTTTTCTTAGCGTGATAGATAGATAAAAAATAAGAGCATCTGTGCCTTGATTAATGCCCATCAAATTAAAAAATGTATATTTTGCATGTTTGAAAACTTTCAAAACTATGAGTAGCATGTTCAACATTTTATTTGTCATCTTGATTTCTAGGTCCGGGGCTGAAGCATATCTTGATAGCCAAAATTCTATTGTGCATATCATATATTCTTTTGTTGGTAAGTAATTATGTGGTGGGTTTGGTAATAAGGGATAGTTTTGCCATTGATTATGGATGGTTCCTTGGCACTGTGCTTCTCAAAATTGCATCCAAGATCTCCTTCTAGGGACTGGGCAAAAAGATGGATTTACCTGTAGTAAGTAAGGTGCTGACTCCTAGTGCACCCATAAAGTTGGATTCTTTTCCAAAAATTTCCTTCTCCATATCGGATCTGCTTTATCAAACTCTTTCTACGTGTAAGAAAATGTATCAATTTTGAACTGCAAATATTGACTTGGTTCTTTCTGTGTAGTTCTCTTAATGTATTGCCTAGTTTCTTCTTTTAATAGGTCATATGGTATATTGAAGGGCTTCAAAATTTGCTAGAAATTTTTACTTTTGATTTTTTCTTCCTTCATTACTTTCACCACCTGATCTTCAAATTGTTCTATAAGTTGGGACACCAGTAGGGTCCTCTCATTACGCCCGATTATGTTTATCAATGCCCTTCTCTACTTCTTCCTCTCTTATTGGTGAATGATGTATGAGGGGAGAAGGAGGGCGTACCTCAATCTCCACAATAGCCACTTGGGAGCTTTGAACAACTAATGTTCCCATATTGTTTTGCTGTGCGATTTGGTCTTGTAAGCTTTTTATGATTTTGTCTTTGTCTTTTAGCTATTCCCTTGTTGCTATAAGTGCTTTGTCGCTTTGTGTTTTTCTTTCTCCTAATATGGCCATCTGATCTGTATCCTCACTGCATTGTTCAATATAGCGAGCTTCAACTTCTTTCCATCTCTCCTTAATTCATTTGTATCATACATATATTTTTTCTCCCATTCCTTGCGTAACTCTTGCTCTTGCTTTAGCTGATCTGCATACTTAGCTAACCGAGCTTCTAGTTCCTATTTATTATTTTGTAGACTTTCTTGTACCTCCATAGGTTGATTTAACAGAAGTCCATTCATTAATTCTTTATTTCTATTCCTTAGATTATCGATCGCATCCATGTATACCTTGATTTGAATTTCTAAGATTTTGCTTCTATTTATCAGACGTGCCTTTTTGGCCTCACTACCTTCATACCTTTTGTGAACTTCCTTAAGTGGTTCTTGCATCTTTTGATTTGTTTCAGTGAGTAGGTTTTATTTTTCCATAGGTTCATTTGTCTCCTCTTCTTTAGTTGCAAGTGCTTGTTGAACTTGTAATACCTGTGCAAATAGCTCTTCACTTAAGGCTTTGAATTGATTTCGCTCCACTAATGCCTTATCATAATCACTATCTGCTCTCAGGAGTTGTTGTTGAGTGTCCATGGCTGTCTGGATCATTTGTTTTCCCATTGGTTTGAGCTATGCCACATCTACATTCAGCCATGTTTTCGGTATGCTTGGCTCCTTGCCTGTATGTACATCTTTTCCTTTTTCCACATGTATCGTGTTGTTATGTGGTTGCCTGATTTGTAGTCGGATTTGAGGTTCTTATTTTTCATATGTGGTAGACTTAGTAGCACTTCCTCGAAACATCACGTCCAAAGGGGAAGGCTCTACTACGACCCTTATATGTGTAAATGGTTCAAGTCCGTCCATTTCTACTTGAGCTTTCTCTTCTTTGGGAATATTCATTGTAATCAGACGATCCGAGTGGATCTCAGTGATTTGAATATTTGTCGTATCATTCATTTGCAAAGTATGTACATCCTGTTGTTTCTTTTCCTCATTTCTTTTTCCATCTTTTAGTGTTGTATCTGGAAATTGAACTTGCTTTTTTCTCTCTACTTCAATGGAATCCTTCAATTGGTTTATTTCATCCCATTTACCATCATCCTTTGATTCACTCCTAATGCCCACATTCATAGGTGATGGTTCATGGTCCTCTTGGACTTCACGATTTATCTATCCTTCCATGAATTTGTGAGTATCCTCCATGGCGTCTTTTAATTCCTCTTTGGTGATAGGCTTGGACTATTTGATTTTGGTTCTTGGAAGTATATGTGCCCTTTTTTATGAAGGATTTGCTTCTTCGGCCTTCCATGCTTCTCTTAATCTTTTTGCACCTCTCATCAGTGGTTGAGAGCTCATTCTTGCTTCATTGGTTACCTTCATTCCTTTCTTCTTTCTCGGTACAGTGGTTGGCTTCAAATACTTTGCCATTTTCATGGATGAAGGCATTTCTTTAAGATATTTCTGAATTCCTAATGCATGGTATATGAGTATTGTCAAAGCCATACTTCAATTTAGAAACTTCTTCTGACCCCATTGTTTCTGGGCCTCGAACAAACGTTCTTGAATATAGGGTGTCAGGTTTATTTGATTACCGATATGTTTGGTGGCATGCGATAATAATTGCACTATTATTTTTTGTGGTGATGTATACATATGCATATTGGGAAAGTAGAAATGTTGATGCACTAGATGGACTTCTTCTTCAATATCCACACAATTTATATCCACAAACATTCTAGTTTTAGTTCCATGGCTTTCATCCATTAGGTATGTGGTCCCCTCCTTGACCCATCCAAATGCTTCTTTGATTAGCTCATGTGTGAATTGTATAGTTACCCATTCTCCTTCTACATCGAGAATTTTGGTTTCCAGTACTGATGGTTTGTCTAGGGCTGGTTGAATGGTGTTCATGACTTGAGAACACCGCTGAAAATCTGGCTTATAGATTGGTAGCTCAAAATACTTATGAATTCCAGCTTTTGTCATTACATCCACTGTCGTTGGAAGCTCATGGAAGACCTCGAAGTCTTGGGACATGATTGGAAACTGGTGATCTATGTCCACGATCTTAATGGTGACTGTTAGAAGAAGCAATTTTTGAAAAAAATATTTGTAAAATGTCAAAAAATGGTAGACATATTTATACAAATGTTGTAAAAATTGAGGAAGAGTCTTCCTCATGTAAAATAAGATCATATGTATTTTTCCTAGAATTTTTGGAAGCTCTTAGATAGCATATTTTTAGAATAGAAGGAGAAAAGGACCAAAATTCAAGTATGAAAAGGGACACTTGAAAAGGTATAAAAGATAATTTCTTCTATTTTGAAGAGGTTGGTTGTATTATTTTGATGCTATCCAAGTAATGAGAAGAGGTTTCGTGCAGAAAATCGTGTTTTCTCCTTTCATGTTCTTTCTCTTGATTTGTTGAGTCTTATCATTGTGTAATCCATGGAATTTGTGAACTTATCTTGTGTATTTCTGAGTGAGATGAGTGAAGATGGATGATTCTCAGTGTATTGATTAAGAAAGTGTAGAAGAACAAAGCTGGAATAGGAAATTCTCAGTTTTCACAGAATCACGATTGTCTCGTCTGTGTGATACATGTACTGTTTTTAAAATTTGACTTCATATTTGTATTCTATTGTGGAAATGGCACACTTTAGGCACAAAGATAATTGAAAATGCTGTTGTGAAACTCAAGATAATCAAAACCCTAGATATTTCTCTCCTTCTTCATAAATTTCTTAGAAAAACAGTCATTTCAACTCTTATTCTTGGATTCCATTAACTAGAAGGGGCTCTGGTCTTTGCATACTTCCCGGATTGAAAATTTAAAGATGTGTAGTTGATCTTTTGTGCTATAACGATTGGAGAGGACAACTCCAGAGATTGACAACAAACAAGAAATTGGCGCCGTTGCCGGGGAACACAACAAAAAACTTCATTGGAGTTTTGGACCTTGCTGGATCTTCCATTGTTGATGGTATTTGAACACGTTGAGAAGGTACTACTCTATAATCAAGAAAGAAAAATTGAAAAGGTAGGTTTCTTTGCTTGTCTTTAGGGGAAAAGAAAGCATTAGTTAACCTTTTCGGATAAAGAAGTGTGAAATCCTTGCAAATTGATAGTTGCTCATACCTTTTAAGAGAAAAGTGTAGGTGTGTGGAAAAAAAAAAATTGAATCAAGATTGTTAAAGGAAAGGTAAAATGTGACTATCTTTGCATAAGTAGAGTGCTTTTTGACTAAGTACCAAGCAAATTTGTCAATCTTGGAAAAGATGACATGGTTGCAATGAGGAAAGTCAAGTAAAAAAGCTATGTGCAAATTGATTGATCCATTTGCTTATCCAAGGAAAAATAATAATCTTGAAAAAATTTATTTGCCTCTTGAAAAAGAAGATGTTTGAGTTTATATTTGCATGAATTGATACTTGTACTTCTTAGCACATATTTTCTTGAAAAGCTCTATTTCCAAACTGATTAGATTGCAAGCATAAAAGAGTATAACCAATCATGAAACAAAAGATCAATGGATCTTGAAACAAGAAAACCCTAATTGAAGCCCTTATCAAGAGCAAAGAAAGGATGGTAAGAATTGCTAATCAGAACCGAACAGAGGCGCCAGATTACCAAGTGGGTGACTTAGTTCTAGTAAATGCCAAGAACATCAGTTTAATCTCTGTGAATGAGTTGGTGGTGCATAATTGGAGGTGATAATTGATCTGGAGTTGGTGAAGAACATTGGAGAAGACCAGGAGGGAAGAAAAGTCAAAAAGTGCAAAAGCAAGAAGTTCAGAGAAAAACACGATTCTCATCACAGAATCACGATTCTCAGTAAGATAAAAAATTAATTGAGCTGCACTATTGGGTACTAAGGTAAGCAATTTTAAAAGGGTTCATAAGTTGCATAAGTGAAGGAAATAAAAATTTCAAAATTCTAGTAAGAATTGAGCATCAAGTGATCAGAATTGAGAATTGGATACAGAATCGCGATTTTCATGAGTAGAAAAAAGAGGGCAAAATTTTTTTGGAAGGGAAAAGACTTTTTAAATAAAACCACAAAAATTGTAAAAGAAGAAGAATAAAAAAAGTGGGAACTCAAAGTTGTGAAAATCACTCACAATCCCGATTGTCTGAAGTCTATAAAAGCCTGAAATCTCAGAAAAATATTCATTTGACTGAAAGAGTGAGTGAGAGGAGCTAACAGAATTGTGAACTTCACCAAACACAAAGCTTTTTGGACATTTCTTGATCAGACAAAAAGGTAATTTTCTTACAAAAAGTTTTTACATAATTTCAAGTTCAACATTTTGGTAAAAGCAAAAAAAACACAGAAAACTGTTGAAAAGCACAGAATCACGATTTTTAGTTTTTTGAATTTTTTGAAGAGAAATTGACTTTTTGATGAAAGATCTTTTATTGCATGTTAATATTTTAATGAGGCGCTTTTAATATTGTAGAAAGAAGTTAAAGAATCAAAAACTAAAAAATTATAAGAATCTGCTCAGAATCCCGATTCTGAGAACAAACTCAAAATCATGATTCCCAACTCGAAATTGTGATTCCTAGGGTACGATTTTCAAAAGAAAATCGTGTTTTTTACAATTGTGAGCAATCACGATTGTCTAGGAACAGGATCGTGAGAAACACGATTCTCTTCACAGAATCGTGACAACCACAATTCTATCCACAAAATCGTGAGAAACACGATTCTCTTCATAGAATCGTGACAACCACGATTCTATCCACAAAATCGTGAGAAACACGATTCTCTTCACAGAATCGTGACAACCACGATTCTCTTCACAGAATCGTGAGAAACACGATCCTATTCACAAAATTGTGACAACCACGATTCTCTTCACAGAATCGTGAGAAACATGATTCTATTCACAGAATCGTGACAACCACGTTTCTCTTCACAGAATCGTGAGAAACACGATTCTCTTCACAGAATCGTGAGAAACACGATTCTATTCATAGAATCGTGACAACCACGATTCTCTTCACAGAATCGTGAGAAACACGATTCTCTTCACAGAATCGTGAGAAACACAATTCTCTTCACATAATCGTGAAGAAACACGATTCAATTCACAGAGTCGTGAGAAACACGATTCTCTTCACAGAACGTGAGAAACAAGATTCTCTTCACAGAATCGTGAGAAACACGATTCTCTTCACAGAATCATGAGAAACACGATTCTCTTTGTTGGAGAAACAATCACTAATTGTACATATATTTGAAGGTCAAAGCTTCAGAAGAAAACCACATGCCTATGTGAAGGGACAAATTCACAAGTGTATTATATTTGTAAAGTTAGTTCACTTTAGTTCTAGAAGTTTTTTAAAAAGTCACGAGATTGAGAAAAACTATATAAGTTAGTTTGTATCAACTGACGCGAAGAGAGGAAGACAATGAGAAAGTGAGTTAGTACTCATTTTGTATGACTGAGAATAGTCGGGCTTCTGCGTGAGAAAGCACCTGTGCATTTGTGAGGTTTCATAGTTATGGAAAGAGTTTATTAAACTTCTTTGTATAAGTCTTCTTCTTCCATCTCTAGAGTTTGTCTTGTGTGAAATGATTTCAGAAGTTGAAGTTTTCCAAGCAAGTCGATGCCTAGCATCGAGTTTTTGTTGTTAAGTCCTTGCTTTATGCTTTGAGTGTTATATACTGCTCGAACTTCTTAAAAACATGAGGTTTGTGGAGCAACTCGATGCCTGGCATCGAGTTTCAACATAAAGTCGATGCGTGGCATCGACTTCCCAAATAAGAGTGGTCTTGCTCATATTTTGTGTTCATAGGGTAATTCTAGTGCTGAAAAAGTGGCTAAAAAAGCTCAAAGTCGATGCCTGGTATCGACTTTTGGTTGCAAGTCGATGCTAGGCATCAAATTTGCAAGTCGATGCTAGGCATCGAAATTAGCAAAATACTGAAGGTATGTCATTTCAGTGATTGAAAAATCTGAAGAAGTAAAGTTCTTGGTTTTGGCTATCATTTCTCAAAGTTTTGAGTAGCAATGAGTTAATGGTGACCATAGAGGTTGTCTAGTGTCACATTAATTCATTACTTGTGATGTTTTATACATCAACAAGTGGTATCAAAGCAAAAAGGTCCTAAAGAGCAGACGGCGGCAAAGGTACGAGATGTTTTGGAAAGTTTTTCATTAAAGTTTGAAAGGTGAAGCATTTGAAGACACAAGGCATCAAAAGGTTACTTCAAAAGTATTTTCATACACAAAGAACTCCAAAAGGTATTATCTTGTATCCTTTAAGCTCACAGGTTTTAGCAGAAGGAAAGGAGTATGGCAGATCATATCTCCATTGACAAACTGGACAGAGATAATTACCCCACATGGGTAATGAGAATGGAAGCCTTACTTATGAGTAAGGATCTCATGATATATGTAACAGGAGAAGAAGAGAAGCCAGTATTTGAAGATGAAAGCCGACCAAAGAAAGAGGAACTTGATGCTTTAAAGCATTGGCAGAAGAAGGATGCAAGTGCAAAAACTTACATCTACAATACAATCACAAATCATTTGCTACCACATATCAGAGGATCGGAATCATCTGAAGATATATGGAATGCATTGGAATATCATTTCCAAAGCACTACTAAAGCAAGAGAGAGCAAGTCTATGGTCAGAGTTTACAACATTCAAGAAGAAGCCAAGTCAAAGTATTAGTGATTATGTCACTAAGATGAAGGATCTAGCAGATAGTCTTGGATCCATAGATGAAGATATTGAGGATCACAAGTTGATTGCTCAAGTACTTACAGGTTTGAGAGGAGCTGAAAGGTGGAAACCTTTTGTCTTATCAACAAAACTTTCATTAAATCATTATGTTCCATATTTGAACCAGTTGCTTGGTTTGATGCTCACATTTGAGCAAGACTTGAAGGGAGATGGAGATAAAGGACAAAGTTCTGCAATGTACATGAAGAACAAGAAGAAAGGAGATAAAGGTAAAGCAAAGGATGAAGAAGATTCAAGTTCTCAAGTTTATTACGCAAGAGGTAAAGGCACAGGAAGAGGAAGAGCAAGAGGTTTTGGAAGAGGAAGAGGTAATCAAAATAACAACAAGAAGGCTTGCTGGATCTGTGGATCGAGTAATCATTTGGCTCATGATTGTTGGCACAATCAACAAGGATCAAACTAGAATCAAAACAACAATAGCAGAGGCCGAGGTGGAAGATATCAAAGTAATTTTCAAAGAGGTAGACAAAATCAAAGAGGAGGCTATGCTAGAGGTGGAGGAAGAAGTTGGGGATAGAATCAATCCTACAACACCACGTACTACAATTATGCAAATGACACACAGAATGAAAGTCATACATCATTGATGATGAATTCAATCAGCACATGAGATAAAGAAGGTCTAAAGGTATTTTAAATTGACTCTGGATGTATTAATCATTTGTCAGGAAACATAGAATTGATGTCAGAATTGGAAAAAGGCATTTCTAGACATAGTGTTCAAACAGGTGATAATACAAGACATAGTGTACATTCAATTGGAAAAGTGAAATGCAAGAGTGGAGCAGATTTGCTAACCAATTGTTTGTATGTTCCTACAACACCTAAAAACTTGATTAGTGTGGGACAGATAGTTGAAAAAGGTTTTCAAGTCAGGTTTACAAATGAAGGAGTATTTGTTGAAGATCTAGAGAATGGATATAATCAGATTGTTTGTGGTAAGAAAGAAGGTAGACTCTTTACACATGGTGAAGGAGTGATTACAGAACTTGATCTGTGGCATAAGAGATTGGGTCATTTCAATGAAAGAGGAATTAAAGCTATGGTTGCTAATCAGTCTGTACTAGGATTACCAAATGTGCAGAGTCAATATATGGTTTATAAATGTGAAGCATGTCAAATGGGTAAAGCACACAGGTTACCATTTCAAAAGAAAGGATTCAAACATGATAGATTACTAGAGCTCATTCATACAGATGTATGGGGACCAACAAAAGAAGGATCTCTCAGTGGCTCAAGGTATTATGTTCTTTTCATTGATGATGCTACAAGATAGATAACTCTGTATGTTTTACAGGAAAGATCAGAAGTGTTTGGAGCTTTCAAGCATTTTCATGCATATGCAGAGAGAGTCACAGGTCAAAAGCTTAAGAGACTGAGGTCTGATGGAGGGGGAGAATACTTCTCCCAAGAGTTTAATAATTATCTTTGGAATGCAGGTATTAAGAGAGAAATAACCTGCAGGTATACACCACAACAAAATGGTGTAGCAGAAAGAAGGAACAGGACTTTGGTTGAGTTTGCTAGAGCTATGATAAAGGAGAAGAATTGTCCAAATTATCTTTGGGCTGAGGCTGTAAATACAACTACATATCTTGTGAATAGACTACCATGTGCAACTCTCAATGGAATGACTCCATATGAATCTTGGTGGGGTAAGAAACCAACACTAGATAATTGTAAAGTGTTTGGATCAATTGCATATGCTTATGTTCCATCACAACTTAGACATAAACTTGAACCAAAGGCAGAAAAATATATGTTCATTGGTTATGATGAAAAGCAGATGGGTTATAGGTTATGGAATCCTCTAACCAAACAATTTCTTGTTTCTAGAGATGTTACATTTGATGAACAAAAAAGTTTGTATGTAGATCAAAGTCATACAGCTGAAGAATTTGAAGAAGAGGTAAGAAGATGTGAGAAAGGAAAATCAATTGTGCAAGTGAAGAGAGATGAAGACTATATGCAAGCAAGTACATCCAGAAGTGGATTAGCAAGAAGAAATGAAGAAGCTCCTATATTTGATGAAGAGGTGTATCCATACACTTATGAAGAATGTGAACCAAGGAGGTCAAGTAGGACAAGAAGACAACCAAAAAGGTATTCTTATGATACTTCTTACATAACTCAGAAGAACTATGCATATATGGTCAAAGATGATGAAGAACCTCAGAACTATGATGAAGCAAAAGGTAAGAAGCAATGGGAAGAAGCAATGAAGGAAGAGTTCAATGCACTAGAGGAGAACAAGACATGGGAACTTGTTCCTAAACCAAATGGTAAGAAAGTAATTGGAAATAAATGGGTTTATAAAGTGAAGAAGCTTGCAGATGGAAGTATAGCCAGATACAAAGCTAGACTGGTGGTGAAAGGCTATGCCCAAACCTATGGCATATATTATGATGAGACATTCAGTCCTGTAGCTAAGATGTCAACTATAAGGACAATCATTGCTATTGCAGCTTCAAAAGGATGGACCCTAAGTCAATTGGATATAAAGAATGCATTCTTGAATGGATACATATCAGATGAGGTATACATGGAACAACCTCAAGGGTTTATAGATTCTAGGTATCCAAATTTTGTTTGCAGGTTGAGAAGAGCATTGTATGGATTGAAGCAAGCTCCAAGAGCATGGAACTATAAACTGGTGAAGTATCTCAATGATCTTGGATATCAAAGTTCAAAAGCAGATCCAAGTCTACTCATCAAAAGAACAGAGGAAGGTACAATCTACATTTGTATTTATGTAGATGACATTATAATCACAGGTACTTCAGATGAAGGAATCAAGGAGGTAAAGAGATTACTTGAGAAAGAGTTCAAGATCAGTAACCTAGGAAAGTTGTCATACTTTCTTGGAATGGAAGTCACTTATACAGATCATGGCATATATGTATCACAAGAAAGGTATCTTCTGAATCTATTGAAGACGTTTGATATGGAAAATTGCAGAGAAGCTTCAACTCCACTTGAAGTTAATCACAAGTTCAATAAATATGATGGTGCAGAATACAAAAATATGAGGAAGTATCAATCTCTTGTGGGTAGTTTGATTTATGCTACACTAACAAGACCTGATCTTAGTTATGTAGTGGGAGTTTTGTCACAATTCATGCATTGTCCAAAGGATCCACATTGGGTTGCAGGTCAAAGAGTTCTCAGATATATCAAAGGAACTATAAAGGAAGGATTATATTATCCTTTTACATCAGATTTGAAGTTGAGAGCCTATAGTGACTCAGACTGGGCAGGTAACCAGGATGACAGAAGATCAACTCATGGCTACATGATATACATTGGTGATAAGCTTGTAAGTTGGTGTTCAAAGAAACAACATACAATAGCATTATCATCAACTGAAGCTGAGTACAAAGGACTAGTGGAAGCAGCTAAGGAGGTCATATGGATGCAGAAATTGTTCAAAAGCTTGGGCATTGATCAAGGTATACCTACAAAGGATCAGCTAGCAGATATAATGACAAAGAGCTTGGATGGTCTGAAGACCAGTAGATTCAAAAGAATGGCAGGGGTAAAAGAAAAGAAGATGATATGAAGAAACAGAGAATGTCAAATAGTGATTGAGGGGGAGCTGTTGGAGAAACAATCACTAATTGGACAAATATTTGAAGGTCAAAGCTTCAGAAGAAAACCACATGCCTATGTGAAGGGACAAATTCGCAAGTGTATTATATTTGTAAAGTTAGTTCACTTTAGTTCTAGAAGTTTTTTAAAAAGTCACGAGATTGAGAAAAACTATATAAGTTAGTTTGTATCAACTGACGCGAAGAGAGGAAGACAATGAGAAAGTGAGTTAGTACTCATTTTATATGACTCAGAATAGTCGGGCTTCTCTGCGTTAGAAAGCACCTGTGCATTTTTGAGGTTTCATAGTTATGAAAAGAGTTTATTAAACTTCTGTGCATAAGGCTTCTTCTTCCATCTCCAGAGTTTGTCTTGTGTGAAATGATTTCAGAACTTGAAGTTTTCCAAGCAAGTCGATGCCTGGCATCGAGTTTCTGTTGTTAAGTCATTGCTTTATTCTCTGAGTGTTATGGACTGCTAGAACTTCTTAAAAACATGAGGTTTTTGGAGCAACTCGATGCCTGGCATCGAGTTTCAGCATAAAGTCGATGCCTGGCATCGACTTCCCACATAAAAGGGGTATTGCTCATGTCTTGTGTTCATAAGGTAATTTTGGCGCTAAAAAAGTGGCTAAAAAAGCTCAAAGTCGATGCCTGGCATCGACTTTTGGTTGCAAGTCGATGCTAGGCATCGAATTTTCATTTTTAGACACTCAGAATTACTAAAAGAGGCAAAATTTCGAGTTTTGGGAAGTCATATAGGGTGATCTTGTGAAGGCTATAACTTGAGTTCTAGAGATCTGTTTCTTGCAAATAATAGCTTGTTAAAAAGCTCTACTTTTCTACTTTCATCCACTAAAAGATCATAGAGAAATAATATTTGAGCTAAGAGAAATTAGCAAAATACGGAAGATATGTCATTTCAATGATTGAAAAATCTGAAGAAGTAAAGTTCTTGGTTTTGGCTATCATTTCTCAAAATTTTGAGTGGCAATGAGTTAATGGTGACCATAGAGGTTGTCTAGTGTCACATTAATTCATTTCTTGTGATGTTTTATACATCAACACTCTTCACAGAATCCTGAGAAACACGATTCTATTCATAGAATCGTGAATTAGTTGAATGATTTTGAGATCTGGTAATCAATTGTTTACACCTGATAAACAAGAGTTAAAAAGGAAAGAAATAGAGCCAGTGTTAGGAGATTTACAAGAACAGGATTTAGGACAGATAAATAACATGGAAAATTTAAATGAAAGAAATAAAGCCTCTAAAACTAGTGATTATAGAAATATCCTCAAGTACATGTATACAAATAGATTTGGAACTTATGTATACCAAGATGGTATGCATAAATTTCTCATTAGGATGAGAAACTTAGAAATTCCCTTAAATTTAATGCCAGTGGCACAATTTAAGGATGGCAGATATGAGGATAGATAGGGATGTGTATACATATTTTCACAAGATCCAAAAAACTCTAATGATTTAGGGCAATGTGTAGACAAGAGACCTTGGGAGCAGAACATAGGGCAACCTGAATTGCCAAGACAAAATGAAAACTACACTTCTATTGAACAACCACAAGGAAGAAGATTACACACTTCTCCAAATCCTTTTGAAAGAGAAGCTGAACGAATGAATGATTTTCCAATTAGGAGAAGACATCAGTGGCAAAACCAGGGAAGAATCCTTAGACCCTATCAAGTAGCTAAATGCATGAAAAATCAATATGAAGGGTATTCTGATCCTCATGCCCATGCTGCAGAATTTAGACAATTAATTAGGGCAGAAGAAGTAGAGGATTACAAAGTACAATTTGAAGCATTTGGTCTAACCCTAACTGGACCTGCATTATCTTGGTTCATTCCCTTGAGAAAGGAAATGTATCCAAATATTGAATCTTTCCTAGAAGCTTTTATAGGGGAATTCTCCAAAACTGGGATTAAACATAGTACAGCTACCCTAATACATAGTTTCGAACAACAAAAAAATGAAATTGTTAGAGAGGCTGCTAGGAGATTTAAGCAATATATTGATAGATGTCCAAGAGAAGAGGTACCTTCAATGGCAAGACAAGTGTCTTTGTTCATTCATAGGGGAAGGATGTTAGAAGAAGCAAAAAATTGAAGAAAAATTATTCATAAAATGTCAAAAATTGGTAGACATATTTATACAAATGTTGTAAAAATTGAGGAAGAGTCTTCCTCATGTAAAATAAGATCATATGTATTTTTTCTAGAATTTTTGGAAGCTCTTAGATAGCATATTTTTAGAATAGAAGGAGAAAAGGCAGTGAGATGAGTGAAGATGGATGATTCTCAGTGTATTGAGTAAGAAAGTGTAGAAGAACAAAGTTGGAATAGGAAATTCTCAGTTTTCACAGAATCGCGATTGTCTCGTCTATGTGATACAGGTAATGTTTTTGAAATTTGACTTCATATTTGTATTCTATAATGGAAATGGCACACTTTAGGCACAAAGATCATTGAAAATGCTGTTGTGAAACTCAAGATAATCAAAACGCTAGATATTTCTCTCCTTCTTCATAAATTTCTCAGAAAAACAGTCATTTCAACTCTTATTCTTGGATTCCATTAACTAGAAGGGGCTATGGTCTTTGCGTACTTCCCGGATTGACAATTTAAAGATGTGTAGTTGATCTTTTGTGCTATAATGATTGGAGAGGACAACTCCAAAGATTGACAACAAACAGTGACCAAGAACAAATTCTCTCCTGTTGGTTGGTCTTCTCTGAACCAATGTCCTTTAGAATTTGTTACACCGTGCATTGGAAATTCAAGTACCTCTTCTTGAATTGTGGCGTCAAAATCATTGGAAGCCATCTGCACTTGTAATAAAGTAGAAAATCAGTTTATGTAGGAAACCAATTCCACATGTTTATGTGTTGCTCATTAACATGTCATTTCCTCCGCTCCGTACCCCTTTTGTAAGTAAGTAAGGTTGTCTTACCACACTTTTCTTAAGTTCTAATCCTGAAAGAAAACAAGAGATTAGTGATAGCGGAAGGATTTATTTATATATACAAGGTGATCAAGTAGAAGCTAAGTCCTACCTCGGTTAAGGAAATGTGCACCATTACTTTTATGGAAGAAGTTATGTGCCGAATGTGTGGCCCTATCATGCATACTCTAGATGCAATTGATTCTTCATGGGTGCAAGTAGAGTCTTCTTGAATCTATTCTTCAGTTCCTTGTCACTTTCTAGGTCTCCATATCCACCTTGTAGTTTGTGCTTGTGGCATTTGCTCTCTCTATGGTCTTTGGCTCATTCCTATTGGTAGGCTGAGTTTTATATGTCGTGGTCCTTCAGTATCTTTGGCAAGTCTTGATAGATTCCTTTGCTTCATGTTGCTTGTATGACATGAGTTTTTCTATCTCTTGATTTGCTACACTTTGGACTGCTTTTGGAATCCATAGACGTTGCTAAAACTTTTGGGCTCTGTCAATGATTTTGGAAGCCATACACGAAGAATTCTTGGTTTATTCCCTTGAGATTGCAAACAATGTTTATTTTGTTGAATTTCTACTAGACAGTTGATCTGTTCTTGCATTGTACTAGCATGTTGAGTTAGTTGATCCTTGCGTACCCATTGTAGTCGTGTATTGCATGGATGTTGTAAGAGAACAAAGATTATGACCACCACATGCTAGAGAGATGACTCTCCTCCCAACAAAATGCCTCTATTTATAGCTCTCTCCAAGGGACTACCTTCTTGGGCAGGTGGATACTAACCATCCATGTGTCAACCATGTAATTGCATGTGCGCCAAGTGTCCCAGTTAACTCGAGTTAGCTCAAATGGATGCTTCTAGAAGGCTCTAGAGCTCTTTGGGCAAAACACTCTTCCCATGCCCCCCATGGGGGTTGAACCCAAGACCTCCTCCTTCACATCCTTGAGACTTAACCACTAAGCTAAATGGATCACTTGTTCACAAGAAAAAGCACAAGACCTCCTAGTAAGTCTAAACTTGAGATCTTTGGTCATACACACTAGTGACCAAACGGTGTCTCAATTCAGATCCGTCTGAACCAGCCTGATCCTTGGATCATAGACTTACTTGTTACATTCTTCCCCCCTTGGAAAAATATTTTCATCCTCAAAAATAGATCTATATATCTACTCTAGGCAACCCCCGAGCCTCATGTTCTAAACTGGAAGAACATGGTCATGTTCTAGAACTAGAAGAACATGTCTCATATCTGTGGTGGTATCCCTACCCAAATAATTCAAAGCACTATCTCGCTTTGAACTTCGATAGACTGGTCAAAGTACAAAGTAGTGAATGAATAATAAGGGTGGATCTAAAAACATCCCTAGCCAATTCATAGTTTTTACTAGGTGCGATCTGGGCACAAACATGTGAACTAGGTGGATTACTAGTCCATTTCTTGGCATGATGGATGCATGGACTTAGTAAATAAGATAGGATTTTTATCCCAATCAAGACTTTGAGAACTCTTGATTCACTTGAATTTGGTTTAGAGAACTTGAAGTTTGGTTGTCTTAAACATCTAACTTGGATGTTTGTATGATGGTTTACTCCTATCCAAGAGTTACTTGATTTTTTCACACGACTAGAGGACTACTTTGTCCTAATGAGGTTAAAAATCCTATGTAAGCTGTAGGAGAAAGTTTACCATTTTCTTTGAGTCAACCATACTATAACTTGACCAATTCAAATTCAAATGAAAATCATCCAGCTTAGGACACGTTTCTCATAGACTTGAGCTAGAAGTTCTTGGGAATTTTCAATCTACTGAGCAATTCCTAACTTCTCTATTCTAGAGTATACTGGACTCTAGGAAATCATTTATGCTATAGCTTGAAGCAAACTCAAATGAATAAGTCAATCTTGGACTTATCATCTTTCGATGTTTGAAAAGGTTTTGGTACCGAATATCTATCTAGGATGTTTAATTTAGTTACTTGGTTCTATCCAACTAACCCTTGACTTTTGTGAAAAGAATCAGATACCATATCTGAGCCAATTCCAAAAGATTTGAAAAGTGGAAAGAAAGAACTAAAATCTTTGTTCAACCAATTCAAACTTCGAAGATACGTAAACTTGTTATGAGTCAAAGTCTAGATGACTTAGGACTTTAACTTCTCAAAGATCTATTTCAACAGGGTATTGAAGCATTTTTTTTATCTTTAAGAGAAATAAGCTAGATTCTCAAAAAGATTCAAAGAAAATTGAAAACATCATCCAACCACAAGATACCAGTGTGGTAATCAACATCAGTGTGTCGACCCACTGACATTCTACTGATGAGGTTTTTACTCAAACAATGCTTCACTTGAGACTAAGTTCAGGTCATATTCAGTCTTTCTGACTCCTTACTGGGAATGCAATTCTTGTGCATTTCTTTGAGTCAAAAGAGTGAATTTACCAAGTTATACTAGGAACTTGGTGCTTGACTTAGTCAATCAAATCCTTGGTTGAAAAGATCAACTCAAAACCAAAATCCAACTTTTCCAAAAATCTAAGAAATATTTTTGAATTAACAACACTTTATTTTAAAGTGTTTCAAGAAGATCGTAGAAGTTACTTACTTCATATCTTCTGTTTTCTTGATCTTGAAGTTATCTTGAAGTATCTTGAGATATTACTTTTATCCTTCTTGAATTAAACTCCTTTTTTGAAGTCTTAATTCTCTTGAGGATCAAATTTAACTTCAAGATCCAAACTAGGAGTAAAAGATAATTATCATCCCACGGTCCAATGTCTCATACCATCTTTCCTACATCAATCTGAGTATAAACTCTGGTGTCCCATACCACCCTATTTTATATTCACATTAATGTGTAGGTGATTCTTATCCTAAAGTCTAAACATATCTTGATAGAGTACCTTATCTCTTCAATTGAAGTTTTAGGCATTACCTCTCACTAGATATTGTAGGTTTTGATTCCTTCACATGATCATCTCATCATCATGTGCTTTGCCTTGGAAACTTGAAAACCTCTTATAGAATATATATTCCTCTTTGCTAGGGTTTTCAAATGAAAACCAATCAAAATTCCAAGTACTTGAATTTTCACAAATTCAAGTTCAATTGGTTGATCCTTGACCAATTTGTAGTGACAAGAGCTTGTGACTTCTTGTCTTTAGATTCCTTTCTTTTCTGATGCTTTAGGTACCTACCCCGGGGACTTTATATAGGAATCTCTCTACTGCTTAAGTCTTAAGCATCCGCTCATGCTATCTAGATTTGTACCAAAATCCCTTTAAGGATAGGCAAACATTATGTTTTACCTTCCAAAGACTTAAGTACCGTCTTCACGATTGCAGAATACATTCTTAGAATTTCTTCACTCTGTTTAGACTTGGAACAACTTACTCTTTCCACATTTTTCCATTGGATAAATCGAACTTGAGTGAATATATCCCAAAAGGAATTTTTATTACCAATACTTGAGCAATCTATAGAGTAGTTCCAATCACACGTTCTTTGCAGAATCATGGCCAAGCTTGATCAAGTCTAGTTGATCTTGCAAAAAATAAAGACTTAGTCTTTATCTTTTGTTGATATATTTAGGTAGTGATGTGTGTGAACACACTAGGACCGCCGGGGCACTTTTTTCCCTCTTTAGGAGGTTTTTTTCCCCCGGCTTGTATATACGCCTATTGCCCTAATGGGCTACTTATCTTTGTACATTCTCTAGTAATACATTCAGTATTGTGTGTTTGTGCTCCAAGCTTCTTCTTCTTCCTTGTGTTGTTCGCGTGCTTCCGCAGACGTCTAACTCCAACAATTGGTATCAGAGCAGGTCGTCGCTTCATCTAGGGTGCCGTCGACACTCCTCCATTTGTAGTCTCAAAATCGTACGAATTTTGGTGAGCATACTCTGGGTGTTTCCAAGATCAAAACAGCTTAGCATTGTGGTGCCGAAATCGCGATCAGAGCTCGCTTTGGCCTCCGAACGCACTATCACAGCGCTTGTGTAGGCTATTTCGTCTTTTTGTGCCAAAGGTATATACTTGTTTCTGTTCGCCAATATAAGCGTCTTGAACTCTGCTACAGGTTTAGCAGAATTCGTTTGGGCAGTTCCGTTCAACTTTTTGAGATACAATCAATTTTCTGCATCAAGGTATTTTAGTCATCGGCCATGGCTGAAAGTAGTGATGTATTCCGTATGTTGGTTGTTGAGGATAAGTTGGATGGTACCAACTACCCATTATGGGCTTATATAATGCGACATGTATTGGTTGCAAAAGGATTATGAAACATTGTGCAGGGTGTTGAAAGACGTCATGTTACACCTGTAACAGCAGGTACTACGAATACAGGTGCTGGAGTTGATGAAGATGGTGTCGAAGATGATATTGTGCAGATTCATGTTCCTGCTGTTGTTTCTGCTGCACCTACTATAGAGCAGATTCGTTGGCATGGTAGAGATGCCCAGGCACATGCATTGATAGCTTTGTCTGTCAAACGTGCCATTATTCCTCATATTCGCTCTTGCAGAACAACTAAGGATGCTTGGGATACACTTACCACATTGTACCAAGCTAGGAATGAGGCTCGTGTTGCTTACCTCCAAAAACAGTTGGATAGTGAGCACATGAATGAAGGTGATTCTATGGACAGTTTCCTAACAAAGATCAAAGACTTGAAGGAATAGTTGATTTCTGCTGATGAGGTTATACTAGATAGCTCACTTGTGTAGACCGTTCTGAATGGTCTTTCTAATTCATATCAGAGTTTTGCTTCTACTCTTTGGTTGATGATGAAAGGCAATCCAAATGCCTTGTCATTTGAGGAGTTAGTCTCTGTTATGTTGCAAGAAGATCAGTCTAGGCAGAAGAGGTCCATTATGCGTCTTGCAGATCAAGATTTCTTGGCTAGTCAGAAGGGCAAAGGAAAATGGAGTTCTTTTACTAGTAAGCAGAAATCTGCAAATGCTGCACATTCGAAGAACCAAGACAAAGATGAGAAAAAATCAGAAAAGCAGAAATTTTTTTGTAAGTACTGTAAAGGGAATGATCATATCATAAAGAACTCTCCAAAACTGGCTGCAAAAGAGGCAAAGAAGAAAGATTCTAGAATGGTTGTTGCAGAAGCCTCTACACAAAAAACGGAGTCTGCTAATCTTGTGCAAGAAGAAGAATGGGCGTTCACTACTGTTTGTAGTTTTGACCCATCTTCTCATGAGCAGTGCATGTCTGCAGTAGACTCAGATGTTTGGTACTTTGACAGTGGGATGACCAAACATATTACCTCGCAGCGTAGTTTCTTCTCTTCACTCGAGCCTGCCCCTACAGGGAATACTGTTACATGCACCAACAACTCCTCTTATCCTGTTATGGGAGTTCATAAGATCATTTTGACTACTGCTGATGGTAGTTCTTTCACTTTGTCAGATGCTTTATTTATGCCAGGGATCAAGAAGAATCTGTTATCAGTTTTTGCATTAGCCAAGATTGGCTTGGTTGTGAAATTTGTTGATGACAGATGTACAGTTCATGATCTGTCAAATGGCGATGTTATTATTGCTTCTGGCGTTTTATGTCGTGGGCTGTATAAGCTCATAGACTATGAAAGATCTGAAGATGATTTGGCATGTGCAGTAAATGATTCTCAGGCTATGTCAGATGCAAAGCTTTGGCATGCATGCTTTGGTCATCTGAATTTTTCTAGTCTGCTATGCCTACAGAAATCTGAAATGGTGTCCTTTTTACCCAAACTTGAGGCACCTGGAAAACATGTTTATGAAGGCTATATTTTGGGCAAAATGCAGAGTTCCTCCTTTCCAAAAGATGATTCAGTTCGGGCTACACAAAAATTGCAGCTTGTATATAGTGATGTCTGTGACACCCTCTTTTGGAAATTACCTTTACTTCGTGACTTTCATTGATGATTTTTCCAGGCATGCATGGGTATATCCACTCAAAGCAAAGTCCGAAGTGTTCATGTACTTTAAACAGTTTTTGGTTTTGGCTGAAAATCTGTCAGCATGTAAAATGGGCACCCTCCGTTTTGATCGAGGGGGGGAATATATGTCTTCTGATTTTAATGCATTTTTGGCTGAACGTGGGATAAAACACCACTGTATAGTGCCTTATACACCTCAAGAGAATGGACTTGTTGAATGAAAGAACAGGTCACTCATGGAGATGGCGAGGTGCATGGTCAAAAGTCAGGCTTTACCACATAGTTTCTGGCTTGAGGCTGTCATGTGTGCAGCATATGTACTGAACAGGTGTCCCACTAAAGCGCTGCAGTCTATCACTCCATATGAGGCTTGGCATGACTGCAAGCCATCTATTGCTCATCTGCATGTTTTTGGTTGTTTGGCATATGCACTAGTGCCTGAACAACATCGTAGAAAATTGGATGATAAGGTAGTAAAATGTATTTTTGTTGGGTATAGTTCTAAAAGTAAAGGTTGTCGTCTGTATCATCCACAGACTAAACGCATTCTGGTTAGCCGTGATGTTGTCTTTGTGGAAGATGCTATTCAGCCATTGCTTTCATGTGCTAAGGAGACATTTGTTTGCTCCAAAGACATGTATGATACTTTGATGCCTCTTTTTACAGGTGGACAGTCTAGTGCTGGTACTAATGAGGCAACTTCTCAGTCTTTGCAAGTTTCATATGATGATGTAGATCATTCCATTTCTGATGTAGATTTACATGATGCACTTGTTGATGAGAGAGTTGATATTGAGCACGCAAAAACTATGCCAAAATGGCTGGTGTAGACTTTGCATGACAACAAATTAGATGCACCTTTTTCATCTCATGAGCCTGTTTCTTTTGATGAAGCACATAATTCAGAAAACTGGATGGCTGCTATGCAATCTGAATATGATGCTATAATGAAGAATGGTACATGGTCTTTATGTCACTTGCCTCCTAGCAAGAAGGCCATTGGCACTAAGTGGATATACAAGCTGAATCGTAAACTTGATGGTACATGTTGGCATCATATGGGAAGAAGCAAGTACGGGCATGCATGCAGATCTAGCACTAAGGCAACCCATTAAATTTTTCCAATCCTTACATTAGTATAAAAGTGATTCTCATCACTAACAACCATTGTAAATACCATTTCATCTTTTTGTAGCACCATTTTGTGCAAGCCGAGGAGTCCTTGAGATTGGGGAGCCTTAGAAGTAATTGGCTACCAATTTTCATATTTTTTAGACCTCGTTTGAGCCCTCAAATAAGCCCTGGAACCTAATTTTTAACTAGGCCGGACACTAGGTCTGGACAGGGTCAAAACTAGTAAAAAACTATTAATAGAGCTAGAGAGCTCATTTTTGGAGCTAGCTTCTTGTAGTTTTGAATTTGTATGAGAACTTTGTTGCAATAGAAGTGATTCCATTGTCTTACTCTCTTTGTTCTTGTCGTGTGTGCGTGTGTGTATGTGTGTGCATGTTGGTGTGCTTCTCACTCACACATTTGTGCCTTCACTTGCTCGAGGTCTTCATACCATCCTCATGTCTTCCCGGATTGACATTAAAGGAGGTGCTACTCATCACTGAGCTACACCAAATTTTGGCGCCGTTGCCGGGGATTCAAGCTTTGAGGACGAGCATGTGATGGTAAGATGTAGAGAGGACGTGTTGGAATGGTAAGTAGTAGGTAATTTTCATCTTTTTTTTTCCATCTCCATCTCCATCTCCATCTCCATCTCCATCTCCACCTCCATCTCCATCTCCATCTCCTTCTCCACTTCATATTCCCTCTTCCTTGTCATTCTCCTCATTTGCTTTGTGCGAGTTTGAGAGAGAGCGAGTGTGCATTGTTGTTTTGTGTGTTTTTGCATGTTTCTTGCAGGTTTCAACACCTCACCATCTCCAGCAAGCTCAGCAGGTACGGAACTTCTCTGTGCAAGCCCCGAGGCGTCGAGCTCGAGCTATCGTGACACACCGAAAAACTGACCCTATCATGATTTTGAGTGCACCACGACATTGCGTAGGCTGAGAGCTCCTAGAATCACTAGCCATATCAGAACAATTCACCATATCCCAGTCTATCACGCCACACCGAGGTATCGCGACACACTGAGGTATCGCGACACACCCACCTATCACGACACACCCAAGTATCGCGACACACCAACCTATCACGAGACACCGAGGTATCGCGACATACCGGCCTATCGCAACACACCGAGGTATCGCGACACACCCGTCTATCGCAACACACCGAGGTATCGCGACACACCGAGGTATCGCGACACACCCGCCTATCGTGACACACTTGCCTATCGCGACACACCCGCCTATCGCGACACACCCGCGTATCGCGACACACCCACCTATCCCAACACACCCACCTATTGCGACACACGAACCTATCGCGACACACCGACCTGAGCTATCGCAATACACGGGCCTCACGAATGATTTTTTTGAGTGACTTGGGATAATTTTTGGGCTTGTTTTCTAACACCTTGGGATTATTTTAGAGCCTTACGAGTGGGCAACACACTGAGGAAATCATAAGAAATTCTGGAACCCTGAGAGCCTGTTTTGAACCCTAAGTGCCTATTTGGTCATAACTTCACCATACAAACTCCCATTGATGAGATTTTAGTCTCGTTGGAAAGCTCGTTGAGATTTTAGAATCATATACGGAGTTTTAGAACATGTATTTTTAAGTTGGCCATTCTATAGGGTTAGGAGGTCATAAGAATTTGGGGGTACAGTGAGCTACTCCAAGGGGGGCTCATGTTTGTTGAAGTGTGTTCATCAATTCATTGTAACTTAAGGCCATATTAACTTGTGAACCTTTGCAGGAACATTGCACGCAATCAAGGCGATTCAAAGCAAGCTATCAAGGGTGAGTACCAAGCTTGTGAGAAGGCTTCCTGGGCTGGTGCAGCAGTCTGAACAACCAGAGGATTGAGGTTGGAAGTTCTCTCAACCCTCCTTCGTCAATTCCTAGCTTAGGCTAAGTACGACTTAGGTGTGGTAATTAATTAGGGTAACGTCAGGCACGAATCAAGTCCAAGAGAACTAATGACCTAAGTGCAAGCATTAAGTAGGTCTTAAGTGTGAAAACCCTAAGGGACAAGAGTAAACTTGAATCGATCACTCATCAAGTGCGAAATTCACTTAAATACTCCTGACGACGTGATTCCGAACAAGAGCTTAACATAATATTCAATTAAAAAGAACAAAGTGATTGGTACAAATTAACCTGCAATGAGAGTGTACTTGGGACCAAGGGGGTAGATAAACCAGGCATATGAACCTTAGGTCAGGAAGACACCTAGGCCGAGACAGACAAAGCCTCAGATCCTCTGAAGCTAGTGTCAATCACACTGCTAGGTCTTGGGCCCAGCAGCTGAGCAGCTATTCAAATCACCCTAACTCTAAGTCTAGCGAATCCGAGATGTCTCAGGGTATTGAGAGGCCAACACGAAGTTTAGGTGTGGCCTACCTACAAAAGGTTGAAGGTCCTAACAAAACCCAACTTGAATATCTTAGGACCAACCGATTAGGTGCTTACATCTATGAGGACGGTCTAAGAAGATCTGTAGTCCAGATTAAAAACTCAGATCAACCCATTGGTCTAGAACATCCAGCAGTGAAGTTTGAAAATGGCGCTTACCTGGACAAAGAGGGAACTATGTATGTAGTCACCAATCATCGAGATAGGACTGACGAATTTGGCAATGTGATCGCAGAGACTCACATGGGTGACATAGAGCAAGGGAATTTAGAGAGAGAGCCGATGATTCCCCGTGGTAAATCAGTCTCGACCAGAATCATGACTCCAGAGTTGATTCCCCAGGATAATAAAAGCATAGATTTGCTATTAAACTGAGAAACCGATGAGGCTTTTTGGAGGTATAAGCCTGCCTAGCCTCATGAAGTAGGGCCTCTCACAATTTATGAGTTTAAAGACCCTGATAACCCAGGCAAAGTGACCTACTTAGACAATATGTCAGAAAGGATCTTCGTGGTCTCAGAGCATGGGAGGCATGCTTACACTTGGAAGGGTGAATTTGTTTTTCCCCAACCTCGGTCCAATGTGTCCTACAGCCACCAAGGAGCTGGGACCTCCCGAGCTCATGGAGCTCAAAGAGATAGAAGTAGAGACAGACCTGAGGTAAGCTTTGCCAACCCCCTGGGAAGAGAAAGGATGAGAACAGAAACGGATAGAGATGAAACCGAGAGACCTAGAGCCCCAAGGAACCAAAGAAATGATGATGATTTCCCTTTGCCAAGGCCAAGAGAGCACACTAGGACCCTGAGCCAACTCAGCTGGTGAAGTCCATGAAGAACTATTTCGATGGCACAAGAGACCCATACGATCATGTAGCTGAATTTAGACAAGTCTTGAGAGCTGAACAAGTGGAGGACCTATTCACGCAATACAATGCTTTTGGTCTAACCCTTAGGAACACTGCCCTTACATGGTTTCAACCCCTAAATGAGAGGCAGTTTAGGAGCATAGAACAACTTTTAGAGGCTTTCATCACTGAGTTCTCTAAGAGTGGCATACAGCATAATACCTCCTCCCTGATTCATAGCTTTAAGCAAACACCTCAAGAGATGGTTAGACTAGCAGAAAGACGGTTTAGGCAATACCTAGAGAGGTGCCCAATGCATGAGTTACCCACACTAGCCAAGCAAGTGGCTTTGTTCTTAGATGGATTGTTGAGCACCAAGCTCAGGTCATATGTGTATCTGAAGGACCCCAAAACTTATAGAAGAATGCATGCGCATGTGCATAGACATTGAGGATAATCTAGGGGAGGAGTTGGAGATATCAAAAATCTACAAGGATTCGGATAGCTCTAGCAGCCTTATGTCTGGTCAGTCCACATCTATTGAGGAACTTGCAGAGAGGGTAGCTCAAAAACTAGGTGTCTCTAGCAAACAAATCCCTAGATTTGCCCAAGTGAGGAGATGTTATACTTGTGGTGGTGACCATATGGCAAATGTATGTCCCATTATGGCTCAACCCCAAGTGAATCCTAATAGCCAATACTGCACCATAGAACGGAGGTACACCAATCACACCGCGCAAGATTGCCCATACAATAAGCAAGCAGTTAGGCAAACGTACCCTCAACCATACCCTCAACAAGGAAGATACGAGAACCAGTACCCACCTCAACAATATGGTAGACCACAGCAACCCTATCAAACCCAACAAAGGCCTCAACTCGTGTTAGTGCAACAACCCCCTGCTTCAACCAATGTGATTCCAGTAAAGTACACAGCTGCAGAAGAGAATGTGAATGGAGCCATAGTGCCAGTGACACCATTGCTTTTTGAAAGTGATCCCGATGATCATAGTTTTGACTCTACTCACATTGAAAGCTTGTAGGCTTTTTACATGCAGTCACCTGAGCATGACGAGTCATACTATTATGAGGACCCGAGTGAACCTAGTGGGGATCCTGAGTATGCAAATGTCATGTACACAAACCCCAACTCTAGACCTCAGCCTAGGCAAGTACGACCCCCATTTCTAAGAGGACCATGCTTCAGATGTCAGGGAGATCACCTCATACAATATTGTCCACTGCCTGCCCGTACACAACCCCAACTAGTGATAATTTAGGGCTTCTGTCAAGATTGCGAAAAATAGCATCTCTTACGAGATTGCCCGAAGAACCCCAATAACCTTCCAAAAATCACTCCTATCAACGTCATTGGACTAGTACTAGACTCTACAGGAAGTGTAACTTCCACTGCCCCAGTGCATGTGGTCACTAGAGCTCAAGCCTTGCAGCAAACTCAAGGAGTAGGGCAAGAAAAGAATTCTGAGGTTAGTGAGACAGAGAGTATAACCAAGAAAAGGATGAGAGCATGGAGAGATAGCCGAGAGAGAATGAAAAGACAATGGTCACAGAAAATGAGCAAACTTGAAGAAAGCTTGAGAGAAACCAAAGCAAAGATAAGCGAACTCCCATCTCAAAACCACTCTCACACTACCCCACCACCATCCTTTCCACCTCCCGCCAACCCATCACTTTCCATTCCCCAAATTTCTAATCCACCACACACAACCCACCCACCACCCAGAGTAGGATCAGTCCTTGCGGATCCCACTCCTGAGGATTTAGACTTGATGCTTAAAGCATATCAGGCCAGAATCCAAGAAGGGTCAAATGTGACAGATCATGTCGGCTCTAGCTCCACTAGAACATCATTGCATTTTGATGGTCTATTAGATAGATTGGAAAGGCTACTTGCAAAGTCTAGAAATGGAGCCTCCTCCCAGCTTAAGGAGAGTGCAAGTGATAGAATAAGCATTCCTCCCCAGGAAGCTTATGTGTCTAACTCCACTAAACCCGACACCTCTTCTTCTATGAATAGGTACTCACCAGCGTTCTTGAGAGATATTCAGGAAGAGAAGTGGGCAAAGGAAAGTGTAGTCCCTCCTCCCATTGAACATGTGGATGATGCACAAGATCAATTCCCACAGGACATCCCTTCTATTTATGAAGAGCAGGAGAGTGTCCACTCGCATGAAGGGTTAGACTTTGAGTCTAATTCCTTGCAAGAGTTACCACATTTCACAGGCCCCTGGGAAGCTAAATCTCCTTGCATGAGAGTGCCCACGGTCATGATAAGAAACAAAGATTCGATCATACCTAGGAATACGGAGGTAGTAAAGAACACTAAAGTGCAGTGCAACCTCACTTTGGAAGAGCTACTCAAGGTTAAGCCTGAATTGTGGAAACATGTAGCCGAACAAGTGCCAGACGTAGCAAAATCGCGTTCCGAGGTAGGATCTCATAGAACAGTGCCATAAATACCATTGGATAAGATAGGAGACATGAGTGAAGGAGAAGAAGGAAATACCTATCTCCCAGTTACCCATCAGGGATACACAACCAAGGTAATTTTGGACTCAAGTGCAGGAGTTGTGATTGCTACCACTTCCCTATGGAAGCGTTGGGGCAGGCCAGCACTCAGGCCAACGAGAATGAAATTGCAGATGGCCGATGGTCATATTGAGAGGACCTTAGGATTGCTAGAAGGAATAACTCTCACTACATGTGGCGTTGAGTTCGAGCATAATTTTGCTATATGCGACTTTAGCAAAAACCAAGCCTACGAGATGATTTTGGGAAGGCTATTTATGCGGCAATTGCAAGTGGTACAGGATTGGGGAACCAATTCATTGTATTTGCAACACCTAGGTGTTACAACCAAAGTCAATCTCAAGGATTACTCTTATAGAGACGTACCGCCTATTCAATGGAATCCCATCCATAGAGCCAAGGATGACACGGAGTCTGTGCACTCCATAGGATTAGGATCCTCATGGATGCATGAAGACACCCACTTATGGATGTGTAAAGTTGTAGTAGAAGAGGAGACGAGAGAAAAAGCCCGAGAGATAGGTGCGAAGGAAACTCATAGATCGGTTCCTATGCACTTGTCGTATTCCCTGATGAAGAATTTGAACCTCACGGCTCGGAAGAGATTTTAGCAACAATGGATGTAGCCATCAATGAAGAACAATGGACACCCCACTGTGACAAGGATGGCTATGACATTTCAGTCTTCTCCATAGAGCCAATCATGGGAGACTCAATTTTAGAAGAATGCGAACCTAGCCCTGATGCATTTGAGGATGCAAGTGACTCCGATCTAGAGTCAATCATTATGGACTCACCTTTTGCATCAGATAAAGAATACTTCTATGAGGTAGAAGTTCACCCTCAGAAACATGGAGAGCTCACACATGATGGTTAACCACACAAGTGACTTCCAGAAGTGAAGGTAGGAAAAGGAAGAAGAGAGAAATCATACCAGTAGACAAAGAGTCTTTGTTTGAGGTTCCCAAAAACTTTAAAATATATGAGATAGACGATAGGAGAGTCATGATAAGAATGCCCAAACGTGAGGCACAAGCAGGAGAGGCCTATGATAACAAAGAAACCACCAAGAAAATAGTTGTAGCCATAGAAGAGGGAGAAGAAAGATGCACCTACATTGGGCATGACCTGACGGAAGAAGAAGAGCAAGAGTTGATAGCTTTGCTAAGGGAGTACAGAGATGTATTTGCTTGGAGCTATAAGGACCTGAAAGGTGTAGACCCTGACATATGCTCACATACAATCCCCATGACCTCAGATGCCAGACCCTCTAAGCAGAAGCGCTACACATACAATGACAACTACACTGCCAAGATCAAAGAAGAGATAGATTGCTTGGTTGAAGCTGGATTTATCTATGAAATTGAGCACACTGAATGGGTTTTTCCCATTGTAGTGATGCCCAAAAAGAATGGCAAATTACATGTATGCATTAACTTGAAGAAGGTTAATGCAGCCACTATCAGAGATAGTTATCCGCTTCCTATCACTTAGCATCTCTTGGAAAGAGTAGCAGGCAAGGAAGTATACAACTTCCTAGATGGGTTCTCTAGCTACAATCAAGTAGCCATTGCACCGGAAGATCAACATAAGATGACTTTTGCCACAGAGTGGGGCATATTTTCTTTTCGGGTAATGCCATTTGGGCTTACCAATGCACCCGCTACCTTTCAAAGATTGATGTGCCATGTGTTTAAAGAATTCCTAAGAAAGAATTTAGAAGTCTATGTTGATGATCTTTGTGCTCATTCCAACATTAGACAGACCCATATACGTGAACTCAGACAAATCTTTGATAAATGTAGAGAATATCAAGTCTGCCTGAACCCAGAAAAGTGTGCTTTCATGGTCAGGCAAGGCAAAATTCTAGGACACATAGTGTCAAAGAATGGCATATCCACCGATGAGGAGAAAGTGAGAGCCATTGTAGAACTACCAAGGCCAAGGAATGTCAAGGAGGTACAGGCCTTCATGGGGCATTGTGGTTACTACCGCCTATTCATTCACATGTATGTCGTCATTGCAAAGCCTCTGTATGCTCTTCTAATTAACTTTGAGTGGACTGATGAATGTGAGAACTCTTTCAAGGAGCTCAAACAAAGATTATGTGAGAACTCTTTCAAGGATCTCAAACAAAGATTATGTTCAACACCAATCTTGACCACACCAGATTGGAATAAGTCATTCCATGTCCATGTGGATGCATCCAATTATGCTATTGGATGTGTGCTAGCCCAACCTATGAGCGAAGGTAACATGGATCTTCAATTGCCTACGCTAGTCGACAATTGAATGCAGCTGAACGGAATTATACCACTACTGAGAGAGAAGGATTAGGCATGGTATATGCTGTTAAAAAGTTTAGACACTATTTGCTTGCAAATAAGTTTAAATTTTTTACGGATCACCAAGCTCTACTGCACCTGGTAAACAAGCCATGCAATATAGGTAGATTAGTAAGATGGTTCCTCTTACTAATGGAATACGACTTTGAGGTTGTGGTGAGGAAAGACAAGACCCACCTGAGAGCAGATCATCTCTCAAGGCTCACATCAAGAGAGGCCCCACAAGGAGTGTCAGATGACTTACCTGATGCTTACTTGTTTAATTTGGAGGTTGTAACTCAGTGGGCTAAGCCATTAGTGCCAATATTGACATACGGGCCCACTCACCCGATAATACACACAGAAGATAGAGAGATAGTAAAAGCTCAAAAGTATCATATCTTGGCAGGAAGTATGTACAAACATACGGAGCAAGGAGTATTAGCCTATTGTGTGGAAGAGGACGGGTACACTAAATGGTTGCAATTAGCACATATAGGTGCATTAGAGCAACACTACTCAAAACAACGAACCCTATAGACACTAAGGAGACTAGGAGTGCATTGGCCAACTATGGAAGTTGATGTCCATAGAATGTGCAAAGAATTCCCAATCTGTCGCACTAAACCACTAGTGGAACATGCTACTCTTTATCGAATATCTTTAGTACCAGATTGGAGTGAACCATTAGTAGCTTTTTCTGAGGACGAAAACATTCCCTCAAGATATGACTCTGGCTAGACAAAGGAGTTTGGAACAAGAAGCCTTAGATTACGCAATCATTGGTGATAATTTATACAAATGTGGTAAAGATGGTTACCTAAGGCTGTGCGTCCATAAGAGTGAATACCTCAAGATATTAGAGACTGCTCACCAAGGTGTAGTAGGAGGACACTTTGGTCCAGATCGGGTGATCAAGGCAATACTATTTGCAGGATTTTGGTGGCCCACCCCTTCACATGGATGCACATACCTACGTGAAGAGGTGTGAGGTTTGTGAGCGGACTCAGTATCCTATACGCAAGGATGAGATGCCATTGAAACCTATGATGGGTGGACGTGCATTCTCTAAGTGGGGAATAGACTTTGTGGGTCCTATTAATCCCCCAGTTAAGGGTTCACATGCTGAGTATATCATTGTGGCCACAGACTATCTAACCAAGTGGGTAGAATTGAAAGCCACTACGAAGAATGATGCTCAAACAACAACAAAGTTCTTATTTGAAAATGTGTTCACTAGATACAGATTGCCAATAGAATTAGTGAGTGATAGAGGCACACACTTCTTGAATGAAGTCATAGAAAACCTTCTCCAAGAATTCTTGGTGATACATAAGAAGTCTGCCCCCTATCATCCACAAGCTAATGGCCAGGCTGAAAGCACAAATCAGATTCTATGCAATGTATTGACCAAACTAGTGAATAATAAATGCTCTGATTGGGACAAATAGCTACACCATACTGTTTGGGCATACCGAGTTCCTTATAAAATGGTACTCCAAGCCACTCCCTTTCAAATGGTATTTGGCCAAAATGCAGTGCTACCATTGGACTTCTTGATACCTACATTGAAAGTAGCACAAGAGCATGAGTGGACAGGGCATGAGCTCTCCTCTAGAATCTTTGATCTTGAACAATTAGGTGAAACACGATTGAGAGCGGCAGCAGGAATATACACAACCAAGAAGAGGAAAAAAGCATATTTCGACACACATGTGAAGGCTAAGGGTTTAAAAGTAGGAGACCTAGTCTTAGTCTACACCTTGAAGCAACATGCATGGAAATTAGAGAAGAGAGGCTATGGACCTATGATAATCATTAGAATCTCCACAAGTGGAGCAATACAATTAGCCACTCTAGAAGGCGATGTTCTCCCTAGCTACATAAGCGGATGCAGAGTCAAGTTATATCAAGAACCCCTGACTGAAGAGATGCTAAATCGACTCAACACTGCCAAGAAACGCAAGGAAGAAGAAAAGCGAATTCGAGAGGAAGCACAGGCAGAAGCTTTAGAACGCATCCGACGAATGAAATTGAGAAGACAAGGTAGAGATCAGCCCATGCGTGACTCTCAAGAAGTTTTTGGTTATCACATGGCCATGTGCGAGGCCTCAGGTGAACGGACCCACAGGATAGTTGATTGCCGACCTTTTGTGACCCTAGAAGTAGGACAAGGAGAGAGTGCAAGGACAGTGAGAACTTTAATTGATTCAGGAGCAGCTACTAGTGCAGTTCGGCTCTCTTACTGCCAAAAATTGGAATTGAAGTTCAAGCCTATTGAGGCATATCTCATAGGGCTGGGAGGAGTTGAAACCCCTTGCATGGGAGAGGTGGAACTTCCCCTCTACATTCAAGAGGTCCTCATGCCAGCAAAAGTGCTAGTATGTGAAGACGAGGATCTTACCGAACCTCTTGCTTTGGGCCAAGACTGGATCTATTATCACGCAGTCAACCCACTCAAACCATTAGAACAGGCACCAACTCCTGGTCCCTCCAGGAACTCACTTGACGATAACCATGCTATATTGTCCAAAGTTCTATGGTGCAGAAGATTTTCACTCTTGACAAAGGAACAGAAGTCAATGAGGAGTTCCCATTTGTTCCAAAGAAGATTCGAGAAAGGCAGGCTGAGCAACACACGACACTAAGGATACCGATGATCAAGAAGCATGTGCACCAACTTGGGCAATATGAAGTACCTCGTGGCATGAAGCAGATCTAGATACGTAAAGGGGACAAAACCACGACTCCAGAGATAGGTTCTCAGGAAAGCATCAAGCGAGCCACACCATCAAGGACTAAAACAAAGGAGTTCCCTAGGCAACACTCTAGACACACCCTTTCTATTTGGGTCCTTAAGCGGTCAATGAAGGCTATCCCCACTCCTAGACAGATATGGGTGCCCAAGGCCTGCTTACGAGCTCAAATAGCTTCACCTCTAGTCACTAGGATAAATCAACACTCACAAGTACTCTTGGCAAACAGCTCAGGGAAGATACCTACACCTCACACTGCTACACCTTTGGTCAAACCTAGAAATGTCTAGAAATGGGTGCCCAAAAGGTCCCAAATCTAGCACAATCTAGTTCATAAATCTTTACTTGTCATTAGCTATAAGAGCCATGAATCCTCAATCAACGTTTGGAGAATTAAACCCTGTATCAAACCCCTAGACCCAATTTTGTAAATCCATCCACTCTGATGTAGGTGCATTCTGAGTCCATTGCATATACAAAGTGTGCATCTAGGATGACACTAACCTCTAACCAACGTTCAACCTTATCACAAACACTTCACCTCTAACCACTTACCACCTGGAATGTCATGTTAGTATTGTGAAGAGAACACCATTACATCTCGTTTCCTATGCAACACTAATGTGCCCTTCTTCTTCTAATAGATAAACATCAGAAGTCTCATGGCAACCGCAGCAGGCACGAGTGCCCAGGCAGGCACGAGTACTCAAGTGAATTGGGATACCATGGCTGTGGAGGTCCCACTAACAACTAGGCCTGAGTTTCTGAATGTGAGAAGAATTCCCATCTCGGATCCACCAAGTGGCTTAACCGAAAGAGTGAAAGGACATTCTCATTGGTTCAATGAGATGCCAGGGGATTTGGGGGATGCAGACCACATCTGGGAGTCCAAGTTGGAATTCGGAGGAGTCTGGTGGACATTTGAATTCTTCTCACGAGAATTTGAAGCATTACAAAATGTAGCTCCTCTTCAAGATATTTGGTAGAAAGTGGGGTTACAGGATTATTTTAGTGCATCTCTGCCTAAACCTGATTTCCTTAGGTGCTATTACTTGATTGCCACTCTGAAAGCGATAGGAGATAAAGATCAGTCAGGCACATTCCTGGTGCCCTCTCTATCAAACTAGGAGGAAATGAAAAAGTTTGAGTTGAACATAATTTTAATCAGGGAAGCCCTTTAGATGTACGACACCCATGTACCCTCCGACCCAGATCCTTTGATACCGGAGTCTATGAAGAACAGTAAACTCAAGAAGTTGAAAGAGATGTGTGCCCTCACCCCGAACAGTGTCATACCGTTGAGAATGTGCCTTCAACACTTTGCATTTCCGGCTCAAGATCGATTCACTCAGCCTCATAAAAAGATTCGGTACGGCCTATACTTGGTGGAGATTGGGAGTCTACCTACTAAGATGCCGGTATGGATCCTTGATCAATTATATGAAGCAGGCAAACGAGGAGTGAGGAAGCCTACTTTGAATGGTTGCTGTGCCATTACGAGAATCATCTACAGATGCCTTGCATATGATGTGCCAATTGCATGGGCACTTAAATACTCACAGCTGCAATTCTTCGAGGGGAAAAAGCCAGGGGTTCAACCAGCCAAAAGAATGCGTGGATGACTTTCATATGTTCCAATTCCTCGTGAGTCCACCATAGAAATCTCCCTTGGAGAAGAAGCACAAGTAGCCCCAATCACGATCCATCTCCAACGACCACAATCAGAGGGCGTGTTACAACCCACTCCATCAGCCCCTTCACTACCCACAGATGCTGAGTTTGCCTCCATGGTTACATTGGTAGAAGATACATCCTTTAACTTTGAGAGCTTCTTGCAAACAACACAGTTATCTGAGGGTGAGTTTTTCTCAGACACTGATGGTCCCGGATCATCATCCCAGAGAGAACGGCCACAGAGTGATGCAAGAAGAGTACATTGGGAAGATGGGGCACAACATACTCACGCTGAAGGCACACAGGATCAAGAAGAGGCACATGAAAATGAATCAGAGGAGAGTGAGGAGGAAGCCCCTGCCTACACTACACAACTCAAACGGCTCTACAAAACGATCAAGCAAGTACAAAAAAGGCATAAGTTATCAGAAGAGGCAAATAGAGCACTAGTGAACCAGATGCTACAGGCAGAGAATGTAGACCCTCATTTTATAGAATCATTGAATCTTTTGGCAGATACCTATGGAATAGTGGAAGCCATGCGGGCCATGATATATCATACCACCCCTCAATACGACCAACGAAGGATCGATACGCGACCGCGAAGGGGAAAAATGATTCTGATGGAAGTCTCTACCTCACTCCCTACCACAACTCAGGAAGATGTGCACATGACCAGCCCCACTAACACGGATGCACGCGACGATAGCACACAGATACCATCTTCCCCATCACCTCCCACCCAACCCATCGAACCCCTCGCCACTAGCATCATTGAACAACCCACAGCAATCCTTACTGAACCTATACCGCATACCACCATTTTGCCATCCTTACCTATCCCTACCTCTATCATTGCTTGCCCATTTTTCGAACCTCATATAGGTCATCCTGCCACCCATCAAACCATATTAGGCCACCCATCTTATCAACCAGCTTTTGGACAGCCACATGTCCCTACCCAAGCATTAACACACCCATTTCCCTTCACTAATACATTTCCTCTTTCCCAACCCCTACCCACTGTACCCCTTTAAACCCCCTCAGAACCAACACAAACCACCCTATCCCCATTCTTGGCAAACCTTGTAAATGTAGTTCAACAAATTGAGAATCATAATAGAAAGTCTCTTTCCCACCCCACCTCCCCCACATTCACGGCCACCACTAACACACCACCGAACATTCCAGTATTCACGATTCACACTTCACACACAATCACGTCCGATCCCATGGACATTTCACCCTCCACAGGACCACTCACCACCACTTTTGTCTCCACATCACCACTAGTACCTTCATGCACATCACCACATACACCCGTTGTCAGCACTGTTGGAGGATAAACACTCCTATGTGCACAACAAAAGCAAATGAACCCTCCTAGGATCCTGAAATTTTTCAGACATAAGCTCTGTATTTTCTGATTTTCTCTGAGTATATGCAGAGACTGAAAATGAAATTTTGCAAGCATAAACTAGACTTTAAGATCTTTCAAATGAGAGTAAAATCACTCCATTTGGACACTGTATGATGCCTCAACTAGCTGCAACAAAACAGATAACTTGATCTCTTCACACAGTATGAGCTAACTAGACAGACACTGTTCTGGTCATTTCTCTACACATGTGCAGGCACTGAACCTGAGACTTATACCAGCCAAAGTAGAACTTATAAGCTTTCCAACAAGACAAAAATCATTGCAAATGGATTCCGGATGAAGGAGAAACATTAATTACAAGACCGGGGGGTCTGCCAAAAACATCTAGATAGATAGAGTGTGTAAAAGTGAAATTTCTACAAAATATGCAGAGAACAGCTAGTAGGGGGTGTGCTTAAGCAAGGGGGCAGCTTGGGCACGTATTTCCACGACTCTAAGTCATAATACAACTCATTAGAGGTTTTAAAGACCTCATACTAACCTCTTTAACCAATCAAAAGCATATACATGTCAAAAGTGAGGTCCAATCACATCAAGAGGTGAGCTAAATCTTCTCTAATCAAATTCTTTCCATTATGGGCATGATTTGATGCCTCCAACTCTTGGAAATCAGCCTCCTTTGATTGTGGATGATGTGGAAGGTTCAATTTGGGGCATGTTCCCACACTCTTGAGCTTGAAAAACTTTCAACACTCCCCCTCAAGCTCAAGTCTTTTTCCTTCGTTGCTTGAACCTATGTCTCTTATGTTGATTGCTTCCTTGAATCCTCCAAGCTTTGTACCTTCAAGAAACTTTGTCATCATGTCTGCAACCTGCATATTAGTGTTCACATACCTTATATCTAGCTCTTTTGCCATCAACTTTTCTCTAACGAAGTGGTAATGAACCTCTATGTGCTTGCTCCTTGCATGAAACATGGGATTGTTAGCTAGATAGATGCTTGAAATGTTGTCTCCATAAAGAGGAAACTCCTCCACTTCTACTTCCAAGTCCTTAAGTAGCTTCTTAAGCCATAATAGCTCACATGTAGCCAATGCTAAACCTCTGTACTCAGCCTCTGTGGATGAAAGAGCAACAGTGGGTTGCTCCTTAGAGCTCCAAGAGATCACTTTTGTACCTATCATGAAAACATAACCCGATGTACTCCTTCGATCATCCTTGCTACCTGCCCAATCAGCATCACTATATCCTTTGACACTTAGATCAGCATCATATGAGTAAAATAGACCTTGGTTGATGGTGTGCTTGATGTAACGAAGCACCTTTCTTGCCACCATAAGATGATCATGAGTAGGTGCATGCAAAAATTGAGAGAGAACACCTACTACATATGCAAGATCAGGATGTAGCATAAATTAATGAACCAATTATGCTTCTATATAGTGTAATATCTTGTATAGCCTCTCCTTGACCTGCAACCAACTTTGTATTGGGCTCCATGGGCTCAGAAAGTGGCTTACAACCACTCATACCAAACCTGTATAGCACATCCAACAAGTATTTTCTTTGAATCAAGAAGATGCCATTGTGTGCATAGATTACCTCTATTCCCAAGAAGTATTTTAGTGTTCCAAGATCAGATATCTTGAACTCCTTTCCTAGCTTTGATTTGATATCTTTAATACCTGCAATATCACTTCCTGTGATGATCAAATCGTCCACATAGATGCATATGTATACCGTCTTGTCTCCTTGCTTCTTCATGTAAAGTGATGGATCTGCAACACTTTCTTTGTATCCACAACTTGATAAATAATCCACTAACCTCTGATTCCAGGCCCTTGGGGCTTGCTTTAGTCCATATAGTGCTTTCCTTAGCTTGCAAACATGATTTGGGTACCTCATACTAGCGAATCCTTGAGGTTGGCTCATGTAGACTACTTCTTCAAGCTCTCCATTGAGGAAGGCATTCTTCACATCCAACTGATATAAGCTCCATTTCCTTGATGTGGCCACTGCAATCAAAGTCCTAATTGTTGGCATCTTGGCTACGGGGCTGAAAGTTTCATCATAATCTATCCCGTAGCTTTGGGAGAAGCCTTTCGCCACCAACCTTGCTTTGTACCTAGCAATGGAACCATCTGAATTTCTTTTAATTTTGTAAACCCACTTATTACCTATCACCTTCATGCCTTCTTGAGCTGGTACCAAGCTCCAAGTATGGTTCTCATCAAGTGCTTTGAGCTCTTCCTTCATTGCCTCTTGCCATTCCTTGCAATCCTTAGCTTCTTCATAACTAATTGGTTCTTTGTCCTTGATTACCTGAGTCATGTATGCATAATGCTTTGTAATGAAATTATCATATGTTAACCTTTGTATTGGATATCTTACTCTTGAAGACCTTCTTTCACTTCCTTTAGGTGTGGTTGCCATCTTCTTTCTTTGTTTTGCCACTCCTGGAGTTTGAATTTCTTCTATCTCTTCATCTTCCAACATGCTCTCGTCCACATAGCTTCCTTCTTCAACTGAAATCTTCTCTTTGCCTTTGACTTTGCTTTCTTCAGAGCTGGTCTCTCTTTCCCTAAGCCTTCCACTCCATGGTGAGGGTGTCCTTGTGTTGCATGAGTTGCTTGGACCACTCAAATCCATGCTTTCTTGAACTCTATCATCATTCTTCAAATCTGTCTCACCTATGTCTTCAACCTGCAATGGACTTGTGCATGCATACCAAGGCTTCAACTCATCAAAGACAACATCCCTACTTAACTTCAGCTCCTTGGTGATGGGATTATAGCATTTATAGGTACCCTTTTGTTCCATAGAATATCCCAAAAAAATACACCTTTCAGATTTGGCATCTAACTTTGACCTCAACTCTTGAGGTACATGTACATAGAATATACAACCAAAGATTCTAAGATGTGAAATGCAAGGTTTTCTTCCACTCCATGCTTCCTCAGGGGTTAGATGATGTATACCTGATGTAGGACATCTATTCATGATGTATGTGGCTGTATATGTAGCCTCTCCCCAATAACAATGCGGCATATTCATTTCGTTGAGCATACACTTTAAATTGTCTTTTGATGCCATTGACCTACAAAAATTCAGAAAATTCATGGGAGAAATACTCTCCCCCTCCATCGGATCTCAAAGTTTTGATAAACTTGCCAGATTCCTTTTCCACCTGTGCTGTTGTCCTTGACCTCCTTGGTTGCTTTGATATCTTCCTCTTCCTCTTGAAGCACCTCGGTTGTGTCTTCCTCTTCCTCTACCTGCATACAACAATTGCCCTTGGCTATCCTTGGCGTTATGACCACCAAGGTTCATCTCCTCTGTCACCATGAGAGTGATTAGTTGATCAAAATCAGGAAGAGAGTCCCTTACATACACTGAAGTTGTGAAAGCCCTCCATTTTTCATCATCCCTAAGTCCATTTAGGGTGTGGGCGACAAGATCGTCATCATCTAGGGCACAACCGATTGACCCTAGTGCATCTGCAAGCTCTTTAACCTTTAATATGTAATCATTAGCACCTTGAGAGGGGATTTTCCTAAGATTATTTAGCTCATTCTTGAGCTGAATTTTTCTAGCTTTTGTGGAGGTTGAGTACAATCTCTCCAAGCACTCCCACACCTTCTTCGATGTATCCAAATCTTGAATATGCCCTACCATAGAGTTGCTAATATGCTGAGATAAAATGAAAATGACCCTTCTGTCCCTTTCATCCCACTCTCTTACTGCTCTTCTCTGGTCATTGGTTGGATTTACCTCATCTATGCAGGGTTTTGGCTCTCCACCACTCACAAGTCCCCACAAACCTTTCCCCATCAAAAAATTGCTTATTCTAAATCGCCACGGTTGGTAGTTTCCTTTTTCGAGCTTCTCAATCTGAGCATTGAGATCAGCCATGGTGCCTCCTAACTCTTTTGAACCTCCCCCTTGATGCAATGAAGTTGAAAAGGATGGCTTTTACCTCAAAAAATAGAGCTACTCCTCTTGATGAAGCTTCATCTTTGATTTGATGATGTATTTGCTTCCCCTTGTTGTTGACGTGCCCGTTCTTTGCTTCCTTCCTTCAAACTTTGATGAAGTCTTTAATTCACTTCAGTAGCTCCTTCATCTCTCTTTGATACTCCACTTATAGCTCTAATACCACTGTTGGAGGATAAACACTCCTATGTGCACAACAAAAGCAAATGAACCCTCCTAGGATCCTGAAAATTTTCAGACATAAGCTCTGTATTTTCTGATTTTCTCTGAGTATATGCAGAGACTGAAAATGAAATTTTGCAGGCATAAACTAGACTTTAAGATCTTTCAAATGAGAGTAAAATCACTCCATTTGGACACTGTATGATGCCTCAACTAGCTGCAACAAAACAGATAACTTGATCTCTTCACACAGTATGAGTTAACTAGACAGACACTGTTCTGGTCATTTCTCTGCACATGTGCAGGCACTGAACCTGAGACTTATACCAGCCAAAGTAGAACTTATAAGCTTTCCAACAAGACAAAAATCATTGCAAATGGATTCCAGATGAAGGAGAAACAAGAATTACAAGACCGGGGGGTCTGCCAAAAACATCTAGATAGATAGAGTGTGTAAAAGTGAAATTTCTACAAAATATGCAGAGAACAGCTAGTAGGGGGTGTGCTTAAGCAAGGGGGCAGCTTGGGCACGTATTTCCACGACTCTAAGTCATAATACAACTCATTAGAGGTTTTAAAGACCTCATACTAACCTCTTTAACCAATCAAAAGCATATACATGTCAAAAGTGAGGTCCAATCACATCAAGAGGTGAGCTAAATCTTCTCTAATCAAATTCTTTCCATTATGGGCATGATTTGATGCCTCCAACTCGTGGAAATCAGCCTCCTTTGATTGTGGATGATGTGGAAGGTTCAATTTGGGGCATGTTCCCACACTCTTGAGCTTGAAAAACTTTCAACAAGACCACATCCACTTTTCCCTTCCCCATTTCCCAACCCCTTGCATCTCTCACCTCCACCTCTGCATCCACCTCATTTAGTCTTGCACTAGACACCATGCTTGAAGCTGCCACTCAGCTTAAACAGGAATACAGGTTGTTGGAAGAAAACAATAAAGAGCTTTGTACTCCGTTATCCCACCTCTAGGCACGTGTCAAGGCCTTGGAGCTGAGTAATACAGCATTACAACATGAGGTGACCGCCCTCCAACAATCGAATGCAGAGCTTGAAGCCAAGTATACGGAGACGAGTAAGGCTATGGAAGAACAACTTAGAGATCAGCTGGCCCGCAATGCTAGACTACAAAGAAATATGGATTTACTTTGCCGCCACTTAGCAGCTGCTCAAGAAGAGAATAGAAGACTATAGCAATAGAATCAAGAGAATTTAGAAGCAGCCATCGTAAACACCCCAGGGGCACCTATAGATCCTGCCAAATTCTGGGCCATCCCCTCAGAAAGTTTCCAACAAATATTGGAAACCTATGCCAACTTCTTAGAAGCACATGATCAGCTTGCCGCCCAAGTGAAAGAACTACAGAAACAACCAATGCTCGTACCACACATGACAGAACCAAGGAATGTGGTCAATGCTGCTACTTCACCAGTGCCAGAATCTTCCACGGCCAACGAGGTACTTGAGCTACGACAACAAGTGGCAGAATTAAAGATTAAGTTGTTACAATATGAATGACCCCCCGCTCCACGTGATCAACCATCAGAGGAAGAAGCAATAACCATTCCTGTGGAAGAAACCTTTGAAGATAACTATGAGCCTCAACCTCTTCCAGGAGGCAGAATCACGGAGGAAGGACAAGAGACATATGAGGAGCCCCCTTTGGCATGGATGAAACAAGTAGAAGAAATGGGGCCAACTCATGAGGAGCGTATATCCACTCAGATGCTGGCCATGAAGACCATTGAAGAGACCATACTTCAATCAGAATATTTCAGGCACCTTGCCTCTAGAAGATTGATAACTAGTTCAGAGTTACAGTATAAGCCCTACTTTGTGCTATTGGTAGACTACAACACTGAAATCAAAAGAGTCACCAATAGGTCTCCTTCCTTTGCAACACAGTTCCAACCAGAGGACATCCCGGAAGAAGCTAGAAAAGGTGCCATATTCCAGCCTATGTGGAGGCAAAAATTACTTGAGACCTATCCGGAGATGCTACAAACATGGGATCATGCTCCCATGCATTTGAAATATAACCCTTGCTTTGGGCCAGTGCAATGCAGAAGATCATGGAAGGCATTTGCCATAAAAGTTCAGAACAATAATAATTGCAAACAATGGCTAAATTACCCCTCCATTGCACCCCCAACAGGCACACCAACGGTAGCTTACATGATGGCTACCATCAGACATTGGATGCCATGCCTACACCCCATGCCTGATGTCCCTGCGCAGATGATGCTCAAAATCCTGGACATGATGCAAGTAGTGTTGAAGACTTTCCACAATGTACGTAATATCCAGCCGCCAATTCCGAGCTTCATAAATGGTAATTATGATTTACTTTATGATATGAGCACGACCCCAAGTATTCGAGTTGCTTATCCATGGCATGCACGAATAAGATATCTCCCTGCTTGCTACAAGAAAACTTATGATGACATGTTCACCACGGGGTTTTGGGAGTCACACTCAGAAGTGTTCGCACCATGCCCAACCCACCTGCTACAACTATTCTCTTATGAGCAGAAAATGCACTCAAAGCTCTACACCACGCCACAACCTGACATGCCTGGCGAAGTTAATTGGGATGCCCTGCAAAGAGATCTGGTTAGGGGACTACGGATCAAAGAACAAGAATTGGCAACTGACATACTACAGCAGTACATTGATCAAACCGTGGAGCAAAGGTTTGTCAGAGACGACAGACGCTAGGGGGGGGAGAGTGTTGGCATCATATGGGAAGAAGCAAGTACGGGCATTCATGCAGATCTAGCACTAAGGCAACCCATTAAATTTTTCCAATCCTTACATTAGTATAAAAGTGATTCTCATCACTGACAACCATTGTAAATACCATTTCATCTTTTTGTAGCTCCATTTTGTGCAAGTCGAGGAGTCCTCGAGCTTGGGGAGCCTTAGAAGTAATTGCCTACCAATTTTCGTATTTTTTAGACCTCATTTGAGCCCTCAAATAAGCCCTAGAACCTAATTTTTAACTAGGTCAGACACTAGGTCTGGACAGGGCCAAAGCTAGTCAAAAACTATAAATAGAGCTAGAGAGCTCATTTTTGGAGCTAGCTTCTTGTAGTTTTGAATTTTTATGAGAATTTTGTTGCAATAGAAGTGATTCCATTGTCTTACTCTCTTTGTTCTTGCCATGTGTGCGCGCGTGTGTGTATGTGTGTGCATGTTGGTGTGCTTCTCACTCACACATTTGTGCCTTCACTTGCTCGAGGTTTTCATACCATCCTCACGTCTTCTCGGATTGACATTAAAGGAGGTGCCACTCATCATTGAGCTACAGTACAGTTGACAGGTATAAGGCTAGGCTTATTGCAAAGGGTTATGTGCAGGAAAGAGGCATTGATTTTGATGAGACCTTTGCACCTACATGCCGTATGACTACTGTTCGGAGCATTTGTGCACTTGCAGCCCATCATGGTTGGAATGTACATCAATTGGACATTAAAATAACATTTTTGAATGGTGAGTTGCATGAAGAAGTGTATGTTTTTCAGCCCCGTGGCTTTGTGCAGAAAGGGCATGAAAACCAGGTGTGCAGGTTAAAGAAGGCATTATATGGTTTAAAGCAAGCACCATGTGCTTGGTATGAGAACATACATGCCTATCTGGTTGCACATGGTTTTGAGAACAGTCCAACTGAAAGCACCTTATATGTTAAGCGTGCTAATGATGTGCTTCTGATCATTGTTGTCTATGTTGACGACATGCTGCTCAGTGGTCCTATTGAGAAGCATATTGCTGATTTCAAGGCTGATTTGCATGCCTCATTTGAGATGTCTGATTTGGGGCATTTGCATCACTATTTGGGCATTCAGTTTATGCAAGTTGATGGTGGAATGGCTTTGTGTCAAACGAAATATATGGACACATTATTGCAGTGTTTTGGCCTTGAAGACTGTAAGCCTATTGCCACTCCTATGGAGACAAGTTTACGATTGAGTCTTCATGATGCCGGAGATGCATTTCATGTTGTTCTCTATCAGCAGGCTGTTGGATGCTTGATTTACTTATGCATTACTCGGCCAGATATTCAATTTGCTATCTCACAGATGAGCAGGTTTATGCATTGCCCAAGAGTTACACATTGGAAGGCGGTTAAGTGCATCTTTCACTACTTGAGTGGTACTCGGCTACTTGGGTTGTTTTATCCCAAGGGGGGATCAGTACCACCAGATTTGCATGCTTTTTCTGACTCAGATTGGGCTGGTTGCTATGACACTCATGTGTCCACTAGTGGCTTTTGCTTCATGCTTGGTAGCTCATGTATATCTTGGTTGAGCAAGAAGCAGCCTACTGTGGCCACTTCCAGTTGTGAGGCTGAGTATAGGGCAGCTTTCACAACTACTGTTGAGTGTGTGTGGCTCAGACGCCTTATGACTGATTTGGGTGTTGGCCAGTCTTCTGCCACCACCATCTTCACTGATAGTCAGAGTGCATTGACAGTTTCGAGGAACCCTGTGTTCCATGCTCGCACTAAGCACATTGAGGTGCATTATCACTATGTTAGGGAGAGGTTCTCTACTGGGGAGATCAGCTTGGCATATGTGCCCATGTAGGAGAACATTGCAGACCTTTTCACGAAGGCTCTGTCTAGGGAGAAGTTTGAAGCTTTCCGCAAAGCTTTGGGCTTACTTCCTTTTGTGGAGTGATTTCCACATAGCTTGGAACTTCCTTATACATGAGTGCAAGCTCCTTGTTCACTGCATCACTCCCAGGGGGGATTTGTTGATATATTTAGGTAGTGATGTGTGTGAACACACTAGGACCGTCGGGGCACTTTTTTCCCTCTTTAAGAGGTTTTTTTTCCCCCGGCTTGTATATACGCCTATTGCCTTAATGGGCTACTTATCTTTGTACATTCTCTAGTAATACATTCAGTATTGTGTGTTTGTGCTCCAAGCTTCTTCTTCTTCCTTGTGCTGTTCGCGTGCTTCCGCAGACGTCTAACTCCAACATCTTTAAGATCTCAAGTATTATATAAAGCTTCTTTACTTACCTGCAGGATTTCTAGAGATCTTTCCTTGAACTTCAGTCCAAGCATACACTGATGCCTCTTAGGTTCCAAAGCAAAGAATCTTTGATATACATTTAGGTTATATCACTATTTGGACTTAAGTAACCATATCAAAGGTTTGGGAACTACTGGGAACTACTTGCTATTAAACTGACTTGAAAGATTCTAGTCTCACATCTAGGGAGATATATTTCTTTCAAGAGCTTTAGATTCCTACCAAGGAATCAAGTAATACTAAGCCAATGATTCATCTTAGAATCTTTTGCTTTCCATTCCAATGATTTATCTTGGAATCTTTTTCTTAACTAGAATTATCTTCAAAAGAAATTGTTGAATTTTGGACAAGACCAAGACTTAAGGCTTTATTGCTTGTCCAAAAGATATTTCTTTTAATCCAAGGTAATAGTTAACTAGACTATTTTCTTTGTTGGCTTATCTATAGGAACTAGCTTAATTCCAAAAGATTACTTTGTATCTTTTAGGAAAATATCTTGATTCCTAAAGATTACTTGGGTTTCTTCATTAATCTCTATTTAGCTTAAACAAAACCAATCATACTTTTCTCATCCTCTAAAAAGTGCAAAATAAAGTTTCCATACTCTTTGAAAACTTTGCATCTTGACTAGAGATGCAGTCATGGAATCTAGCATCTGACTATTGAACACTAAAGTTCACGTGATGCTAAATTTTATTCATCTTTTTTGAGGTTCATTAGTCATCAAGATGAAACCAAAGAACAAACTTCAAAAGTTCCATGATACCAATTGTGGGAATTGAACTCATGACGTACTAGCTAGGAGTATGATGGGCTAACCACTTGCCCCAAAAGCCATGGTTTTTTCAAATTTGGAACATATTAGCTATCCTCTAAACTTGAAAGTATTCAACTTCTTAACTAACAATCATAGATATGCGAATGCCTGTTTCTTGCAAATCCATGTGAGTGCATGCATGTGCTGGCATTCTCCTTTCATGCACCAAACTTAGAACAATCAATTCTTGTGCTTGAACATGCATGTTCCTAATCATCCATGCAAAAACATTCAACTTGCTAGCGTTTTTGAAAAGATATAACCGTTCATGTGCATAAACTTGAGCACTATCTATCTTTTTTAAGCAAGAAGAAAATATATACTTACTTTATTACAGATGTGATGTTTGGACAATTGACATCCATGTGGATTTCCTTCTTATAGTGTCGATAGGTTGAGAAGAAATGTTTTCCTTATTTCTCTCAAGCTCATGCCTTATAGAAGAAATGGTCACACAATCATGCAATATTTCCCATTTTGTAGGCCATTCTAGGTTAGGGCACTCCTGATACACATCATGTCCTGAGTCTTCTCCTTTTTCCTTCTTTGTGTTCTCTTCCTTAGGTATGATAACGTTATGGATTTGTGCGACCTATGTTCCAACAATCTAAAAACTTATTTATGCCCTACCTTAATGGATACATATCCTTGTGCAAGATGTATACTGAAATCATTCTCAAAGATCCAGTCTTGTCCTCGGATCAGATTTTCAATAAGGTCTTCATCTTTGCATACTAAGAGTCTTTGTTCCATATTGGACTTTCCTAGGTGAAGGGACATTAGGACTTGTCCTACACATTCAATGATTTGTTCTTCGATTCCTATCATACATGCTTTAGTAGGACTCATGGTCATCTTCAGGTGAGTGGTTAATGACACTCGCATTCAAGTTAGTGCCGCTACTATGTCAATCAGAGCATCCACTAATTGATATTCTGTGTTTTCCGATTCCTAGGTTTAAGTATGGTCAGGAGATACTATTGCTCACATTGTTTGTATTATTTACTTGGTAGTTAGGCATGGGTATATGTTCTTCTTCTTGTAATATCGTTTCTCTCTTTGCCTCATCCACTCTTTTCATTTCTTGATTTGCTCTAGGGCTTCCATTCGAGCTTCTTCTCTAATCCTTTCTTCTTCCTTCTTCCGATTTTGCACTCCTAGTAGTTGTGCTAACATCCTGCCTACTAATGGTTCCATATATCTTTTGACTCTACATCCATTGACGTATTTGGGAAGTACATCTCCCTATAATGTGGCTAAATTCACTGCTCCGCTTGTTGATATTCGATTTATCAATAATGGTACATATTCTTGCTATTACAATTTCTTTGCATGCTGCTTCAATGTGTATACTTATACCAAATCTCCTTCCTTTAAGCCTTTGTCTTTGATATGTGCATCATAATATGCTTTTTGCCTCCTTTTAGCTGCATAAATTCCTCCTACTGCTTGTAATCTTGTTTTGTGCAATTTCTCATTTTGGTCCAATTGTTGAGATAGTTCACGGCCACTCCAATTGTATTGTTGTGCTACACGTAGGATAGGCACTAAGAAATCAATTGGTAGAATCACATTTTTTCCGTATACGAAATTAAAAGGAGTAGTTCCAATGGTTGTCTTGTAAGCCACGTGGAAGGCCCAAACTGCACGATGCAATTGCTTATCCCAATCTGAACTTCCGTTGTTGAATATTTTGGTCAACACTATGCACAATACCTTATTGGAACTTTCCGCTTGACCATTAGCTTGAGGGTGGTAAGGGGCTGATTTTTTATGAATCACTAGGACTTCATTCATCAGTGATTCTGTTACTTCGTTGATGAAATGTGTTCCCCTATTGCTCACTATCTCCATTGGTAATCCAAAGCGAGTAAAGATATTTTCAAAGAGAAACTTAACTGTAGATTGCACATCATTTTTTCTTGTTGCTTTTGCTTCTATCCATTTTGTTAGATAATTTGTGGCCATTATTATATATTCAGCATGTGATCCTTTGGCTGGAGGATTAATAGGTCCTAAATCAATGCCCCATTTTGAAAAGGTTCTTGCACAAATCATGGGTCTTAGAGGCATATCATCTCTTTTGACATGATACTGGGTTCTTTGGCACACCTCAGAACTTTGTACATATGTGTCGGCATCCATGTGTAGACTTGGCCACCACAAACCTACAAATAGAATCATTTTCACAGTTCTTTCAGCTGAAAAATGTCCTCCCGCAGCACCTACATGTGCCATCTCTAAAATGGGTAAATATTCTCCTTCATGGACACATAGTCGTAATTGATTGTCCTTTCCTTGTTTAAATAGTTGTTTCCCAATTATGGTGTAGTCCTTTCTCATTTCTTCTAGAGTTCACTTCCTTGCTAGATTAGCTCCTTCCGCATGCTCGTGTGTTTTCAAAAACTTAACCAATGCCTTACTCTAGTTAGGCACTATTGTAGAGAATTGTAAAGATGCATGGTCCTCTAGAATATTCTCCTGGCATTCTTGGCAATTGCTAATGTGTTTTTGTATTTCCTTTAGCATGTCTGGCCAATACACTCCCAATCTTTTCAATTCTCTCAATGTTCCATGGGCTCCTTTATGAATTTTCCATCAATTCACATGAGCTTGCTCAATTAGGTTCTTTTGCTTTGCCTCTTCAACACATCTTAGTAATACAACGCCATTTGGCTCTTTACATTACAAACTTTCTGCTACAATGTGTAAATTATGTGATTGCAAAAATTATTTTCTGTTATCTTTGTTAATTCCATGGTGTAGTCCATGTGTGAGTATTGGAATCAACTTTTCTTCCCATTTTGGACATACTTCTAGGTTGAATAAGTACATCTCTAGTAGATCATATAGTGTCATCCAAGATAGATGATCCACTCTTACATGAGTATTTCCTTTTTTCACTACTACTTCAAAATCAAATTCCATTAGCAATAGAAACCATCTCACCAATATTCCTGTATTACAGGGGTTATTGACCAGATACAATAAGGCCTGATGGTCGATAAAGAACTTGAATTTGTTAGCTAGGAGGTAATGTCAAAATTTCTTGATGGCGTACACCATCCCTAAGCCTTCTCTTTCTGTAGTGATATAATTTCTTTCCACTTGATTTAGTTTTCTATTGGCATATGTGATAGGATGATCTAATTTCCCTTCATCTGCTGGTTGAGCTAGTATACACCGTATTGCATAATTAGATACATCCACATGGATGTGGGGTGGTTTGTTCCAGTTAGGTATCTTCAAGATTGGTGTTGTACTTAATCATTGTTTTAGTTTGTTAAATGATTTCCCACATTCCTCCATCCATGTGAATTGAGTCAATAACCCATAAAGAGATTTAACAATTGTGGCGTACATGTGGATAAATCTAGGATAGTACCCACAATGACCCATAAAGGCTTGTACTTCCTTCACATTTTAGGTCTAGGTAAGTCTAGGATTACTTTAATCTTATGCTTGTCTGTAGAAATTCTGTTCCTTGATACAATATGTCCCAATATCTTCCCTTGCCTTACCATAAAGATGCACTTTTTTGGGTTCAAGCATACTCGATATTGTCGGCATTTTTTGAATATCCTCCTTAGTTCAAGAATATTTTCTCTTCTTGGACTGGAATAGGTGCACAAATCATCTACATATACTTCCATATTCTTCCTTAAAAATTCCTTGAATACATGATACATTAGTCTTTGGAAGGTTGCAGGGGCATTGGTGAGCCCGAATGGCATCACTCTAAATGCATATACACCCCATTTAGTTGCGAAATCTATTTTATGTTGGTCCTCCATAGCGATGACTACTTGGTTGCACCTAGAGAATCCATCGAGGAAGCTATAGACTTCCTTGCCTACAACTCTTTCCAAGAGATGGTCGGTGATTGGTAATGGGTAGCTATCATGGATACTAGCTGCATTTACTTCCTTTAGGTTAATACAGACTCTCAATTTTCCATTCTTCTTGGGTACTAACACTAAAGATGACACCCATTCTGTGTGCTCTATCTCATAAATGAATCAGGCTTCTAATAGTTTGTCAATCTCCTCTTTAATCTTTGCCAAATAAACATCATTGTATGTGTATGGGCACTGCTTTGAGGGTTTTGCGAAAGGTGTCATTGGGATTTTATGGGAACAAATGGATGGATCTACTCCCTTGAGGTCTTTGTAGGTCCATGCAAATACATCCATAAATTCCATGATGAGTTCTATCAATTCTTGTTCTTCGTTCAGAGATACATCTTTTCCAATGTAGGTACATCTCTCTTCCTCTTCTTCCATGGCCATCATCACTTTCTTAGTTTGTTCCTTATTATCGTAAGCTTGTCCATCGATTGCTTCTCTTTTGGGCATTTGAATAACTACTTTTTGTCCCTCTATCTCGTATCTTTTGAAGTGTTCTAGAACTTCGAAAAGATCTGGTGGATACTCTACCTTATTTAATGTTTCTTTGTTGTCTTGTCTCGTTGGGACCACTTCTACTGAGAATACTTTTAGATTCTCCTTTTCCTTTTTTGCCTCAATCTCTTCTAAATATTGTTCCTCCGAATCGAATTCTGGTTCCATCTCTATGCTTTCATACTCCTCCCTCCATTCCTTTTCTAGTAATTCTCTTGCCTCCACACACTCATTCACACACACGTCACTCACACACTCATTCATGGTTAATGCTTCATCATTTATGCACACATCTAAGGTGGCTAAGATCTACACCCATTCATGTGGTTCAAACACTTCATATGGGAAAATTTGAGGCATATACAATGGATCATCTATGGGTCGGTAATTGTGATGTACGATTGGCCACAACTGAGTTTTTTTTTTCTTCTTGTTTTGCCTCTTTGCACATCTGTAATCTAGCATCTTCGTGTATCCATGATTGATCACTCGATCCTGTGCTATGAATGGACAAATCATCTTCTTCTTTATGTATGGGATTCAGTTGTAGTGGGGGCACATCCCTTTAAGAAAAGGTATGCAAATTTATCTTCGTGGTTGTCCCTTGGTGTTGCAAGTACAATGCATCTCTTCCCCAATCTTGTACTTCTCTGAGTTGTCTCATAAAAGGTCGTCCTAATATCATTTTGTAATTACTAGCTTTTCCAAATTTACATATTCCTAGAGTATCTTTGAAATCTACTCCGCATGTAGTCAGCTTAATCTTCTCCAATATTCCTAGGGGTCTTTCTATGTGACCATCTTCTAGTTGAAGCTTCATGCATGTGGATCATAAGGCAGGTTTTCCCTTTTTTCCCAAATCTCTTTTGTAGCTATGCCTCCACCAGCTCCTATGTCTAAGATGGCTTTAGTCATATATCCATTCAAGGTGATGGGTAGGCATGTTTTACCTTCACCTCCCTCACTAAATTCTCCAAATTTATCAATTGTGATTTGAGTGGTTGATGGAACTTTAGCTTCTCTCTTTTCCTTTGTAGGCTCTCCAGTTTCTATTCTCAAGTGTCCAGCTAATTGCTTCCACAATTGGGGCTTGGATCATAGTAATTCTTCTATTCTCAATAAGCATTCTACCTTATTCTTCTTAAGCTCTTTTAGCGACTTGGATTGGTCTCAGCCTTCTCACTAGCTCTGGTGGTCTGATCATTATAGGAATTGCTGGCCTAACTGAATGCATTCTCGATCCTACACCTGGTGGTGGTCTTGGTCTAATGGGTGCTCTATTCACATTTCCTATTCTTGAATTGATTTGGTTGTGCGAATGTACTCCTGGCATAGAGAATTGAACATGAGTTCAATTAGGGATGCTTCATTGACTTGTTTAACCTGACATGGTATTCTCTATTCCTTGATGGGGTCCAAAAGGGTTTTGCAAGGTAGTTGTCTGCTCCCAAGGAGGGAATACAAGAAAACCCATGTATTTCAATTGAGACCTATCAACTTCATCTACTGGCCAATACCTCCTTTGATTTTGATCTACGTACCTGACTCTAGACTCAGCCTTTGGATCCTTCAGCTCATAGATAGTTACTGGGCTTACTTCTTCTCCTCCTATAGGCGAGTCAGTTTGTAAAAGTAGTTCTGAACCATGGATCAAATATACATCCAATAGATAATCATCTTGAGGTATTAGGTCTCCTTTCAAGACTTGAGTCCCTATGGACTCACCCCTTGGGGTAGCCATAGTGTCTCCATCACTAGGTCTCTTGAAAGCTCCTTGTCCCTCTAGTTCCCCTCTTTCATTGATCTAGTCAAGAGTTTCAGTCACTACATAGATCTAACCTATGTTAAAATGCTCTTTTACATTACAGGCATTTTAAGTTCTTTCGGGTTCTTGGGAGTGGTAGGGGTCTGATAAATCAGAGGCCTTGTAACTTGATTTTCCCAATTAACTTATCCAAACCGCAGTACGTTAACATTCAAAACTCTGTTTAATACAAATTACTATCAAGACTCTGGTTGATCTTCTCACAAATTTACTATTCATACTCAGGTTAATACTGTTCACAATGCGTCACGTAGTAATTATTGATTACCCTCGCACAGACGTATATCGACAACAGAACCTTATGTGTTAATCACAAAGTAATGAAATTAACAAAGGTAAGGACGACAATACTCAGACTTCACAAACACTGCACTATGGCTTCTCCACAGATCGCAATCGCCCAGACAGACAGTCTGGCGATCCCACTTATCGTTACCGGAGCGTCACCACAATGTCTTTTTATTAGTTGATAAGTCGATACATCTCTTCACACGACCTTTCGGTTCGTGCGGAATAGGAAACCTTTCAGTTCGTGCGGGATAGGAAAATATAGGAACAATGAAAATACAAAATGCCAATCCAGCGGCTTACACTGGCACGCACGGTGGACTTGAACCCGCAATGGAAACAAAATTTAGGGTTCATCTACTATACCCTGTAGATACATGGCGCGAGCTAATTTAAAAGTTCGGGAAATTTTCTGCTTCAGAGAATCCAACATCAATTTTAAAGTTTCTGGTTCGACTAACTGTGCTTCAGTACGAACATAACTGGCCGCAATGACTTGACTCAGCAAAATTTGTGTCTGCATTTGCAAAAATCCCTCTTGCAGGTAGAAGTCATTTGCAAGGGCTGCGTCACGACTCAATTTCATGTCTTCAATCTGTTTATCGATTCGGGATAAACGTTCTGCTTGAACACCTAACTGTTGCTCTCTTCTCTCTAACTCTTGAGACTGCTATTGAATGGTCCGATAATAAGCATCTCTTGCCTTTTGAATTCCGGCTGCCTCCTTCTAGAGTTGAGCGGTTAAAGTCATCTGGGTTTTAAGAGCATAATTTTTCTCAAACAAATTGGTATTTGCTCTCTGGAGTTCTTCATTAGTCCGCTTGGCTAAATCCGCCATCTCCTGTCCTTTCTGCACAACTTCATCAAGCTGTACTCGCGTTTCTTCCAGTAAATTTCCAAGTGCCACGCAAGCATCCTCTTTATCCTGGACTAATTTCTGCATCACAAGCACTTACTAAATCATCTTTGGCTTTTGATTCAGCCAACGCAACATCTCTTTGACTGATCAACGAATCCTGTTCGGCAAGTCTAGCTTGGAGCTGTTGAATTTGTACATGCAAAGCATGGTTTTCAGCCTTCACTGCATCTAATTCCTCTTGTAATGGAGTAATATCTGCTTCTAATACATCAACTTTGTGTTGTAGTTCTTGTCTGAGATTGTCAGTAACCTCCTTCATCTGCATTGGTAGTTGCTGCGACAATTGGATCAACATACGACCCATGGATGCTAACTCAGTAAACATGGGGACCGCAAGAGAGAGAGGAGGTAGTGGCTAGGATGACGAAGCTGACAAGAGGTGATGGGAAGATGGTGGAGAATAGTTAGGTGAAGAGGATGAGGAATCCGGTGCTTCAGGGATAATAGGTTGAATGGGGACAATGGGCTCGACCGGAGGCATTGGTGGAGGAGTATGTAGAAGACTGTTGGGCACCAACACTATTCTGGTAGGTTGCTGCGTAGTCACTTCAGTCCAGTCAATTACAGCATCGACCAAGGTAATGAATTCATTTATTATCTCTGCAACAATGGCTTGCACATCCACCTGAGTCTGCGGCTAAGATTCCTCCTTAAAAGAAATTGCATCAGAGGCGGTGGCGGATGCACTTGGTTCCTGCTGCTTATTCGGAGAAGATGGACCAGAAGATTCCACATGGATTGAAGTGGCAGTGTCGTGGAAAACCTCTTCTTCATGTCCGGCGGTGGAGCCTTGAACTTGACTCTCAAAAGGGCTTATCCGTCTGCGTTTCTGGTGGAGAAGCTGGAAGAGATCTTCATCATCGTCTTCTGTATCTTCGAGCACTTGGGCAGATTCTTCATGATACAAAATTGGAGCTCTTGGCGAGGGTTGTGCGGCTTGAATGGATGGAAACAGAAAGGTAAGTATATGTGGTAAACGCGAATGCAGAAGCTCTCCCTTGTTAACATGCTTAATAACCGTAACACATTCACGATGAATGCACTGGAAATAGAACGAGGCGAAATTAACAGGCTCATGGGAAGCCATGTCAATCATCGAATAAAACGGGCGTGAAATCCCATAAGTACGTTTCTGTAAATTGAATATGGCAACTAAGAATTGTAATGCGGTTCGATCTAGATCAGGGCAACACAAGATGGCATACTCATTCGATGAGTGCCGTGGGAATAATTCTACCATAGTAGCAATAGGAAGGAGAGGACCATTCTCCATGCCTTCTATGGGCAAACGGAATGCTGCAGCGAATGATGCTAATGTGATTACAATGCGAGATGGTAAACATGTAATCGGCCAACTCTGCTCGGTAGCAGGAGTGGCGACGATGGCAGCAATAATCTGTGCATAATAAGGGTGACACTCCACTGAATGCCAAGGCAATTCAGCGAAGTTCGACAGGCCGCGAATACGCAAGAACTCACTCACGTCATGAGGGAGTCCGTCACGGAAGGTAGCAAAATTAGCTAAAGCTTCAATGATGCGCACTCGAAATCACAAGAACACGAAAACATGGCAAACTTAGGAAACACAACGCTCAGAACACACAGACACAATAGCGATTAACAGGGAAAAGAAGAGGATTAAGTAGACACTCGACAACGGGAAGGGATAAAAAATTCTTAATCATCGCGCGATGTTAAAATGATAACCTTCATAATTACGGTTGGCATGCATGAGTACAATCAATAACACAAGGCGGTGATTAATTATGATTATGTATCAAAACGAGGAGCTTTACGATCTTATTCAATTAACATGCAAAAATAAAAAGAAAGTAAATAACACACGGAGAAAACGAAGGACACGTCAGTGAGAATCAGGTGCTTGGTGATACGGCCGCAACTTTGAACCATTGATCACTTTAGGAAGAGGAACTCCGGACAAGGTAGTCAACCGAAAAGTAGCTGGTCCCACTTGTTCACTGATTTGGTAAGGACCGAACCACCGTAATTTAAATTTCCCAGCCGCACGATTTGATTTAGCATTGTAAAATAGCACAAGTTGGTCCACCGTAAACACAGGAGTCTTGAGGAAATGATCATGAGTCCGGGCTTGCCGCAACTGAACTTCTTGAAGAGTTAGAAAGCTTTCCCAACGATGTTCATCCAAGTTTCTGAGTGCTTCCAACCGAAATGGCAAAGAGTCTTCGGGTAACAGCTTCTGAGTTATGGCCACGCGTGAGCTTGGCACGACAATCTCCATAGGTGCGATTGCTTCCAACCCATAAGCAAGCTTGAAAGGAGTCAGTCCGGTTGCAACTTTGTATGTAGTCCGATATGCCCATAAGACTGTAGGTAGTAATTGATCCCATCTTTCTGGTGATTCCACAATCAATTTGCGAAGCATAGTCAACACCATCTTGTTGGTACTTTCAGCTAAGCCATTAGCACGAGGATAGTATGGGGAACTGAATTTATGCAGAATTTGAAAATTATGCGTTAGTACTTGCATTAAATTGTTAGCAAAGTGTGTTCCTTGATCTGTCACAAGCTCTAGAGGTAATCCATAACGCGGAAAAACATCCTTCATCAGGCATTTTGCCACCGAAACAGCTGTAGCGGACCATAAGGCCTAAGCTTCTGCCCATCTAGTAGCGTAACCTGTGCAAGTCAAGATGTAACGATTGTTGCTAAGGGTCGCTGGTGGTGTGATAGGTCCAATAAAATCAAGGCCCCACTTCTGAAAAGGTTCCAAAGGTAATACAGGTTGTAGAGGAAAAAAGTGTCTCTGTAATGCCTGTCCAGCCCATTGACAAGTGTCGCAGTGCTGCACAAACTGAAGTACATCTTTATACATGGTTGGCCACCAAAGCCCACTTTGTAAAATCTTTCGACGAGTGAGATCTGCAGCAAAATGTCCACTGGAGGGTATTGAATGTGCCATAGTGATGACTGAGTTTGCTTCATGTGGCGGAATGCAACGAAGTAATACACCACTGTGGTCCATATAGTACAACTGTCCTACCAGCAATCAGAATTGGTGACTATAAACTGCAATCTTCCGTCGCATAGCAGGAGGTGTGTGAAGAGGAAGACATCCATCAGTCAGGAAAGTTAACAACGTATCATAATAGGTAGGCTGCTCAGGATGTTCGAGAGATTCATCACGAGCTAGTTCAGTAGCGTAAATTGCTGGTGTGGTATCGTCAACACCCATCGGAGCTTCATCGGAATCCAACCGAGAGAGAAAGACTGCTAAGGCATGGGTTGTACCTGGTCGATGAATCACTTCGTAGTCGAACTCTTGTAACAATAAGACCCAACGAGCCAAGCGACCACCTAAATGTTGCTACCGGAGCAGATATACAAGTGCAGCATGATCCACATGAAAGGTGAATTTGTGGCCTAGCAAATAGTGCTTGAATTTCTTTACAGAATATACCAACCCGAGGCATTCTTGTTCAGTGACAGAATAATTCCTTTCTGCCGGAGCGAGTCGGCGACTTGCATAGTAAACAGGCCGAAACCATTTGTCCATTTGCTGCATTAAAACACTGCCAATGGCTATATCCGATGCATCTACAAAGACATGGAATGGGCGTTCCCAATCAAGAGGTTGCAAAATGGGAGACTGCGCCAATAATCCTTTTAAACGATCGAATGCAGTTTGGCATTTGAGAGTCCATTCGAACTATCATGGAGTACTAGTCATTAGCCGATTGAGTGGTGTTGCTAAATGAGCTAGCCACCATAGATGCCTGCCATGCCACCGGATTTAACCCAAGAAGCGCATAACCTCTTTTAGCGTTGTAGGAACGGGTGCTTCCAACACAGCTACAACTTTGTCTGGATCAACTTGGATACCTTGTGCTGATATGATATGTCCAAGGAGTTTACCACAAGACACCGCAAAAATAGATTTTGTCGGGTTCAGGTAGAGTAGCATTTCTCAAAGCAGCACCGTAAATGATACAGGTGCACCACAATCTTGCCGAATAAGGAGAAGTCATCTAAATAGACTTGCATAAAAGTGGTTAGGTAGGGTGAGAAAAATTTCTGCATACAGCGTTGAAATGTGCTAGGAGCATTTCGTAACCCAAACCACATGACCGTACACGCAAAAACACCCCAGTTTGTAATGAAAGCCATTTTCGGTATGTCTTGTTCAGCCATTCTGACCTGGTTATAACCACTGTAGCCATCCAAAAAGGAGTACATCTCATGCCCGGCCACTCTGTCAAGCATTGTGTCAAGAAAGGGAAGAGGAAACGGATCAAGTACCGTGGCCGCATTCAGTTTCTGGTAATCCACACAGATTCGTAGCTACTTATTTTTCTTAGGAACAATAACGATCGGAGATATCCATTCAGCATGTTCTATTGGTATGATGAATCCCACCTTCAATAACCTATCGAGCTCTGCTTTGACCTGTGCTACATAATTGGGATTCATGCGGTAGCTGGATTGTCTAATTGGCTTCGCTTCCGGCTTAAGCACGACTCGATGTTGATAGATCCATGGATCAAGACCCTTCATATCGCGGTAATCCCAGGCAAAAACATCAGAAAACTCACGCAGGAGTCGGATCAAATCTTCTTGAAATGCCTCTGACAATCCTGCCTTAATCTTCACAGGACGCGGGTTGCTTTCATCACCCAAATTATAGGTTACTAACTGGTCTTCCGGGACATAGAATTGACGAGGTTTCCGCGGATCGTCAGCTGATTGTAAAAGTTGATGTAGAGTAGCTCCATCCATAGCAACATTATCATCTACATCTGTGTCTCCGATCACGGGAACAACCGTACATGCTGTCGGACTCCAGTTATCTGCTACAGCTTGAAGATCTATAGTACCTAAGGAAATCAGATCTTTATTGTTCATCAAAAATGCCTCTTCTTCATCGTCAGATAAGCCATCCAACATATGGACTGGCTCTGCTACATAGGGTCTGGCATGAAGTTCGCAGGGCTGAATGGCATCCAGTTTGATAACATATTTATGGTGATTGTCTTTAAAAGTCAGTTCCTATGCTGACCAATCCTGTATAAGTTTAGCCTGTTTCAACCACGGTCGACGGAAAAGGAGATTGTAATCGAGGCTGGATTCTGGTAGCTCTAAGACTACAAAAGTCATTTTGAACGTTGTACCCTGCAAAGTAATCGGGATATTCTAGACTAATCCCACCGGATGGATGCGGGATTGATCTGCCATTCTGACAAAGAATTGAACGGGCTGGATTTGGGTCCACCCTAACTTCTTGTAGAGAGTTGCAGTTGTTATGTTCACACCGGAACCGCCATCGATTAACACTTGCATAATCTTGTGATTTTTATGCCACACAGTGATTAAGGGGACAAAATGATCCACCGTAGAATCATTTTCCAGTTGTATGGTTGCAGTCGCCAGAGTATTGGAAGATTCAGGGATGACCTGTTGCTGGAATTTTTTCCTAACTCCGGGCACCAGGGCGAGTAGTTGCCCCAAAGGAAGTGTAATTGAAGCCTTCGAGAGAATATCCCATACCTGGTCTGTTGGAATTGCATTCTTCACTGGTTCCGATGATGATTCTCTTGTTACTGGAGTAGAGTCTTGTTCATGCGCTCTCACATTTGGCAGGGGAACTTGTGTCACCAAGATTGGATTGGGGAACACGATCGGCTCTTTGGCGATCCATTGGCTGGCTTTGGTATACATTCGCTGTTGTTCACAGATACCAGGTTCAAACACCTCAGCTGCGGGTTGCAACTGCTTACCGGATCTTGTCTGGACCACTGCTGCTTGCGATTCCACTAGGGAGATATAGACCATGTTGGTCATCGGGTTCTGGTGCTCTTTCTTTTGTTTGTCGTATTCGGTTACATCCTTGCAAAATCTCCGGATGTGACCAATTTCACCGCAAAAATGACATCGAGGTGGTGGCAGAGAAGTATTCTCCTCTGATGTACTGGCCTGCCAACGATTTGCATTGAAGTTGGTATTCCGCTGTCCCCGGTAATTTTGGTATCCTTGCGGTTGATTGTTTCGCATCTACGGTGGTACATATTGGGTTGCGGGTTGACCTGGTTCTTGTATAATGGCGTTTACAGCTGCTCGTCCCTGCACTTTGGCATTATACGCACAATTTTTGGTTGAGTGTCCGGTGGTATTGCAGATGGCGCAATACATCTGATTAAGGACACAGGTAGCACTGGTATGCCCTGGATTTTTGCACTTGGTGCAATACATCTGTTTAGCTTGATCATCTATACCATGCTTACTGGCCTTCAGCCATTCCAAGTCTTCGGTGAATCCCCCAACCTTATGCTCTAGTTGTAGGGCCATCGCAATAACAACATCTAGCATCATAGCACCTACACAACGGATGATCATGATTTGTCTTAGCTGTGGGGTCAAACCATTAATGAACCATTGGGTTATCACATCATCCAGCAGGTTGGCATGCACCGGAGGCAGTTGTCTTAAATGAGTTCTAAATAATGTGGCGTATTCCTGAATAGTCTGGTGCAGCTTCTGTCGATTGTTCTACAGATAGTCGAAGATTTCGGTAGGGTTTTTTTTCAACCAAAACTGCTATAAAAATGCATCTCTTACCGCCTCATAGATAACGAAATGATTGAAATCATACTCTGTTAACCATCTCGCTGCTTCATTGACTAATGTAGACTGGAATACGATGGCCTTGTATGCCGGATCGGGTGGATGGTTCAATACGTAACTTATCTCAAAGGTACACACGTGTGCATCAGGGTTGTCACCTGGAAATCCACCGAACTTTTTGTACGTCACTCCTGTTGGAACAGGTTGAAGTGGAAGTGGTTGTTGTTGTTGTTGCTGTTGCTGTTGCTGATGTTGCTGTTGCTGCTGTTGTTGTCCACTCATGGTGCTAGTGGTGGTACCGTTGCTGTCTCCTGAGTTTTGAGGAGGTGTTTTCGATCCTTCAGAATCTGTATGGTCAGACTGCTCACCTTCCGGCTTGAAAATAGCGTTCAATCTCTTACGGATCTCCAAATCGAAGAGCCTATCCTCAGCTTGGATATCCCAGGTAGGCAAATTTGCCCCAAAGAGTGGTGTCCAAAATGAAGATTCACTAGGAAGTATCACACTGTCACCGGAAAACTGTAAATTCCCTGCAACTGGGACCGAAGTGTCATCGGAATTTGTCAAACTTTCTCCAAAACAGGGTATTCTTTCACCGACAATGATCTCTCTGGGTGACACCACTTTATTCTCGGAGGAGTTCGAATCCTGACCAGATAGTGTCGGGTCAACTACGCACTGTGTCCCTGTACACTCCGAAGTTACTGTACCTTTTGCAGACTGCACCAAAATTACATTGGAATTTGCCGGAATTTCCTCCTGTGTCACCGGAATTTTACCGGAATCGCTACTAAAAAACTCTGTTCCTTCGACAATTGGACTTAACCAGTCTATGCTTCTGCCGACTGGGGGTGTCCCTAACAAATTTGGTACTGTCCAGGGATGCTGGTCTCTCCTGTACTTCAAATATGACTCGTCGGACCGAGTAACCGGCATATATCACGTCTGCACCACTTGCGTACTACTCCACCTTACTGATTATTCATAGTTCTGTGGCACTTTCCCACAGACGGCACCAGTGTTAAAATGCTCTTTTACATTACAGGCATTTTAAGTTCTTTCGGGTTCTTGGGAGTGGTAGGGGTCTGATATATCAGAGGCCCTGTAACTTGATTTTCCCAATTAACTTATCCAAATCGCAGTATGTTAACATTCAAAACTCTATTTAATACGAATTACTGTCAAGACTCTGGTTAATCTTCTCACAGATTTACTGTTCATACTCAGGTTAATACTGTTCACAATGCATCACATAGTAATTATTGATTACCGTCGCACAGACGTATATCGACAACAGAACCTTATGTGTTAATCACAAAGTAATGAAATTAACAAAGGTAAGGACGACCATACTCAGACTTCACGAACACTGCACTACGGCTTCTCCACAGACCGCAATCGCCCAGACAGATAGTCTGGCGATCCCACTTGTCATTACCGGAGCGTCACCGCAATGTCTTTTTATTAGTTGATAAGTCGATACATCTCTTCACACGACCTTTCGGTTCGTGTGGAATAGGAAACCTTTCAGTTCGTGCGGGATATGAAAATACAGGAACAATGAAAATACAAAATGCCAATCCGGCAGCTTACACCTAACTTGTCCATGTAAACTCCTCCTTCGTACTTGACCGAGGGTCTTTGAACTATTTCTGAGTCCATGGAGTTTACCATCCTCGCTACCAACCTATTTATGCCATCAAAGTAAATAAGTACTCCTTGTAGGTTGGTGGATACATATTGTAAAGAGGTACGGTATCATCCCTCGATGGTGGACATGAAGCCCTCCCTTGGAACTGAATGGTGCATGTCCTCTGAGGCCATGGGTAGTTCCTCCTCTGAATCACTTGATGTATTTGAGTAGATCGAGTGATGGCTTGCTTGGGCTACACTTCCTATCAATGAATTGACACTTCTCCGACTACTTAACACCCATCCTGATCTTAAGTTCAATCATCTTTTAGATCTATTTCTTCCCTCTTCTTTCCCTTAGTTTTCTCTTAGATTTCTAAGAGTTTAATTCTAGTCTGCTTGGATTGCTCTAGACGATACCAATGATGGGTGATACGATACTGGACAAACACAATACGATACATATGTTCTCCATGATGCGATACCACTCCAGATGATACCTCTCTAACAATACGATACTGCTATCACAACGATACGATACCAGTAGTGGACCGCGATATGATACTTTAATTTCTCAGGATATGATACTAATAAACAAGGCGATACGATACCAGTGCTTAGACGATATCAAATTCTCACGATATGATACCCAGGTGTGGAACGCGATACGATACCACAATGTGAATGATACGATACCCGTCTTGTTGATGATACAATAGTGCAATCTAGACGATACGATACCACGAAATTCATGGCACGATACGATACCAAGTTTTACATGATAGGATACCTCTATCCAGATAATACTTCACTCTTGAGGATACGATACCAGTGATCTGATACCACAAGAGAGGCACCCACGATAGGATACTTTGGCGAATATCGCGATACTAGGGAATTTTGGTATCGTGATACTAAAACTCAACCGATCGCGATACTGCAGCCAAAAGTGACCAAAAATTAAAATTTTTTTGTGCAATGTGTTTTTCTCTCTCTCCTCTTCACTCTTAGCCCACTGTCCAACTCAAAAACGCACTCAAACCCTTCTATCTTACCCTCTGATACTGCATATTTGTTCAGTCACGTCTGTGTGTGTTTTTTGATGTTTCAAGTTTACAGGACTAACACGCTCACCTTCAAGAGTGTCTCTTCCAATTTTTCCCCTTAACTAATAGCTACACTCCAAGTTCTCTGTGATACTGCTTCTACGATCCCAGTCGCGGCTGCTCTCCATGATACTTTTCAAGACATGTGACTTGAAATTTAGTGTTTTTTTTGGGTTTTATGGCCTTGGTTGACCAAGTGCCTAAACTGAAAAGAACTAAATTTTTTGGGATTTTCTCAAGGTATCTCACCTATCCTATTCCTACTTCTCTCTCTTCCCAAAACCCTAACTCTTTCCTCATTTCCACACTCCTAAACCTAAAAACTCATTACACACACTACACAAGTGTGAAGTAACAAGTGTTGAAATGTCTTGTGATTTGCCACTAGCTGAATTCACCTCTACAAGTATGACTCATTCACTCCATAGCTATAACCATCACGAAGGCACCTTGATTGGGCTAATCCCCGGCACGTGTACCTAAGTCATAAGCCTTAGGGACTTGTGTCGATGAGACTCTACCTCAATTGCCCCACAAGTGCATATAGTGGTGGATTAATACACATTTAATTATCAATCCGAGAGATTAGACATACCAAGCATATGAAGACATGTGCACACATGATGGCAAGTGAAGTGTCAATGCTACAATGCAAGTGACTTGTCTCAGCTACCTCTCCAACTCACTAATTCTCTAAAAATGCACATCATGGTCCAATTACAACAATAAGCACAAATTTGAACTTTTCTCTCAGCTTCAAACTCCAAATATGGTCAATAATGGGTTCATTTCGAAGCTCTCGATGAGACACATGTAATGACACTATATTTTCAGTCGAATCTGGCAAATGCACTTCAAGTTATGAGCAAAATAATGAAGGGTGGAAAACACCAACACCTACTCCACAACTCCTCACACACACACTATAGTAGTTCAAAAGCAATGGGAAAGAGTAGACAATAGTCCTAGACACAGATTTCAAGCATGAAACACACACAAAATCTCTTCGAGAAGATGATAATCAGCAAGGAAAAGGAAAATTCGAAAATCAACTTCAATTCTCACAATTGCAAAAAAGTCTCTTTACAAAGAGTCACCAAGTGACTTATATACATGTGCCCTAAAATTGGTCCTTTCACACAAGAGACTCGCACTTTTGTTGAAAGAAACTAATTTCCTACTATGTTACAAGCATTATGTTATAATAACTAGGGATTATGAATCTAGAGGACTCCTCTAACGCATTTACATGGCTTCATGAGGTTTTCATAGAAATTTGAAGAAGAAAAGTTATGCTCATAATTTGAACATTTTTGGGGCTCTCTTTTTTGTGCTTCTTTACTATGCAACAATCATATTTAGGCATCATATATCATAGATTACCAATCAATCATTACAATACATTATATAATAAACCCATGAGTCTTTGATTCAAGTTGCATAAGGTTGAATGATACAAACATGATTAACATCATATATGGAACTACAATTTTTATCATAAAACACTAGGCATTGTCTTGATTCCACTCCCATGCAGTAATCTTCATTCCCTAACCTACATTTACCTACATAAATGAGGACAAAAAAATGAAATTAGTTGAATAAAAGACATGGAAGGGCTATGAAAACATGGTTTGTATACATTACCTTCAAAAGCATTCCATAAACTTTGCACATGGTGATCTTCAATTGCAACTTGCTCAATGGAGAATTTTCTAAATAATGCCATCCTTACTCTACATGCTAGATCTCGTTTTGAGTAGTTGGATCCTCTTGATTCAACCCCTTCATTATCATTTGGATGTGGATCTTCCTGGTCATTAGGTTCACTCTCACCTTGTAATTGAACAAAATTATGAAGTAAAAAACAAGCACTAAATATCAAGGGGACCATAGGTAGATCTACATTGACATTTTGTAGAATCCTCCATAGGTTTTTTAAGATCCCAAATGCATTTTGAATTTTTACTCTACCCTTTGATAATTTCTTCTCAAATGCTCTCTTTTCTCTCAGATGATCACCTACTCGACTACGGAATGGTTTCACTAAGAAACTTCTTGCCTTATAAGCTGAGTCACCTAAGAGAAAAAGGTCATATTATCTCACTTGAACTTCCTATGTTGGTGAGTTAAGAACCAATCCTTGTTTTAATTGTTGATACAAAGAAGACTCTTTGAAATGTGTGGAATCATGCATTCCACTAGCTTCCTTGAATCCACAATGAATTGAAGTAGGACACTAGGAAAACCATGTCTATATATGTATTGTGTGGGATATAAGTCCTCATTTGGCTTCCTATACAAGCATATATGTGTACCATCAATGACACCTACTATTTGAGGAATTTGTTTCAAAGACCTAAAGTCCTCCATAATGGTTTGTAAACATTCATCTTTAGGAAAACTGTTCCCATGATGATCACACATAGATTTACTACTTAGAATTATAGAAATTATGATTGTATACTTTCTAATTGTGATGTCACCTATTCCAAAAAGTGAAGACATTGTGCTCCTGTTATGACCTTGTGCTAGTCTCCATAATACACATGCTAAGGCCAATTCAGGTGTTATGACCTTGTGCTAGTCTCCATAATACACATGCTAAGGCCAATCTCTTACATAAATGGATGATTGTGACATGGATAAGAATGGAGAAACTAAGTGTTGCAGAGCAAAGAGGCACAAAAGGGAGCCCCAAAATTTTCAAATTAATGGCCATATTTTTCTTCTTCAAAATCCTAGGAAATTCCCTAAAAAATCTATGTAAATGCACTAGAGGAGTCCTCTAGATGCATAATCCCAAATCATTGTAATATAATTCTCGTAAAATGGTAGGAAATTAGAGACTAGCTAATAAAGTGCCGGTCACTTGTGTGAAAGGACCATTTTTAGGGCACATGTATACAAGTCATTTTGTGACTCTTTGTAAAGACTTTTGCCATTGTGAAGAAGGAGAGCTCTTGAATTTTGAATTTTCTTCTTTCCTACAGATTTTCATCTTGTCTATGATCTTTTGTGTGTGAAGCTTGGAATGTGTGTGTAGGACTGTTGTCTACCCCTCCCCACCACTTTTGAGCTATTGTAATGTGTGTGTGAGCAAGTAGGAGTTGTGGAGTGAGTGTGTGTGTTTCCCGCCATTCATTGTTTTGGTCATAACTTGAAGATCAATTGTCAGATTCGAGTGAGAATACCACCAGTAGATGCGTCTCAGAGAGCTTCAAAACAGACATGCTATTGGTCTTATTTGGAGTTCAGAGCTGGGAGAAACATTGGAATTTGTAATTACTATTGTAAGTGGTATCGCGGCAGACACTTTCAGAGGTTAAGTGAGTTGTAGAGGTAGAGTAGTCTTTTCTCATGCATATTGGCTGAACCACTTCAATTTTCATCATGTTTGCACAAGTCCTCATACACTTGGTTAGGTCGGTTCATCCGATTGATAATTAAGCATGTGTCAATCCACCACTATATGCACTTGTGTGGCAAACGTGATTTAGTCTCCTTGGCACAAGTCCCTAAGACTTCGTGACTAAGGTACACACGTTTTTGGTACCGTTTCCAGGGACACGCCCAACCAAGGTGCCTTCGTGATGGTTATAGCTCTAGAGTGAAGAAATCATACTTGTAGAAGTGAATTCGTTCAATGGCAAGTAGTGAGACACTTCAACACTTGTTACTTCACATCCTGGAGGTGTGTATAATGAGTTTTTAGGTTTAGGGTTAGAAGAGAGGGAGAGGAGAAAGAGTTAGGGTTAGGTTAGGAAGAGATTTGGAGTAGAAGTAAGTGGAAAAGTACAAAGAAAATCCCAAAAAATTACCAAGATAGTGTAGGATAGGCCTCAGTCACCAGAAACTATAAAAACCAAAAATTTGTAGTTCATTTCTCATTTGCTCCGAGAGTGGTATCATCTGCAGTTAGCGATCAGTATCGTGCTTGTGATATCGCGCTAACCAAGCCTTCATGCTACCTAGGGAACTCAAGGCTCAAGTGGGGTATCACCAAGGTAAGCTACATCAAGATTTCAATATCAGAAACACTGTAGAAGTGCATTAACACGTGATTAAAAGCGTATCCAGTATCGCGGGGTGGAATAGAGAGTTCTCAAAAGTTTTTTGAGTGAGACAGAGGGTTGGGAGTGAAGAGGAGTGAGAGAGAAGTCAGGGGGTGTATTTGTTTTTTTGCATTTGGAGCTATTTTGGCTAGAGTATCGCGATTGGTAAAGTTTTGGCATCATGATACCAAAATTCCCTTGTATCGCGATACTCACCGAAGTATCGTATCGTCGCATACCACTTGAGGTATCGCGATACCATTTCTTGGTATCGTATCGTCAAGTTGGTATCGCGATCGCGATCTGCCAGTGGTATCGTATCGCAGTCCACTTGGTATTGTATCGCCCGGGTCACGGTATCATATCATTGACCTAGCGGTATCGTATCACGTACAAACCCAGTATTGTATCGTTAACCCTCGTGGTATCGTATCGTGTGTCTTGGAAGTACCGTATTGTGCAGGACTCTAGTATCGTATCGTGCATTGTTGCGATATCGTATCGCGACAGAGCACCGATATCATATCGTGAGCAGTCTTGGTATCATATCGTGAAGAATTTTGGGATTGTATCGTGCGGGTCTGTGGTATCGTATCGCTAACTGCACTGGTATCGTATCGTCAAGATTTCGAGTATCGTATCATGCTCTACAATAGTATCGTATCATGTCTTCGGGTGGTATCGATCGCCTGAGACACATAGTATCGTATCGCCAAGAGCAGTGGTATCACATTGAGTGAAAAGCAGTATCATATCATTCTGCCCTCTAGTATCGTATCGTTGACTACCAACGTATCGTATCGCGACCGGTAGTGGTATCGTATCGTCGACAAACTGGTATCGCCTAGTGCAGTATCACCTAAGTGGTATCGTCCAGAACACTTTGATCATTTTCAAGGGTAGAGTTGAGACAATTGAGGAGCCACTTAAGGAGAGAGTTAGAGCCCAAGACACCCTCAGGAGGGTGAATGAACTTGAGGTCAGGAAGAGTTCTAAGTAGCCAGAGAAGTGTCATATCATCAGTAGGAAGTACCGCTCAGGTCAGTCACCACTCTATCTATTCCAATACCTCTAGTGATTCGGAGGAAGAGATACCCATGGCTTTAGAAGACATGCAAGGTCATGTTCCCGAGAGAAACTTCATGTGTACGGTAGAAGGGCAGTACCGCACCTCTTTGCAATATGTGTCTACCAATGCCTAGGAGATTCTTATCTTCCTGGATGGGTTAAATAGATCAGTTGCTAGGATGGTAACCTCCACCAATGCCACAATTGTGCCCAGACCAGCTGTCAAGTATAAAGGAGGGGTGTATATGGATAAGTTGGGTCACATCTATGTGGTGACAGAACACCCGGAATTGATCAATGAGAGAGGGGAATTGGAAGGACAAGAAAATTCACAAAGATCGGACCCTGGAGAGTTAGTAACTACTCCTAGAGGCAAGTCAGTAGTGACACGAGTCTTGAGAGGGGATTTGATACCTCAAGATGACTACTTATTGGAGGTCTACTTGATCCATGGAGCAGATTTACTGCTACAAACTGACTCACCTACACAAGGACGGGAAGAAAGCACGATGACATTTTACGAGTTAAAAGATCCTGAAGACGAGCCTAGAATAACATACCTATACAAGAACCAAAGAAGGTATTGGCTTGTCGATGCCTTAGATAGAGCTCGACTGAAGTATATGGGCTTGCCTGTATTCCCCCAGCGAGAGCACGCACCTACCTCTCAGAATCCTTTTGGGATGCAGCATGAGTCAGAACATACTATGTCAGGACAAACAAGCCATCGGAGTGTTCCCAACAGAACACATGTACAATTTACAATGCCTGGAATGCGAGCACACAATCAGACACACCCTGAATCAGGCAACCAACACCGACCACCAGTAAGACCAAGACCACCACTAGGAGTGCAACCTAGAATACCCTTAATTAGACTAGCAGTCCCTGTAATGCCAAGACCGCCAGAGCCCATGAGAAGATTAAGACCTATTCGGGTGGCCAAATGCATGAGAGATCATTACGATGGATTGGGAGAACCTTACGACCACATTGCTGAATTTAAAAAACTAGTTCTAAGAGTTGAAAAAGTGGATGACTTCTTTGTGCAGTATGAATCCTTTGGACTCGCACTCATAGGAATGGCTCTGACGTGGTTCTAGTCATTAGATCCCAATCAATTTGGAGATATTGAACAATTCTTTCAAGAATTCATAGGGGAATTCACTAAGAGAGGGATTAACTCCTCATCTTTAATCCATAGCTTTAAACAGAACCCCAACGAAACTATAAAAACAGCTGCATGAAGATTCAATCAATATGTGGATAGATGCACAGTGGCAGAAAGACCCACGCAGCAAAAAATGATCTCATTATTTTTGGATGGACTAACCAACGAAACTTTAAGAATGTTAGTCTACGTAAAGAGGCTACAGACGTTGAGTGAATGTCTTCAAGAGTGCATTGACCTAGAGGACAATCTGGCAGAAGATCTCAAGAGTACAACCAGTCCCACTAAATCAGAAGACACTCGAAGCACAGTAACCTCCAACTCAAGTAATGTAGAAGAATTAGCAGAGCTAGTGGCGAAGAAGTTAGGAGTTCAAGGACAAAGGAACTACCAGCATCCTTCACTAAGAATACCCATGTTGCGAAGATGTAGCCTATGTGGAGGTGATCACCCCACTCACATGTGTGTGCCAGGAGGAATAGGTGTACCTCAAGCTTACCCTTATAATAGGCAGCCCCATCAAGGAACTGCCTTGTATTGCCACATAGAATAGAAATACACCAACCATACCACAGAGAATTACACATTCAATAGACAAACACGGCCTTTACACCCACCACAATATCGGCCATATGGAAACCACCTAGAGAGCCAGGCAGAGAGATGCCTAGGTACAATCATTACCCGACACCACCAGGAGTACCTAGACCATATGACCAAGTACAAAGTGGAGGCACTCAACCTGTACTTGGACCCCCAACTATCACTTCCTCAGCATGTAGTGCCTATCAAGTACGCTCAACCAGAGGAAAACTTAGAAAGAGCCATAGTGCCAGCATCACCAATGGCCAGTATAGAATCAATGAACCCCAGATACGAGCAATCCCAAGGAGATTACTATTCCTATGATGCTAGTATAATGGAGTACGAGCAATTTTATGACCCGCAATACTATGGATACAAAGTATATGACAATATCTATGCACTAGAGGTGGCGAGATTAATGTACACCGCACCTAAAGCACAGGCACCTGTAAGACCACCCATCTGATCACCTGTGCCAAGAGGACCATGTTATAGATGCGGAGGAGACCACTTTATCAGAGAATGAACTCGGCCATACAACCCACCACCTCTTAGGACTTGGGAAGGGTATTGCAATGATTGTGGAAAGGAACATCTCTTCCGCGATTGCCCAAAAAATCCCAACAAGGCTCAAGACACTGCACCTATTAATGTGATAGAGGTGATAGAAGCATCGGAAAGCGACAAGGAATACATTGTACCATTAAAGGCCATTACATGAGCACGAAAAAAGGAAAAAGAAGGAAAACGAATGGACCTTGAACTAGGGAACAGTAAAACCTTAGACCCTAGAATTCAAGTAGTGGAAGACTCAGAAGACCCAGGCGAGAGTACTCAAGCAACGAAAAGCCAAAAGTGGAAGGAAAGAAGAGAAAATCTCAAGGAAAAATGGATGAAAAACAAAAATCATGAAGACAAGAAACATACACGAAGCCATAAGAAACCTAAAGAACCAGAGATTCGGGAAGAAGTTCCCATTCCATCGCCTATCCGAGAGTTAGAAAAGCCAAGATCAATTCTAGCCGACCCAAAACCGGATGATTTGGACATGCGGTTGAAAGCATACCAAGCGAGAATAAAGAATGGACCGAATGTGGAGCAACACGAAAAGCTTTACCCACAAGGAGAGTTAGAAAAGGAGAGGCTTGCGATATGTAGAAAACTCATAGAGGTAGCACAAGCAACCCTAGAAAAGATAATTCCTGCCCTCCTTGAGACAAGGATATCGGAGGATCAATACAAGGAGTGTATTGAAGCCAAGGACAAGAAACGGAAAGAGAAGGATGATAAACGTGAGCTATTGAAAACCCAGGATGAACCTATCTCCACAGTTCCGGATTTAGAGGCTAACTGGCCAAAAGAATTGTGGAATAGAATCCGCAAAGAACAGTGGAAAAGGAATGGAGTTGTTAAACCTCCTTTTGAGGAATTAGAAGTAGAAGATCACCAACTAGGGCCTAACATGGAAGAAATATATGAGGAAGTATCGAGACTAGACCGAAATAGGGAAGAAGCTAAGAGCATTTCAACCCTACCAAATTACATGGGATAGTACGAAAAAGAATCCATAATCTTCGGTGCGCCCATAGTACGAGGAAAAGTAAAGGGAAACTCAGATAAGAACTCATACAATCTAACAGAACTTAAAAAGACCAAAGTACAATGCCAATTGACTGTGGAAGAACTACTCCGTGTTAAACCACAATAAACAATTAGCAGGACAACTGGAGTTAGAGCAGGAGAAGAACGAAAAGGAAAGCAAGGGAAATGAAAACCCATCTAATGTACAAATCCCTGTGGACAAGGTTGGAGAATTTAGTGAAGGAGACGAGGGTAACACATGTCTACTTGTCACTTACAATGGCTATGTGATCAAAGCCACACTAGACACAGGAGCGGGAGTAGGTATTGCTACCAAAGAGATTTGGGAGAAATGGGGGAAGCCTGCCTTACGACCCACTCATATGAAGCTTCAGTTAGCAGATGATCATGTTGAAAAACCATTGGGAATATTAGAAAAGATCAAATTAACCACCTGTGAAGTTGAATTTGAGCATACTTTAGCCATCTGTCAATTTGGAAAAGCAAATAACTATGAGATGATATTGGGACAACCCTTCATGAGACAGCTTAGGGTAGTGCAAGATTGGGGACGAGACTCTTTATACCTCCAACATCAAGGAAACACCACCAAGATAAATTTGCATACCTTTGCGTACAGAGATGTACCACCACTACAATGGAACCCCATACATAAGGAAGAGGATGATTTGTCTATCCATAGTGCTGGATCAAGCGATCAACCTTGGATGCATAAGGACGTCCAATTATGGATGTGTAAAGAAGCCAAGAAAGAGGATAATAAGAGCAGTTATGGCCTATAGGACATCAAAATTTTCGACCGGTAGAGGACCCATTGTACATGCCTCAAATCTTTCCTTATGAAACATTTGAACCGCACGGATGGATGGAAGTCCTAGCAACCTTGGATGTATGTGTGAATGAAGAAGTTCTGACGATGAATGAATGTGTGGACGAAGAAGGCTACAATGTAAATTTGTACATGGTTGTCCTTCAAGAAGTAGAAGCAGGAGAAATATTGGAAAAGGAGTGGAAAGAAGAATACGAGAGCATAGAGATGGAACCGGAATTTGATTCTAAAGAATGTTACCTAGAAGCCATTCAAACCAAAGACAAGTATGGAATGACCGAAGTGTTAGCAATAGAAACAGCCCTTGTAGTACCAAAACAGGAGGAAAGTGTGAGTAAGATCGAACCAAATCCTAGTCTTTTTGAGGTACCGGAGCATTTCAAAAGATATGAAGTTGAAGAGAGAAAAATAGCTATCCAAATGCCTAAGAGAGAGGCGAAAGAAGGAGAAGCATACGACAACAAGGAACAAACGAAGAAAATCATAGTAACTATAGAAGATGGAGAAGAAAGATGTACATACATAGGAAAAGACGTGTCAACAGAAGAGGAAGAAGAATTGATACAGTTGATCCGAGAATATCGAGATGTATTTGCTTGGACATATAAGGATCTCAAGGGAGTGGAACCCTCCATTTGTTCTCATAGAATACCAATGACGTCAGAGGTAAAACCATCTAAACAATGCCCTTACACCTATAACGAGGTCTATGCTGCTAAAATAAAGGAAGAAATAGACAAGCTATTAGCTGTTGGATTCATTTATGAAATAGAACATACTGAATGGGTATCACCACTAGTGGTTGTGCCTAAAAAGAACGGAAAACTCAGAGTATGCATTAACCTGAAAAAAGTCAATGCAGCCATGATCCGTGATAGCTATCCATTACCTATCACCGACCACCTATTGGAAAGAGTTGTAGGAAAAGAAGTCTATAGCTTCTTGGACGGATTCTTTGGATACAACCAAGTAGCTATTGCTACTGAGGATCAACATAAGACCGCATTCGTGACGGAATGGGGAGTCTATGCTTTCAGAGTGATGCCCTTTGGACTCACTAACGCACCTGCTACTTTCCAAAGATTGATGTGTCATGTTTTCAAAGAATTCCTAAAGAAAAGTATGGAAGTGTATGTGGATGACCTATGTACATATTCAAATCAAAGGCAAGACCACATTCCAGAATTATGGAAAATATTTGATAAATGTCGACAATATAGAGTCTGCCTGAATCCCGAGAAGTGTGTCTTCATGGTAAGACAAGGGAAGATCTTGGGACACATAGTGTCTAGGAACGGAATATATATAGATGAAGACAAGATCAAGGTCATTTTAGAACTTCTTAGACCAAAGAATGCAAAAGAAGTGCAAGCATTTATGGGACATTGTGGATACTATCGCCAATTTATCCACATGTATGCCATAATTGCCAAACCCTTGTATGGATTGTTGACTCAATTCACTTGCAAGGAGGAATGCGAAAAGGCATTCAACGAGTTAAAAAGGTGACTTAGCATGGCCCCAATTCTGAAAATGCCGAATCGAAACAAGCCTTTTCATATTCATGTGGATGCTTCAAATTATGCAATACGATGCATCTTAGCTCAGCCGACAGATGAAGGAAAGTTAGATCATCCAATTGCCTATGCAAGTAGACAACTGAATCAAGCCGAGAGAAACTATACAACTATGGAGCGAGAGGGATTAGGAATGGTGTATGCTGTAAAGAAATTCAGACACTATTTCTTAGCCAAAAAATTCAAGTTCTTCATAGATCATCAAGCCTTATTGTACCTAGTCAATAAGCCTTGAACACGGATAGACTTGTGAGATGGTTTCTGTTATTGATGGAGTTCGACTTTGAAGTAAAAGTGAAAAAGGGAAATACCCATGTAAGAGCAGATCACCTCTCTAGATTAACACATGGAGAACCACCAAGTGGAGTACCAGATGATCTGCCAAACACTTACCTGTTTAATTTGGAAATGTGCCCAAAGTGGGCAGAGAAGCTAATTCCAATACTCACTCATGGCCCACAACACTCAATTAATAAAGAAAGTAAAAAGGAAATTCTGCAATCACGTAACTTGCACATTATTGCAGGAAGTGTATACCATAAGGAACCCAACGGTGCACTATCGAGATGTGTTGAGGAAGACGAAAAAATGAAGTTGATTGAACAAGCCCATGCAAACAAATGGAGGATGCACAAAGGAATTCATGGAACTCTAAGAGAATTGAAATGACTAGGAGTATACTGGCCTGATATGCCTAAAGATGTCCATGATTATGTCAATAATTGTGGAGAATGTCAGGAAACCATACCAGATGATCACACATCCTTACCCTTCTCTACAATAGCACCCAAATGGAGTGAAACATTAGTGAAATTCCTAAAGACACGAGAACACGAGGAAGGAGTCAGCTTAGCAAGGAAAGTTCCCTAGAGGAAATGAGTAAGGATTATGTAATCATGGAAAGATAATTGTTCAAGAGAGGAAAAGATAATCAGTTACGGCTATGTGTGCATGAAGGAGAATACTTACCCATATTAGAAATGGCACATGCAGGTGCTGCAGGAGGTCATTTTTTAGCCGAGAGAACTATAAAAATGATACTCTTCGTGGGCTTGTGGTGGCCAATTCTACATATCGATGCTGACACATATGTTCGAAGTTGCGAGACATGCCAAAGGGCCAAATATCCGATTAGACTCGACGACATGCCATTAAGACCTATGGTGTGTGCTAGAGCATTTTCCAAATGGGGTATTGATTTCATAGGACCCATTAACCCACCAGCCAAAGGGTCACATGCCGAATACATAATAGTAGCCATGGATTATTTGACTAAATGGGTGGAGGCAAAGGCTACTAGAAAGAATGATGCTCAGACCACTGCTAAGTTTCTTTTTGAGCACATCTGCACTCGCTTTGGATTACCAATTGAGATTGTGAGTGATCGAGGAACGCATTTCATTAATGAAGTTATAGAGTCCTTAATGAATGAATTCTTAGTGATCCATAAAAAATCAGCCCCTTATCACCCTCAAGCCAATGGTCAAGCCGAAAGTTCCAATAAGGTGTTATGCACAGTATTAACAAAGATAGTCAATAGTGGAAGGTCAGACTGTGACAAACAATTGCATCATGCAATTTGGGCCTTGTGAGTCGCTTACAAGACTGCCATTGGAACTACCCCATTCAACCTCGTGTATGGACAGAACGCAATCCTACCTATCGATTTTTTAGTGCCAACCTTGAGAGTAGCCCAATAGTATGAATGGACAAGACATGAGTTATCAAAGCAACTAGACCAAATCGGGAAGCTACATTAGACAAGAATATAAGCGGTTGCAAGAATTTATGCTACCAAGAGAAGAAAAAATGCATATTATGATGCACACATAAAAGACAAAGGACTAAAAGAAGGAGACTTAGTTCTCGTCTACACCTTGAAGCAACATGCCAAGAAATTACAAAAATGCGAATATGGACCTCTAATCATCAATAGGATTTCCACTAGTGGAGCAATTAATCTAGCTACTCTGGATGGAGATATTCTTCCTAACTACATAAGTGGATGTCGGGTAAAATGATATATGGAGCCATTGACGGACCAAATGTTAGCACGCCTCGTAGGTGTGCATAATAGGAAGAGAGAGGAAGAGTGGATTAGAGAGGAAGCACGGCAATAGCACGGCAAGAAGCCTTAGAGCGTATCAAGAAACGGAAAGAGTGGATAAGGCAAAGAGATGAACGATACCTACAAGGAGAAGAGCCTATTCCCATGGCTAATTACCAGGTTCATAAGTCTGACACAACCAATGTCTGCATGCCCTAGCCTTACTTAAACCTAGGAATTGGAACGATGGAATACCAGCTAATAGACGCCTTGATAGATTCAGGAGCAGCACTCAGTTGCATACGAAGTACTATCATCACGAATCTTCAAACGATTATGACACCCACAAAAGCACACATGATAGGTGTGGGAGGTCAAGTTATAGAATGCATTGGAGAAGCCAGTGTATCACTCCACCTAGGAAATTCAACTATGGAACAACGAGTTCTAGTGTGCAAAGATGAGGATCTAATAGAGAATTTGATCCTAGGACAAGACTGGATCATTGAGAATGAGGTGAGCATCCACCTAGCTGAAGGATATATTTCGGCCAAAATAGGACACAAGGAAATTTTTAATCTATTAGAAGAGAGACCCTCTCATATGCAGGACATCCTCCAGAGTGAGAGGCCAGTCGTAGAAGAATCCAAGGCAAATGTTTCCATAACGAACCAACCAGAAGAAGATCCGGTGACAAAAAGGAGTTCAACTTACAAGGTACCCAAGGAGAAAGTAGATTCATCCTACTTGACTAGTGAACAGAAGGGAACCAAGGAGGACAATACTCTTACAGCCTCCCATAAAAAAGAGAGTGCAGCAGAACCGAAATCCACTATCAGCTTCTCGCAATCAAGAAATGCTAACCTCAAGTGGGTTCGCAAGGATCGAATGAAGAAATCAAAGATGGCAACACCAGTACAAGTCATTCATCATAGGAGGACAAGGGCAGACAAGGGTTCTTCTTCACTGTATACACTCTTAGTCCAAGGGAAATATGTGCTTGTGTTTTGCTCCAGCTTCCCAAAATTACTTCACTTGCTTTTCTTCAAATCACCAAATTGTATGTGAATGTACTCCCAAGTGCTTCCTTACTCACATGCTCCTGTGCCACTTAATTCCCAATTCCCCTCTTTTCTCTTACTCTTGCTCCTACCCTTAGCTCCTTCCCCGCACTCCCTCACGTGCACCTATACTCGCATACATACACTCATATGTGCACTCCTTCATGTATTCATGCATGCATTTAAACCTATGCTTACATGTATGCACTCTCCTTCCCTTACTCCACCTCACGCTTATACCCAAATACACACCGGTCCACACAACTCCCCATGCACACCCACTCTTTTTCATACACACATTCACACACACTCACATATATAGTTGCACACCTCTCTGACATGGACACTCACCCTCCCCCGCATGCATTCACTATTAGTCCTTACCCCTCTTCCATGCATCCGCTTCCTCATACACACACTCACTTACACACACATACACTTATACACTCACTCTTTCCTACTCTCATTCCACCACACAACCACACTTAGACACGCTTAAAGTAATGCCTGGTCAAGGCTGAATGAAGTTATAATTGAGATTAATGCATTTCTCTCGGCAAGTGTTGCACAATGTTGCATTCGTGAGAGAGGAATAACTTCGGCTTCAGTTGCTGGTTACCTCCATAAAGTCAATAAATGTCATCACTACATCGGGTATCTCGAGCGTATGCATCCCTTACTACGGTAGCATCCAATTCAAGGTTTATTGATGCACAGACAACGAGTACTTTCCTGACAAGTAAATAGGTTTCCAACAAATGTCAACAACCATATTCCATATAATAGCAATACAATTGAAGTAACGAGTCGTCAGCAAAACTATAAAATTTTCTGAATGACACGAGTCACATGCTTGTTGGTAGTATACCTCCCTTTGACACTTTACTAATGAGGATTAACACCATCCCGATGTCAACTATTTCAGGCAATTTTCTAGCTGAGCATACATTGCTGAACATAGGGGAATCATTGAGCATCATTGAGCTTACCTCCTTTAATACCCACCATGTGATGATTTATCATGATTTGTCCATGCCGATGCACAATAGAACAAGACGTGGTTATACCTCTGTTCCCGTCAGAGCAGCATGGAGCGATGAGTGTGTAGTATGTATGTGGCATGCTACAACTTATTACAAGTGGGCAACACTACCATAGTTATGCATGCATATGGAGGGCGATTCCAGTCACTTAATTACGTAAAATCTCACCATAAACGGGAAAGAGCGAAGGAATTAATTAGAACAGTAAGTATCATTACTCATGATGTAAAAGAAGCAAGCGCAAGAAGTGATCAACCATCATATACACTGGATCGGTTTGCTTTGGTTCTAACCCATAGCATGTGAAGCCCTCCAATGAGTAGACTAAGATTTTATCATGCCAAAACAATTTATTAAGGCCACAACCACTTCTGTGTGCGATCACCAGTTGTGCTTTTAACCCACTCTAATGCAATCGTTTTGCTTCCCTCTATGAAAACAATTTTGGACACGATATATTCATTGAACCGCAATCGAATTTCCACACAGACGATGCGCTGATGCATATAGCTCTTCAGTTCGTATGCAATAAGTATATCATTAAAAGTACCTACAATCCCCTGTTCATTCCAGTGCAACATTATACATGAACCAGAACATTCCTTCGAACTCAATTGTTGCACACAAGATTTTTTCAAACATGCATCCCTTATGGAGATGATTAAAGAACATGACTGTCATTGTCAAGATCGGCGCCTTACTGTATACAAATATATTGAGTCATGTCGGATCACGTACTTCAACCATATTTTTAATGAGATCACAACAAAACAAATGGACAGATAGAGCATGCTAGGCTGAACCTGGTATGTTGAGCATGGTCCTCAAATCACACAATTGATAGAGGTTTGATCGAGCAGCAACCCCACATGGCAAGCGAGAGGAAAACGACGATATCGATTCTTGTAGACACATCTGTTCCGTCAACACTTACAGTTCGCCTCCATTGAATGATCTCCTGTGCATGACCCCCGCAGTCTTGGACCTCCTCGGGCAGTTGCTCGAGTTCTTCCCCTCCCCTCCCAAACAACGTGTGCCTGTACAGAACCCACCGGGAGAGAGAAAAAACACCCGCCTGTTGTTCCCCACTACAACCCGCAGCGAAGTTTCAAAAAGTCTCTCTCTTTCCACTGCCCCCTCACCTCCAGCACACTGAACAGAAAAGCGTTCTCTCCTTTTTTAGACAATGCCCCCCCCTCTTTTGTTGGTTTGCCCCTTGCAGATAAGGACGGACATGCCCCCCTCTCCTTTTCTGTAGCTGTTTTTGTCCTCTCTGAACAATCCCCTTTTCCGTTCTGATGGGACCCTTCCTCCCAACCACTACGGGTAGAAAAGAAAAGACCGACGGGCCCTCCTTAAGTTAGCAACAACACATTGTGGTACCATGGGGAAAGATGAGTCATCCACACCAATTCTCATGTGGATTTCCATGTCATGTTTGGTCTGAAGCATATATTCATAATCCCAATGTGATTGATGGCTGGTGCTTTCCTTGATTTGCCATATTGCATTTGCAATATCTCTGTAGCTCAGTGATGAGTAGCACCTCCTTTAATGTCAATCCGGGAAGACGTGAGGATGGTATGAAGACCTCGAGCAAGTGGAGGCACAAGTGCGTGAGTGCGAAGCACACAAGCATGCACACACATACACACACACGCGCACACACGGCAAGACAAAGAGGGAGAAGCAATGGAGTTCTTAGATTACTTTCAAAAAGCTCTTACAAGTTCGTTTCAATTACAATCTACCTCTAAAATGAGCTCTCTAGCTCCTTTTATAGTTTTTGACTAGCTTTGGCCCTATCCAGACCTAGTGTCCGGCCTAGTTAAAAATTAGGTTCCAGGGCTTATTTGAGGGCTCAAACGAGATCTAAAAATTACGAAAATTGGTAAGCAACTACTTCTAAGGCTCCTCAAGCTCGAGGACTCCTCGGCTTGCACAAAATGGAGCTACAAAAATATGAAATGGTATTTACAATGGTGTTTAGTGATGAGAATCACTTTTAATTGGTGTAAGGGTTTTGAAAAATTAAAGGGTTGCCTTAGTGCTAGATCTGCGTGAATGCTCATACTTGCTTCTTCATGAAGAAAATTATTGGCCTACTTGCCAGCTCGTCGTTGACTCCCTTGTCTGCTTGTGCCTTCTCTCCCTTCTGACTCTCTTCTCTGACTGCCATGCCTTGTCAGTCCTTCAGTTCCTTGTCTGCTGCTAACACCCCCCCCTCTCTCGCGTCTGTCGTCCCTGACAGACCCTTGTTGTGTGGGTTTTTGGATGTAGTACTCAACGACATCTTGCGCTAAGTGATGTTCGGCAATCCTCAATCCTTTGGCTAAGTCTGTGAGTAGAGCATCCCAATCTACCGGCCCGGGAACCTCTGGATGTGGCATACGTAACTTATCTGAGTGGAGAGCTTGTTCCACTGCAAACAATTGTAATAAATGTGAGGGCCTGGGAATGAAGATCTCTGAGTGGTATTCCCAGAACCCGGTGACAAACATCTCTTCAAATGTCTGTTTGAAGCAGGCCGGTAGGTACTTTATGTGGGCATGCCATGCATAAATAACATTAATAGAGGGCGTTGTGCTCATGTCATAAACCAGATCCTGATTGCCTTCATTAAATCCGAGCGCAGAGAGGTGAGGTTCCTTAACATTCTTGAAGGTCCGGAAGGTGACTATCATGAGTTCAAAAATTTTTAGACACATCTGTGTCATGACATCTGGTACATTTTTGAACCTGACACCCCAATGCCGAATTGTCGATATCATATACCCTACGGTAGGTTGACCTTTAGGTGGTGCTAAGTAGACATAGTTGAGCCACTTCTCGCAGCCTTTGGTTGTCAGCACCATCTTTGTGTATTCCGGCCACGACCTTCTTCGGAAAACAGGACAGTAGCAGGGATTGTACTTGATATACAGGGGCATGTTATTCCATGTGCGATTCATTTCCGGGTAGGTTTCAAGCAGTCGAATTCTCCAAGTCGGTTGGCGAATATTTCCCTGCTTGGCACTTTCTGGGATGTCGTCTGGTGCAAACTGTGTGGCAGAGGTTGGTTCCCGTGAGGTGTGGTGCTTGATCTCAGCATTATAGTCCGCCATTAAGACACAAAAAGGAACATACAAGTCGTCGGAGGTGCCGATCCACCTGTGATGAGAGAGGTTCCTAAAATAGTCCGATTTTATGACCGCCTCTTCCAAGCGTGACATCAATGCTATCTGGACTGCCACCCTATCATCATGTGATGTGGCCACCTTTTCCAATTTCTGCATCCATTCCGGAGCCTCTATTTCAAGGGTGTCCATGCCCTCATCTGTTCGCTTGCCTCCAGGTGCTGGCATCGGAACGTACGGGTCCTCAAAGGTTTCCTCTACTTCGATGGGTACTAGGTCTTCAGGTTCTGGTTCCACCAAGGGGGAGGGTTGGCGTTCATACACAAGCACTTTCTTTTGTAATTCTTCGAGTTGTGCTTTGAGCGCTGCTACTTTGTCAGTTGTGTCAGCTGTGGTTGGGACTTCTTTGGGTGGTGCTGGTTGAGCTGCCAATTGCCTTCGTAGTTCGTCTCTTTCCTTTTCTAAGGCTGCATGGGCTTCGAGGAGATCAGCATGGGTTTCCAATATGATTTGCATATTGTCCGAGGGAATGGCCTTAAATCTCTCCGGGTCAATTTCTTGTGGGGAACCGTCCATGGTTAATTCCAAGTTCTCTTCGTTTTGTGTCTGAAGCCGTCTATTTTCTTCCAGGGCTGCAGACATATGCTTCCGTAATAGAGCCATGTTGCGGCGGAGCTTGAGGTTCTCTGTGATTTGGGAGTGTAGCAGATCATCCATTTGTTGTCTTTCTTCGGCATCTGGCTGCGGTGGATTTGCCACTAATTGCTCATGTTGTTCTTGCAATGCACTAAACTGCTGTTGTAATTGTTTCTTCTCTTGCTCTAAGTCAATGAATCTTCCTTGTAATGCTTCATGACTCCTGAATAAACTTGTATGCTGAGCATCGAGGTGCTGATAGTGTTGTTGTAACTGAGACATGCACTGATACATGTTATTAAATACATTATTAATGGGGGTGGATGCAGTAAGGGTGTTCAATGCAGAGGGAAAGGGAAAGGGGAAGGGAAGTGTGAATGCGGTGCTGGAAAGTGGTGAAGTGGGTGGTGGGGGAATGGGAGATTGTGGCCGTATGGGGGGAGGGAGAGGTGCAGTGGAGGGTGATATGTCCATAAAATCCATGGTGGAAGCAGCAGTGGGAGTGATTGTGAATAGTGGAATGGTGGGTGCAGTGATTGTGGTGAATGTGTACAGTGGTGTGTGCAGTTGTGAATGTGAACTGCCCGAAAGTGTGAGTGGGGGAATGGGGATGTCAGTAACTGCCGTTAGGATTACAGTGTTAGTGGAGGTGTATACACGGGAGGTGTTGAGAGGGTGTGTGGGTTGATTGGCGGTTTGTGCTTCAGTCATGGCGGTCGACTCGGAGGCGGTAACGGTGGTTGTTACTTGGTAAGGGGAGGTGAATGTGGCGGGTGTGGGGGCGAAGGTGGTAAGGGAGGTGATGGAGGTGCACTGGACACATGGGCTTCCTCGGTGTCGTGAGCGGTGTGTGCAGTGCCCGTAGTTGTGGGGGTGCCTTGTGGTCCTGATCCTAATACATTCATTTGTTTCCCTGTTCGTGGGGGACGTCTTCTGTATCTTCTTTCCATTCTGCGTGATTGTGCCAGGGCCGTCTGTACTGCCTCAGGTACTCCTAAGGCATCAGAGATCATATCCAATGTGGCCCGGTACTGTTCGTCAACTCCTTCCTCCTCAAGGATTTGGTGCATGATAGCCTTTCCTGCTGCAAGGGATAACTTATGTTGTTGTTGGACCCTGTTGATGGTATCGTAGAGCTTTTTCAACTCCTTTGTATATGCTGGGGCACCCTCTAGCTCCTGTATAACTTCTTGCTCATAGTCGTGCGCCTCCTCATCAGAAAATCCTTCCTGTTCATCCTCTTGGCCTTCTTCTTCTTCATCCTCCAACTCCACCACTTCTGGTTGTCTTGGCTGGGGTTGTTCTGTAGCCGTTTGTTGTCCACTACCCTGCTCTGCTTCGACTTCCGCATTAACAGCTTCAATGATTCTGGCAACTTCTTCATCCGTTAGATCTTCCAAAGTGAATCCGTGAGGAAATTCCAGATCAGTAGGTACTGGTGGAAACACAAGGTTAGGGCCATCTGTGCTGTGCCTGGGTAACCTGATAGTAAATGGTTGTACCCGTCTGGGAAGCCTTGGAGTTGTTTCAGGTGTTAGGGTTGCACCACGGGCTTGTGCACAAGGCATCTGGACGGTGCCTCTCATCTTCTTTGAGGGAGGCCCTGCGACTGACAGTCTGCGTTGAAACTCCTGTGCTCTGGTCCAAATGAGAGCCCTTTGCACCGGTACATCATATGCGAGACATCTATACACAATTCTGGTAAGCGCACAGCAACCATACAGTACAGATTTTTGTTTCTTATACCACCTTTGATGAGCCAAATGAATCTGGTCGATAATCCAGTGGGGCATATTGATTGTCAAACCAAAGGCATCTGCTAAGTAGAGGCTAAACCAGATCTTTTTGGGAGGCATTGTGAACCTTTCCTGCGCGGGGAATGCGAAATGTTGCATGACCATGCATAAATGAACGGCGATCGTAGGTGTCATCGCGACCATGTCCTTTAACTTCGTCAGATTCCTGTTCTTCATATTATCGGGGACCATAGTCTCTTTCTCCGTAGGAATGTGCATACCTTTCATGTCGAGAGCTTCTCTTACCAAGTTGATAGTCAAGCGGAAACGCTTCAGCTCATTGCCCCTTGTGAGTGATGGGAGTACAAAGGAGTTGTATCCTTTTTTGTCTTTGCTTGGAGTGAGGGTGCTAATCAAGTATGAGCACCTTAGAAAATCGGGCTTTGGTAGTTGGAACTTGAAATAATCATAGAGCCCAGCCTTCTTCCATATCGGCTTCAGTCCTTCGTTATTCTGTAGCTTTTCAAACTCCCTGGTAAAGAAGTGGTATCTGCCCCAACGTCCATTGAATTCTACCTCGGACTCCCACATGTATGTGCCTTCACCGAGAGGTCCCGCAACGTCACTGAACTAGTGTGAGGTTTTGTCCACCGGCATTGTGTGACCCTGTGGAGGATTCTTAATCGGTATGGCATGTAATGCCCTTAATGCCGCTGGTCTTTCCTTTAATTCCTCCTCGATCGGAAGGCTTTCGATGTCCACCACTTGGGGGCTGGTGCCTGCCTGGGAGCTAGTTCCTACCGTATCTGCCATGTTACTTCTTGCTGTCTGTCTCTGTGAGAATATACAAACATGTGTTAACATTGTACAGGACAAGGGAGGACTGTTGTTGTTCCCATTACAACATTAACATGAGGGTCGGGAGCGAATAATGGGTTAGTAAGTGCTCGGTGCGAGTGTGTGTGTTGTTAGCAGTTCGGTAGACCTAAGAGTTAAGTGGAATGATGTAGTGTGATAGTGATGTGGTTAGTAGGTTGTCATGGATTTACAAATGGGGTCTGGCGGTTTGTTACGAGTCTTAGGCTGCCAAATGCAGTGGATGGGTTTTGCTCTTGGTTTCGTAGAGACTCTCGAGAGCTTTATCGGTGTGTCGGCTTGAAAATGAGGCCTTTTAGGGACCCATTTACAAGTGATTATGTTCGTGCTCATGGGCCTTAGTGTGTTCCTGGGTGTTGAAAACGAGTGGCTGTCGACTGTGCGAGTGACTGGATCATGCTGTATAGGATGTGGTCTTGGTGTAGCTATTTGAGCCCGCAAACAAGCCTTAGGCACCCAAATCTGTGCCTTTCCTAGTTTTTTGAGTGCTCCATTATCTAACTCTACTGTAATTCGACTATGATTGACCCATACCTGAAGAAGTCCACTTCTTAGGTTTAAGTTGACTGCTTGGTCATAGATCCAGTCTTGACCCAAGACAAGGGGTTCAGTGAGGTCCTCATCTTGACACACTAGTACTTTAACTGTCATTGTCTCATCATGAATGTAGAGGGGAAGTTCCACCTCGCCCATGCAAGGGGTTTCCACGCCTCCCAATCCTATGAGATATGCTTCCACAGGATGGACAGTTAACTGCAACTCTTGACAGTAAGACAACTTAACAGCACTAGTGGCTGCACCTGAGTCAATCAAGGCTCTTACGGTCCTTGCACTCTTTCCTTGTCCTATATCTACGGTTATGAAAGGACGTCGATCAGTTATCCTATGTGAGCTTGTTCCTGCGACATCACACATTGCCATATGATATCCTTGATTTGCATAGTCATTTGTTCTAGGCTGATCTCTACCTTGCCTTCGTAACTTCATCCTTCTGATGCGGTCTAAAGCTTCTGCTTGAGCTTCTTCTCGAATTCGCTTTTCTTCCTCTTTGCGTTTCTTAGCAGTGTTGAGTCGGCTGAGCATTTCCTCCGTGAGGGGTTCCTGATACAACTTGACTCTGCATCCGCTAATATAGTTTGGGAGAACATCACCCTCTAAAGTGGCTAGTTGTACTGCTCCACTCGTGGAAATCCTGTTGATGATCATAGGTCCGTAGCCTCTCTTTTCTAGCTTCCTTGCATGTTGTTTCAATGTGTAGACTAAAACTAGATCTCCTGCTTTCAAGCCCTTATCCTTCACATGGGCATCAAAGTATGCCTTCTGTCTCTTCTTTGCTGCATATATCCCTGCAGCTGCTCTCAGTCTTGTTTCTCCTAATCGTTCAAGGTCAAAAAGTCTAGAGGAGAGTTCATGACCCGTCCATTCATGCTCTTGTGCCACTTTCAATGTAGGTATCAAAAAGTCTAATGGTAGCACAGCATTTTGACCAAACACCATTTGAAAGGGAGTGGCTTGGAGTACCGTTTTGTAGGCGACTCGGTATGCCCAAACAGCATGGTGTAGCTGTTTGTCCCAATCAGAGCGTTTATTGTTCACTAATTTCGTCAATACATTGCATAAGATCTTGTTGGTGCTCTCAGCCTGGCCATTTGCTTGAGGGTGATAGGGGGCAGACTTCTTATGTATTACCAAGAATTCTTGGAGCAGATTTTCAATAACCTCATTTAAGAAATGAGTACCTCTATCACTAACTAGCTCTATAGGTAGCCCGTATCTAGTGAATACATTTTCAAACAAGAATTTAGCAGTTGATTGAGCATCGTTCTTCGTTGTGGCTTTTACCTCTACCCACTTAGTTAGATAGTCTGTTGCAACAATGATATATTCCGCATGGGAACCCTTAGCTGGGGGATTAATAGGACCCACGAAGTCTATTCCCCACTTAGAGAATGCACGTCCACCCATCATGGGTTTCAGTGGCATCTCATCTTTACGTATAGGATACTGAGTTCTCTGACAGACATCACATCGTTTCACATAGGTATGTGCATCCATGTGAAGGGTCGGCCACCAGAAGCCCGCAAATAGTATTGCCTTGATCACCCGATCTGGTCCAAAGTGTCCTCCTGCTACACCTTGGTGAGCAGTTTCCAAGATCTTAAGATATTCACTTTCATGGACACATAGCCTCAGGTAACCATCTTTACCACGCTTGTATAGATTATCACCAATGAGTGAGTAATCCTGGGCTTCTTGTTCTAAACTCCTTTTCCTAGCCAAAGTCATGTCTGGAGGGAATGTTTTCGTCCTCAGAAAGGATACTAGTGGTTCACTCCAATCTGGCACTATGGTCACTTGATAAAGAGTGGCATGTTCCACCGGTGGTTTAGTGCGACAGATTGGGCATTCTTTGCACAACCTTTGGACATCCGCTTCTATAGTTGGCCAATGCACTCCGAGTCTCCTCAGTGTCTGTAGGGTTCGTTGTTTTGAGTAGTGTTGCTCTAATGCACCTACATGTGCTAATTGCAACCATTTATTGTACTCGTCCTCTTCCACACAACAAGCCAAGATTCCTTGATCTGTATGCTTGTACATGCTTCTTGCCATGATGTGGTACTTTTGGGCTTTCACAACCTCTCTATTCCGTGTGTGTACTACAGGATGGTTAGGCCCGTATGTCAATACTGGTACCAATGGCTTAGCCCACGGCGGTACAACTTCCAAATTAAACAAGTAAGCATCAGGAAGGTCATCTGATACTCCTTGTGGGGCTTCTCCCGATGTGAGCCTAGAGAGGTGATCTGCTCTTAAATGAGTCCTCCCTTTCCTTACCACAACCTCAAAATCATATTCCATTAGCAAGAGAAACCATCTCACTAATCTTCCTGTATTGCATGGCTTGTTTACGAGGTATAGCAATGCCTGATGATCAGTAAAAAATTTAAACTTATTTGCAAGCAAATAGTGTCTAAATTTCTTAACTGGATATACCATGCCTAAGCCTTCTCTCTCAGTAGTGGTGTAATTCCGTTCAGCTGCATTCAATTGTCTACTGGCATAGGCAATTGGAAGATCCATGTTACCTTCACCAGTAGGTTGAGCAAGCACACACCCAATGGCATAATTGGATGCATCCACATGAACATGGAATGGTTTATTCCAATCTGGTGTGGTCAAGATTGGTGCTGAACATAATCTTCGTTTAAGCTCCTGTAAGGAATTCTCACATTCATCCGTCCACTCAAAGTTAGCCAGAAGTCCGTACATGGGCTTTGCAATGACAGCATACATGTGAATGAACCGGCGGTAGTAACCACAATGCCCCATGAAAGCTTGTACTTCCTTGACATTCTTTGGCCTAGGTAGTTCTGCGATGGCTCTCACTTTCTCTTCATCAGTGGATATGCCATTTTTTGACACTATGTGTCCTAGAATCTTGCCTTGCCTGACCATGAAAACACACTTTTCTGGGTTCAGGCAGACTTGATATTCTCTACACTTGTCAAAGATTTGTCTGAGTTCAGGAATATGGGTTTGTCTGATGTTGGAATGAGCACAAAGATCATCAACATAGACTTCTAAATTCTTCCTCAGGAACTCCTTAAATACATGGCACATCAACCTCTGGAAGGTTGCTGGTGCATTGGTGAGCCCAAATGGCATTACTCTAAAGGCAGAAATGCCCCATTCAGTGGCAAAAGCTGTCTTATGCTGATCTTCTGGAGCTATGGCTACTTGATTGTAGCCCGAAAATCCATCAAGGAAGCTGTACACTTCCTTGCCTGCTACTCGTTCTGAGAGATGTTCTGTGATGGGAAGCGGATAGTTATCTCGAATTGTGGCTGCATTGACCTTCTTCAAGTTAATGCACACACGCAGCTTGCCATTCTTCTTGGGCACCACTACGATGGGGGATACCCACTCAGTGTGCTCAATTTCATAGATAAATCCAGCTTCAACCAGTCTATCTATCTCCTCTTTGATCTTGGCAGCATAATTATCATTATATGTATAGGGCTTTTGCTTAGAGGGTTTAGCATCTGAGGTCATGGGGATAGTGTGTGAGCATATATCAGGGTCAACACCTTTCAAATCCTTGTAACTCCAAGCGAATACATCTCTGTATTCTCTTAGCAAGGCAATTAACGCATGCTCTTCTTCCTCTGTTAGGTCATGGCCTATGTACGTGCATCTCTCCTCTCCTTCTTCTAGGGCCACTACTATTTTCTTCGTGGTTTCTTTGTTATCATAGGCCTCTCTTGATTGTGCCTCTCGTTTCGGCATTCTGATCATGACTCTCCTGTCATCTGTCTCATACTTCTTAAAATTTTCTGGGACCTCAAACACAGATTCTTCCTCTTCTGGTGAGACTTCTCTCTTCTTTCGTTTCTTCCCTTCTTCCTTCGGGGTCACATGTGTCGCTAATCTTACATCATTTGTAAGCTCTCCATGCCTCTGGGGTTGAAATTCTACTTCATGGAAGTATTCTTCATCTGATGCAAATGGTGGGTCCATAATGATTGACTCTAGATCGGAGTCACTTGCATCCTCAAATGCCTCAGGGCTAGGTTCGCATTCTTCTAGAACTGCCTCTCCCATGATTGGCTCTATGGAGAAGACTGAAATGTCATAGCCATCCTCATCACAGTGAGGTGTCCATTGTTCGTCATTGATGGCTACATCCATTGTTGCTAAGATTTCTGCCCAGCCATGGGGTTCAAATTCCTCATCAGGAAAGACTACAGGTGCATAGGCTGGGTCTTGAATTGATCTATGGTTTTCTTTTGCACCTACCTCTCTGGCTTTCTCTCTCTTCTCTTCTTCTACTGCTACCTTGCACATCCATAAGTGGGTGTCTTCATGCATCCATGAGGATCCTGATCCTATGGAATGCACCGATTCCGTATCATCTTTGGCTCTATGGATGGGATTCCATTGGATGGGAGGTACATCTCTATGAGAGTAATCTTTGAGATTTACTTTGGTTGTAACACCTAAGTGTTGCAAATACAAGGAGTTGGTTCCCCAGTCCTGTACCACTTGCAACTGTCGCATAAATGGTCTTCCCAAAATCATCTCATAGGCATGATTTTTGCTAAAGTCACATATAGCAAATGTATGCTCGAACTCAACACCACATGTAGTGAGAGTTATTCCTTCTAACAAACCTAGGGGTCTCTCTATGTGACCATCGGCCATCTGCAATTTCATCCTCGTGGGCCTGAGTGCTGGCTTGCCCCAACGCTTCCAGAGGGAAGTGGTAGCAATTGCCACTCCTGCGCCTGAGTCCAAAATTGCCTTGGTGGTGTACTCCTGGTAGGTAATGGGAAGATAGGTATTACCTTCTTCACCTTCACACATATCTCCTATCTTATCCAAGGGTATCTCTGGCACTGTCCTATGTGATCCTACCTGGGAATGAGGTTTCACTATCGCTGGTACTTGTTTGGCGACATGTTTCCATAATTCAGGTTTAACCTTGAGTAGCTCTTCTAACTTGAGATTACACTGCACTTTAGTGTTTTTCACTACCTCTGTGTTCCTAGGTAAGACTAAGTCCTCATTTCGTACCATGACCGTGGGTGCCCTCATACAAGTAGACTTAGTTTCCCATGGGCCTGTGAAGTGGGGTAATTCTTGTAGAGAGTTAGACTCAAAGTCTAATCTTTCCTGAGATTGGGCGCTCTCTTGCTCCTCATAAATGGATGGGATATCTTGTGGGAATTGGTCATGTGCATCATCCACAAGTTCAATAGGAGGAGGGACTTCACTCTCTTTAGCCCATTTGTCTTCTTGAATCTCTCGTAGGAATTCTGGTGTGAATCGATTCATAGAAGATGATGTGTCTGGCTCCGTAGAGTTAGGCACATAGGCTTCAGGCACATAGGCTTTCTAGGCAGGAAGACTTGCTCTTTCACTTGCCTTGTCCTTATGTTGAGAAGTGGGTTCCTTTTCTGATTGTGCAATCAGCTTCTCTATTCTTTCTAACAGTCCATCAAAGTGCAACTGTGTCTTCGCTGAACTAGAGATGTTAAATAGGCGGCTGGCCTCAAACATGGTCTGAGCCAATTCCACCATCTTGGCACAAATCTTGGTACGCTCTAACTCTAGTTCCGCTCTAGGGTAACACTTTTCATGGTCAGTTACGTTTGGCCCTTCTTGAATTCTAGCCTGATAGGCTTTAAGCATCATATTAAGGTCCTCGGGAGTGGGATCTGCTAGGACCGATCCTACTCTAGGGGGTGGTGGGATTTGATGTGGCGGTGGGAAAGGTGGTGGTACGGGTGGAGTTGGGAGTGGTGGAGGCGGGGTAATGTGAGAGGGAGTTTGAGATGTGAGTTCAGTTATCTTGGCTTTGGTTTCTCTTATGCTTTCCTCAAGTTCACTCATCTTTTTTGCCCATTGTCTTTTCATTCTTTCCCGACTATCTTTCCACGCTCTAGTCCTTTTCTTGGTTATGCTCTCAGTTTCACTAGCTGTTGGGCTCTTTTCCTGGCCTACCCCTTGGTTTTGCTGCAATGCTTGAGCTCTAGTGACTACCTGTACGGGTGCAGTGTAAGTGACACTTCTTGTGGAATCTACCACTAACCCAATAACGTTGATAGGCGTGATTTTTGGCATATTATTGGGGTTCTTTGGACAATCTCGTAAGAGATGCTCTTTTCCACAGTCTTGGCAAAAACCTTGGATCGTCACTGACTGGGATTGTGTAGGTGGAGGTAGGGGACAATCACGAATGAGGTGATCTCCTTGGCATCTGTAGCACGGTCCTCTTGGGAATGGAGGTCTTACTTGCCTAGGTTGAGGCCTAGGGTTGGGGTTTGCATACATGACGTTTGTGTAATCTGACTCCCAACTAGGTTCACTTGGCTCTTCACTATAGTAAGACTCACCATGCTCAGGAGATTGCATGTAGTAAGCATGGGGGCTATCGACGTGTGTAGAATCAAAGCTATGGTCACTGGGGTCACTTTCAGAAAGCAAGGATGTTACAGGGACTATGGCTCTATTCAGATTCTCTTCTGTAGCAGTATACTTTACCAGAATCACATTGGCTGGGGCAGGGGGTTGTTGTGCTAACACAGGTTGAGGCCTTTGTTGGGCTTGATATGGTTGCTGTGGCCTGCCATATGGCTGTGGAGGGTACTGGTTCTGGTATCTTCCCTGTGGTGGATAGGGTTGAGGGTAAGTTTGCCTAACTGTTTGCTTATTGTAGGGGCAATCTTGTGCGGTGTGATTGGTGTACCTCCGTTCTATGGTGCAGTACTGGCTACTAGGATTTACTTGGGGCTGAGCCATAATGGGACATACGTTCGCCATGTGGTCGCCACCACAAATATAGCACCTTTTCACTGGGGCAAATCTAGGAAGTTGTTTACTAGAGACGCCTAATTTTTGAGCTACTTTTTCCGCAAGTTCCTCGATTGATATGGGTTGCGTGGAAGAGATGTTAGAGGCACTATCCGAATCTTTGTATATCTTGGAAAGCTCTAACTCCTCCCCTAGGTTATCCTCAATGTCAATACACATGCGTACACACTCTTCTATGGTCCTAGGGTCCTTCAAGTACACATAAGATCTCAATTTAGTACTTAGCAATCCATCCAAGAATAAAGCCACTTGCTTAGCTGGTGTGGGTAGCTCCGAAACAGGGCATCTTTCAAGATATTGCCTAAATCTCCTTCTTGCAAGTCTCACGGTTTCTTGAGGGGTTTGCTTGAAGCTGTGAATCAGCGAGGAGGTATTATGCCTTATGCCACTCTTAGAGAATTCAATAATGAAATCCTCTAGGAGTTGGTCTATGCTTCTGAACTGCCTCTCATTTAGTGGCTGAAACCATGTCAGGGCAGTGTTCCTAAGGGTCAGACCAAAGGCATTGTACTGCGTGAATAGATCCTCCACTTGTTCAGCTCTCAAGACTTGCCTAAACTCAGCCACATGATCGTATGGATCTCCAGTGCCATCGAAGTAGTTCTTCATGGACTTAACTAGCTGAGTCGGTCTCAAGGTTCTTGTGTGCTCTCTAGGTCGTGGTAGAGGGAACTCATCCGCATTTCTTTGATTCCTGTGAGCTCTAAGTACCTCAGGCTCTACCCTATTTGTTTCCGTCCTCGTTCTTTCTCTGCCCACTGGGTTGGCAAAGCTTACTTCTGGTCTATCTCTACTTCTATCTCTTTGCATTCCATGAGCTTGGGATGTTCCAGCACCAGGGTGACCATAGGATACATTCGATCTTGGTTGGGGGAAAATAAATTCACCCTTCCAAGTGTAAGCGTGCCTATCATTTTCTGTCACCACAAAGATCCTCTCCGAAGCGTGATCTAAGTAGGTCACTCTGCCTGGGCTATCAGGATCCTTAAACTCATAGATCATGATTGTTCCTATATCAGTTGGCCGATCAGTTTTATACCTCCAAAAGGCTTCGTCAGTCTCTCGATTGAGAAGCAGATCTATGCTCTTGTTGTCTTGGGGAACCCACTCAGGTGTGATAATCCTAGTGAGAACAGATTTGCCTCGGGGGGTTCTAGGTTCTACACCCATGTTTCCTTGTTCCAAGTCACCTAATTCCGCTTCTGAGATTACATTCCCAAATTCATCTGTCCTATCTGGGTGACTGGTGACCACGTATATGGTTCCTTCTTTGTCCAAGTATGCTCCGTTTTCAAACTTGACAGCTGGGTGCTCTAGTCCAATGGATTGATCAGGATTCTTAATCTGTACCACAGACCTTCCTAGGCCGTCCTCATAGATGCTGGCACCTAATCGGTTGGTCCTAAGGTATTCCAGCTGTGTCTTGTACGGGCCTTCTACCCTGTACAGGTATGGCACTCCTGAACTACCTGTAGGTCTCTCCATACCTTGAGACATCTCTGATTCACTAGTCTCAGAACTTGGGTAGTATGAGTGGTGACTCAACTGCTGGGCCCAAGACCTAGCAGTGTGGTTGACACTAGCCTCTGAAGACCTAAGGCTTTGTCTCTCCCTTACTAGATGCCGTCCTGATCTAAGGTTCATATGCCTATTTAAGTAGCCCAATTTTTTGCCCAGAGTACCACCTCGTTGCCGATCAATTGGTATCAGTCACTTGATTCTTTTTAGTTATTTCTCGTGTTTAAGGTCTTGTCTGATATTATGTCGTCAGGAATACTTGAATGTTCTTCGTGCTTTTAGGTTGATCGTTCCACGTTAGGTTCTTTTCCTTTATGTTATCGACAGTACAGAGATTAGGTTTTTAGCTTGAACTTGAGTTTTTAGGTAGTCTTCAACTTGATACCTGCCTATCGTCGCCCTGACTTACTCCTACCTCTAGTCGTTCTTAGCCTAAACTAGGAATTGACAGAGGGGGTTAAAAGTTTCCAACCTTTTGTTTCCTGCTTGGTTGCCCTTGAGTGCCCAGGAAGTGTGTTCCCAAGCTTGCACTTACACTTGCTTAGAACGCCTTTCGATGCTCTTAATAGATCTGTAAGAGTCCCAAAGTTAGCTTTAAGATTTAAATTCCAAAGACAGAACCAATGATTTTCATTCCTGTAGCACAAACATTGCATAGTGATTTTTAGGAAAACAATTCTAAAGACCCCGGACTTTGATCCCCCTGGGTATGGTTAACTTCAAAATGCCCTATCTGAAAATCAACACATTATCTTTATAAAAAACAGTTGAGGGCGTGTAGTATATGCCACGAGCTTTCCAACAAGCCCTAGAGCTCAAAAAATTGATTTCGTATGAAAAAGTTATGACTGTTCAGGGTTTAGGGGGTTAAGACAGGATTCAATTTGGCTGACAGATCCTAGGATTCTCTCCCAAATCTCAAGTGTAGGAACCTCCGAAAATGCTAATGGATTGACTATTTTGCCCCAAAATTATCCCAAATTTTTGAACAAAAGCAAACCCTAATTTTTGGCCGAAAAGCCTGTCAATCGCGATCGACAGGTTTGTCAATCGCGATTGACAGAGGTGTCCGTCGGGCCTGTCAGTCGCGATCGACAGTGTCAATCGCGATCGACAGAGTCGATCGTGGCTGTCAATCGCGATCGACAGTATCAATCGCGATCGACACGTTTTCCGGGTTTTTCGCCTTTTCGCCGAAATTTCAGTCAATCGGGGGCCTATCAGTCGTGATGGACACGTGGCTACGCGTAAAAGTCAATCAATCGTTGAATTTCAGTCGGTCGCGATCGACGGTGTCAATCGCGATTGACAGAGGTGTCGGTCGTGGCTGTCGATCGCGATTGACGGTGTCAATCACGATTGACAGGGTCCTACGTGGCAGTCTATCGGTCGTGAAGTCTGTCGGTCGTGAAGTCTATCGGTCGCGATCGACAGGGTCTGTCGGTCGCGATTGACAGGGTCTGTCGGTCGCGATTGACAGAAAAACACGGAATTTTTCTACTGTTTTAGGTGATTTGGGATGTGCTCATCATGCTTGTGCTAGTGGTGAACTTTGTTTTACCAAATGATCGAATTTTCTGTCGATCGCGATCGACAGAGGCTGGCGACTGCGAGACAGATTCGACGAGTTTCGTACCTGCGCAGAGAGCTGGGGATGGTGATTCAGCAACATCCTGCAAAATGCTCAAGAAACATGCAAGAAACCACACACGCAATATCGCTCTCTCGCTCTCTCTCACAAGTGAAATGAGGGAAATGAGGTGGAGAAGGTGATATAATCAAAAAACAGAAATTTTCGCGATGATGGAGATGGAGGTGGGAGATGGTGATGATGATGATGGTGATGAAGATGGTGAAGGAAAAACAAGAAAATAGATGAAAGTGAAGAAAATACCTACAACTCCAACGCGTCAACTCTACGTCTTACCATCACACGCTCGTCCTCAAAGTTCGATCCCCGGCAACGGCGCCAAAATTTGGTGTAGCTCAGTGATGAGTAGCACCTCCTTTAATGTCAATCCGGGAAGATGTGAGGATGGTATGAAGACCTCGAGCAAGTGGAGGCACAAGTGCGTGAGTGCGAAGCACACAAGCATGCACACACATACACACACACGCGCACACACGGCAAGACAAAGAGGGAGAAGCAATGGAGTTCTTAGATTACTTTCAAAAAGCTCTTACAAGTTCGTTTCAATTACAATCTACCTCTAAAATGAGCTCTCTAGCTCCTTTTATAGTTTTTGACTAGCTTTGGCCTTGTCCAGACCTAGTGTCCGGCATAGTTAAAAATTAGGTTCCAGGGCTTATTTGAGGGCTCAAACGAGATCTAAAAATTACGAAAATTGGTAAGCAACTACTTCTAAGGCTCCTCAAGCTCGAGGACTCCTCGGCTTGCACAAAATGGAGCTACAAAAATATGAAATGGTATTTACAATGGTGTTTAGTGATGAGAATCACTTTTAATTGGTGTAAGGGTTTTGAAAAATTAAAGGGTTGCCTTAGTGCTAGATCTGCGTGAATGCTCATACTTGCTTCTTCATGAAGAAAATTATTGGCCTACTTGCCAGCTCGTCGTTGACTCCCTTGTCTGCTTGTGCCTTCTCTCCCTTCTGACTCTCTTCTCTGACTGCCATGCCTTGTCAGTCCTTCAGTTCCTTGTCTGCTGCTAACAATCTCCAATAACCTCTAGCTGTGGAAAGTACACATTGTCAACCTTAGCAGAGTAAAAGTTGATGTGGATGACCAATGGAGGTTTTCCATGCTCCATAAAAAAGGGAGGTTTCTCAACAACATCATGTCCAACATTGATAATGAGGTCTGCTTTCTCAATGCACACATGAGGGTAGTCCATTGCCGATAGTGCACAACAACCAAGGTACAAAGGATGAGCTTCATTGTCCAAGCACACTACACCATCATCAGGCATGGCCCTCCTTATGCCTCCAGCACCACCCGTTTTCTCAGGCTTCACCAACTTACCTTTAAGCCATCGGCCATCGTCCTCTATCCCAAAAGATTTTTTAGAATCCTCCATTTCAGGAACATGTGCTAGAAAAATAAAACTTCCATAAGGGATTTTTCCATCTGGCATTTTGGTTGCAGTACGACTTACTGCTTTCGTCTCTTCCTTGGGTTTTTCCGTCTCCCAGTCCAAATTGTCATCTGAATCCGACCCTGTCTCGTTGTCACTTTCCACCACCATTTTTCTCCCCCTCTATCTACCAACAGCATCGATTTCATCTACAAACACTTTGCCTTCAAAGCCATCCATCTCAGTTAGAAGTTGGTTCAAGGTCTGCTCCCTCTCATCATTACCACCCCCAATACCAGTTCCCCTTTAGAACTTGTGCCCGTCGAAAACTCAAAGAGCACTTTATGTCTCTTTCCCCCGAAAGTTGGACCTGCAAACTGCATCAGCTTAACACAAGTAATTGCATCTTGAATATGCCCGTATTCTCCATAACCTAAAATCAAACATCTTCTCCTTCCAAATAGCAACACATTAGTGCATAAAAACCAATCATTTCTTGAGCTAACATTCACCAAGACAACTTCTGAGAGTATGGCTTCCGAAGCCTTTGATGGATGCTCAAAGAATGCGGCAACCAATATGGATTCCAAAGAAGGTCAGACAAGTGGCTACTCAAAAGATAGACAAGCAGGAAGAAACAATCTATCGACATAATAGCATCATAAAGCCAAGCGAGACTCACCAAAGATACTAGAAAAGCGGGAATCCAACCACCCGAAAAACAACAAAGAAAGAAACACAGGTAGCACGACGACACGAAGAGACAAGGCTTAAAACCTTTACTACGAAATGGATATGGAAACCAAAGCAACAGCAAGGAATGGAACAACAGAACCAAGAATATTTTGTTTGCACACATGAAGCATCAAATGCACCTAAAGTATGCATGATAGGGCCACATTACGAGGCCAGGCATTCGGCACATGAGGTACATAAGAGAATTACTGGTGCACATTCCCCACTTGGGGATAGGTCATAGCTTCTACTTTCATAGGAATGGACCTACTATGTAAATAAATAAATGCTTCGACTACAATTCTTGTTTTCTTTCAGAAGTGAAAATGAAACGTATGTGGTAAGAGATCTTACTTATGCAAGCAAGGGGAACAGAGTGACGGAACGAGCAAAATGTCACTACCACATACATCACTAAAGACATGTCTTCTACAAAAGCTAATGCTCTTTGCATTACGAGTGCAGATGGCTTCTGAAGACTCTGAAGCTACCATTCATGAGGAAGTGCTGAAATGCCCTTTGCAAAGTGTGATTAAAGCAAAAGGTCATTGGTTCAGAGACGATCAACCAGCAGGGGATTTCTTATTCCTAGTAACCATCAAAATCATGGATACAGATCACTAGTTCCCTGTGATGTCCAAAGATTTCAAAGTAGTACATGAGCTCACATCAACCATGGACGTTATGAAGAAGGCGAGCATTCATAAATACTTTGAATTACCGATATACAAACCTCATTTTCAGCGATGTGCCCAAGTTATGAATACTTTGTAGCTTGCCTTGCATGACCCATTGGTGCTGGAGGCTAGAGTCATGGACGCCGCTGGTGAATGGATAATTATCCAATTTACACATGACATAATTAAGGAAGCTTTTGGCTGGGAGAAGGATGAGACCATGGTATTAAAGGAAGAAAGTCGAGGAGCAAAGACCAGAACACTCAATGACATTAATCGCATTGATATCGAAGACGAAGTGAGGCTCATCCATCAGAATTTTTGTTTTCCAAACATGCACAGGTACACTGCTCCACAAAAGATCGTAGTACAAATGCTATCACACGCTATTAAGCAAATCGGAAATCAAGTCAATATGACTCCTTATATTCAAGAGCGGCTGTTCGAGGCAAAGAAGTAGTGGAATCATAAGAAATTTTGAATGGAAGTGTTGCCTTAACCATATTAATATATCATGCCTTGGGCATTAGAGAGCATCTGAGAGAGATGCCATCATCAGAAGCCATGGCCAAATATGCAAAGGTTGCAATAGTTCCTAGGCAGAAGAAAGGAGTCAAGGTCATTGAGGAGGCAGAAACTAGCTCCTAACCTAAAATGAGGGGTACAAAGAGACTAAGGGAAATGATGCAAGCAGAAGCAGAAGTCCCAGCCACCAAGAGGGCACCAAGAAACGAGACTTGAAGACCGTCAACCTATCATAGAAGAAGAATTGGCCAAAGTAATGGAAGCCACACACCAGTACACCAAAGGCCAAGTCAATCTATCAGTACAAGGACATCATTACCAGCAAGCCCCATCAAGATATAGAACAAAAAAAGAGGCTAATCAAGGTGCATAGATACAGGGAGTTGGGTTTAGTGAATTCAAGCTCATCATCAAATGCACAAGAAGAACCAGACACCTCCTTGTTGAATGTGGACATTCCAAGTGAGTCCAAGGATGATGGACAATGGGAGGAGTTAAATTAAGTGAACAAGGATGTGGAAGAGGAAGTCATAAAGGCGGATCAAATGCCCATCAACTCCAGCCAAGACACGGCAGGGAAGGAGGCCTCCCACAAAAGAGTACATGTCATCAAATTGAATGAAGCTTCCAATATTCAAATCCAAGAGACTCTACTTGCGGGAGAAGTTCTCTTCAAGAACTCTAAACAAGAACAAATAGAAAATATAATTGAAGAGTCATAACCCTTTACACCAATAAGGGTAGTGGTAGAACCCTCCCCTATGGATGTTACATTTCAAGGGAGTGCCACGAAGATGGTTAACATAGAAGAAGAAAGCAAAGAACCGAAAGTACAACTTCAAATCAGACAACCACATAATGAGACTATACATGTGGAACATGGAAAGGATGTACAAACAAGGGAAGCTCCAAGCATCCCAAAAACTTGGTTAAACGTGGACATCGCTCAGCTCAATCCAATGGTGCAAAATATGATCAAAACTGCCATGGAAACTCAACAATTAATGCTTGAAGTTGATGCTCAATATGACTGGGCAATGCGGGAAAAATGTCAATTCCAAGAGATCAGTGAGACTCTCTCTACCCAACTGATTCAAAAACAAAAGAACATATTTGAGAAAGAAAAGGCAGTCCAAGAGGCCAAGCAGCACTGCAACACCCTCGAGGCAGAAAACAGCTAAAGGAACAATTACAGGATCTACAAAGTAAATATAATGCTAGCGAGGCCGAGAAAACATGCATGAATGCCAGAGGCAAAATACTTGAATCACAAATCAAAGTATACATGGACAAAGCAGAGAACTTACGAAACAGAAACAAGGAGCTAATGACAGCGCTTCTAAGTAATCAATCGATAGAAGTTCCTGAAGTGCCAGAACAGGACACAAAAGCATTGGAAGAAAAGATAGCTAGGTATGAAGATCAGCTCAAACAGGAACATGCCATCATTGCAGAATTGGAAAAGAGGTATATGGATGACATGGCACAACTGAGAAAGAAGTGGAAGGTTGCAAAAAACAAATACTTTGAGCAATGCAATGAAGATACAAATCAACTCGCGGTCATTGGCGAGGAGCTCCTAAAAAACAAAGAAATGATTCTGAAGGCCACAGAAGAGATTAAAAACAAAGATGAATTGATCAAGAAACTACAGGATCAACTAGCACAGAGGACAACAGAGGGGACACTAGTAGTTCCACACTCCACAGTGGCTATTGAGGAGATTGAGGTACGTCCTCTATCTCCCCCCTTACATCATTCGCCGATAAGGGAGGAAACGGAGATCCACTCTGAAATAAATCATCGAGATATTGCAGAACTAAGCCGGCACAAGAGGGCGCTACTAGTGTCCCAACTTACTGAAGATTTTGAAGATGAAGTGGTAAAAGTCATGAAGGAAGCGAAGATCGAAAGCAAGAATCTAGAACAAATAATGAGACCATTTGTAGCTCAATGATGAGTAGCACCTCCTTTAATGTCAATCCGGGAAGACGTGAGGATGGTATGAAGACCTCGAGCAAGTGGGGCACAAGTGCATGAGTGAGAAGCACACAAACATGCACACACATACACACACACGCGCACACACGGCACGACAAAGAGTGAGAAGCTATGGAGTTCTTCGATTACTTTCAAAAAGCTCTTACAAGTTCATTTCAATTACAATCTACCCCCAAAAATGAGCTCTCTAGCTCCTTTAATAGTTTTTGACTAGCTTTGGCCCTGTCCAGACCTAGTGTCCGGCCTAGTTAAAAATTAGGTTCCAGGGCTTATTTGAGGGTTCAAACGAGATCTAAAAAATACGAAAATTGGTAAGCAACTACTTCTAAGGCTCCTCAAGCTCGAGGACTCCTTGGCTTGCACAAAATGGAGCTACAAAAAGGTGAACATGGTATTTACAGGGGTTGTTAGTGATCAGAATCACCTTTAATTTGTGTAAGGATTTTGAAAAATTAAAGGGTTGCCTTAGTGCTAGATCTGCGTGAATGCTCGTACTTGCTTCTTCATGAAGAAAATTATTGGCCTACTTGCCAGATCGTCGTTGACTCCCTTGTCTGCTTGTGCCTTCTCTCCCTTCTGACTCTCTTCTCTGACTGCCATGCCTCGTCAGTCCTTCAGTTCCTTGTCTGCTGCTAACACCCCCCTCTCTCTCGCGTCTGTCGTCCCTGACAGACCCTTGTTGTGTGGGTTTTTGGATGTAGTACTCAACGACATCTTGCGCTAAGTGATGTTCGGCAATCCTCAATCCTTTGGCCAAGTCTGTGAGTAGAGCATCCCAATCTACCGGCCCGGGAACCTCTGGATGTAGCATACGTAACTTGTCTGAATGGAGAGCTTGTTCCACTGCAAACAATTGTAATAAATGTGAGGGCCTGGGAATGAAGATCTCTGAGTGATATTCCCAGAACCCTGTGACAAACATCTCTTCAAATGTCTGTTTGAAGCAGGCCGGTAGGTACTTTATGCGGGCATGCCATGCATAAACAACATTAATAGAGGGCGTTGTGCTCATGTCATAAACAAGATCCTGATTGCCTTCATTAAATCCGAGCGCAGAGAGGTGAGGTTCCTTAACATTCTTGAAGGTCCGGAAGGTGACTATCATGAGTTCAAAAATTTTAAGACACATCTGTGTCATGACATCTGGTACGTTTTTGAACCTGACACCCCAATGCCGAATTGTCGATATCATATACCCTACGGTAGGTTGACCTTTAGGTGGTGCTAAGTAGACATAGTTGAGCCACTTCTCGTAGCCTTTGGTTGTCAGCACCATCTTTGTGTATTCCGACCACGACCTTCTTCGGAAAACAGGACAGTAGCAGGGATTGTACTTGATATACAGGGGCATGTTATTCCATGTGCAATTCATTTCCGGGTAGGTTTCAAGCAGTCGAATTCTCCAAGTCGGTTGGCGAATATTTCCCTGCTTGGCACTTTCTGGGATGTCGTCTGGTGCAAACTGTGTGGCACAGGTTGGTTCCCGTGAGGAGTGGTGCTTGATTTCAGCATTATAGTCCGCCATTAAGACACAAAAAGGAACATACAAGTCGTCGGAGGTGCCGATCCACCTGTGATGAGAGAGGTTCCTAAAATAGTCCAATTTTATGACCACCTCTTCTAAGCGTGACATCGATGCTATCTGGACTGCCACCCTATCATCATGAGTTGTGGCCATTTTTTCCAATTTCTGCATCCATTCCGGAGCCTCTATTTCAAGGGTGTCCATGCCCTCATCTGTTTGCTTGCCTCCAGGTGCTGGCATCGGAACGTACGGGTCCTCAAAGGTTTCCTCTACTTCGATTGGTACTAGGTCTTCAGGTTCTGGTTCTACCAAGGGGGAGGGTTGACGTTCATACACAAGCACTTTCTTTTGTAATTCTTCGAGTTGTGCTTTGAGCGCTGCTACTTCGTTAGTTGTGTCAGCTGTGGTTGGGACTTCTTTGGGTGGTGCTGGTTGAGCTGCCAATTGCCTTCGTAGTTCGTCTCTTTCCTTTTCTAAGGCTGCATGGGCTTCGAGGAGATCAGCATGGGTTTCCAATATGATTTGCATATTGTCCGAGGGAATGGCCTTAAATCTCTCCGGGTCAATTTCTTGTGGGGAACCGTCCATGGTTAATTCCAAGTTCTCTTCGTTTTGTGTCTGAAGCCGTCTATTTTCTTCCAGGGCTGCAAACATATGCTTCCGTAATAGAGCCATGTTGCGGCGGAGCTTGAGGTTCTCTGTGATTTGGGAGTGTAGCAGATCATCCAATTGTTGTCTTTCTTCGGCATCTGGCTGCGGTGGATTTGCCACTAATTGCTCATGTTGTTCTTGCAATGCACTAAACTGCTGTTGTAATTGTTTCTTCTCTTGCTCTAAGTCAATGAATCTTCCTTGTAATGCTTCATGACTCCTGAATAAACTTGTATGCTGAGCATCGAGGTGCTGATAGTGTTGTTGTAACTGAGACATGCACTGATACATGTTATTAAATACATTATTAATGGGGGTGGATGCAGTAAGGGTGTTCAATGCAGAGGGAAAGGGAAAGGGGAAGGGAAGTGTGAATGCGGTGCTGGAAAGTGGTGAAGTGGGTGGTGGGGGAATGGGAGATTGTGGCCGTATGGGGGGAGGGAGAGGTGCAGTGGAGGGTGATATGTCCATAAAATCCATGGTGGAAGCAGCAGTGGGAGTGATTGTGAATAGTGGAATGGTGGGTGCAGTGATTGTGGTGAATGTGTACAGTGGTGTGTGCAGTTGTGAATGTGAACTGCCCAAAAGTGTGAGTGGGGGAATGGGGATGTCAGTAGCTGCCGTTAGGATTATAGTGTTAGTGGAGGTGTATACACGGGAGGTGTTGAGAGGGTGTGTGGGTTGATTGGCGGTTTGTGCTTCAGTCATGGCGGTGGACTCGGAGGCGGTAACGGTGGTTGTTACATTGGTAAGGGGAGGTGAATGTGGTGGAGTGGGAGGCGGGGGTGGCAAGGGGGGTGATGGGGGTGGACTCGACACATGGGCTTCCTCGGTGTCGTGAGCGGTGTGTGCAGTGCCCGTGGTTGTGGGGGTGCGTTGTGGTCCTGATCCTAATACATTCATTTGTTTCCCTGTTCGTGGGGGACGTCTTCCGTATCTTCTTTCCATTCTGCGTGATTGTGCCAGGGCCGTCTGCACTGCCTCAGGTACTCCTAAGGCATCAGAGATCATATCCAGTGTGGCACGATACTGTTCGTCAACTCCTTCCTCCTCAAGGATTTGGTGCATGATAGCCTTTCCTGCTGCAAGGGATAACTTATGTTGTTGTTGGACCCTGTTGATGGTATCGTAGAGCTTTTTCAACTCCTTTGTATATGCTGCGGCACCCTCTAGCTCCTGTATAACTTCTTGCTCATAGTCATGCGCCTCCTCATCAGAAAATCCTTCCTGTTCATCCTCTTGGCCTTCTTCTTCTTCATCCTCCAATTCCACCACTTCTGGTTGTCTTGGCTGGGGTTGTTCTGTGGCCGTTTGTTGTCCACTACCCTGCTCTGCTTCGACTTCCGCATTAACAGCTTCAATGATTCTGGCAACTTCTTCATCCGTTAGATCTTCCAAAGTGAATCCGTGAGGAAATTCCAGATCAGTAGGTACTGGTGGAAACACAAGGTTAGGGCCATCTGTGTTGTGCCTGGGTAACCTGATAGTAAATGGTTGTACCCGTCTGGGCAGCCTTGGAGTTGTTTCAGGTGTTAGGGTTGCACCGCGGGCTTGTGCACAAGGCATCTGGACAACGCCTCTCATCTTCTTTGAGGGAGGCCCTACGGCTGACAGTCTGCGTTGAAACTCCTGTGCTCTGGTCCAAATGAGAGCCCTTTGCACCGGTACATCATATGCGAGACATCTATACGCAATTCTGGTAAGCGCACAGCATCCATACAGTACAGATTTTTGTTTCTTATACCACCTTTGATGAGCCAAATGGATCTGGTCGATAATCCAGTGGGGCATATTGATTGTCAAATCAAAGGCATCTGCTAAGTAGAGGCTAAACCATATCTTTTTGGGAGGCATTGTGAACCTTTCCTGCGCGGGGAATGCAAAATGTTGCATGACCATGCGTAAATGAACGGCGATCGTAGGTGTCATCGCGACCATGTCCTTTAACTTCGTCAGATTCCTGTTCTTCATATTATCGGGGACCATAGTTTCTTTCTCCGTAGGAATGTGCATACCTTTCATGTCGAGAGCTTCTCTTACCAAGTTGATAGTCAAGCGGAAACGCTTCAGCTCGTTGCCCCTTGTGAGTGATGGGAGTACAAAGGAGCTGTATCCTTTTTTGTCTTTGCTTGGAGTGAGGGTGCTAATCAAGTATGAGCACCTTAGAAAATCGGGCTTTGGTAGTTGGAACTTGAAATAATCATAGAGCCCAGCCTTCTTCCATATCGGCTTCAGTCCTTCGTTATTCTGTAGCTTTTCAAACTCCCTGGTAAAGAAGTGGTATCTGCCCCAACGTCCATTGAATTCTACCTCGGACTCCCACATGTATGTGCCTTCACCCAGAGGTCCCGCAACGTCATTGAACCAGTGTGAGGTTTTGCCCACCGGCGTTGTGTGACCCTGTGGAGGATTCTGAATCGGTATGGCATGTAATGCCCTTAATGCCGCTGGTCGTTCCTTTAATTCCTCCTCGACCGGAAGGCTTTCAATGTCCACAACTTGGGGGTTGGTGCCTTCCTGGGAGCTATTTCCTACCGTATCTGCCATGTTACTTCTTGCTGCCTGTCTCTGTGAGAATATACAAACATGTGTTAACATTGTACAGGACAAGAGAGAATCGTTGTTGTTCCCATTACAACATTAACATGAGGGTCGGGAGAGATTAATGGGTTAGTAAGTGCTCGGTGCGAGTGTGTGTGTGGTTAGGAGTTCGGACGACCTAAGAGCTAAGTGGAATGATGTAGTGTGATAGTGATGTGGTTAGTAGGTTGACATGGATTTACAAATGGGGTCCGGGGGTTTGTTACAAGTCTTAGGCTGCCAAATGCAGTGGATGGGTTTTGCTCTTGGTTTCGTAGAGACTCTCGAGAGCTTTATAGGTGAGTCGGCTTGAAAATGAGGCCTTTTAGGGACCCATTTACCAGTGATTCTGTTCGTGCTCATGGACCTTAGTGTGTTCTTGAGTGTTGAAAACGAGTGGATGCCGGCTGTGAGAGTGAATGGATCGTGCTGTCTAGGGTGTGGCCTTGGTGTAGCTATTTGAGCCCGCAAACAAGTCTTAGGCACCCAAATAGACTTCACGTTAGCAGAAGAACTTCTGAAAGACTTCTTATTAGTGTCGTGTTGTTGGTTACTAATAAGAGGCTTTGCCCGTGTGGTTGGCTTGAGTGCAACCGGGTGTTCGCCTTTCCGCACCCACACTTGTTTCACTAGCTGAGACATTTTGCTGCGCAGGTACTTTTGATCTCCGACATAGGTAGTACTCTGCTTCTTCTGCCTTTGATCCACCTTTGGTTGCTGCCTCCCTCTGGCCTTTGGAAAAGAAGGGAGTTCCGTTGTGGTTCTGACTCCTTTTTTGAGATCTTCATTCTTCTGCATCACATAGCCTTGGACAAGAACAGCATGGTCAACTTCATGTGCACCCCTGGAGGGACCAGGAGTCTGTGCCTTTCCTAGTTCCTTGAGTGCTCCATTATTTAACTCCATTGTAATGCTAGACTGATTCACCCATACCTGAAGAAGTCAACTTCTTAGGTTTAAGTTGACTGCTTGGTCATAAATCCAGTCTTGACCCAGGACAAGGGGTTCCGTGAGGTCCTCATCTTGACATACTAGCACTTTAACTGTCATTGCCTCATCATGAATAGAGAGGGGAAGTTCCACCTCGCCCATGCAAGGGGTTTCCACGCCTCCCAATCCTATGAGATATGCTTCCACAGGATTGATAGTTAATTGCAACTCCAGACAGTAAGACAATTTAACAGCACTAGTGGCTGCACCTGAGTCAATCAAGGCTCTTACAGTCCTTGCACTCTTTCCTTGTCCTATATCTAAGGTTATGAAAGGACGTCGATCAGTTATCTTATGTGAGCTAACACCGGAAACTTCACACATAGCCACGTCATATCCTTGATCTGCATATGCATCTTGCCTAGGGTGCTCTCTACCTTGTCTTCTTAATTTCATTTTCCTTCTAGGTCCGTAGCCTCTCTTTTCTAGCTTCCTTGCATGTTGTTTCAATGTGTAGACTAAAACTAAGTCGCCTGCCTTTAAACCTTTATCCTTAACGTGGGCATCAAAGTACGCCTTATGTCGTTTCTTTGCTGCATATATCCCTGCAGCTGCCCTCAGTCTTGTTTCTCCTAATCGTTCAAGATCAAAAAGTCTAGAGGAAAGTTCATGACCCGTCCATTCATGCTCTTGTGCTACTTTCAATGTAGGTATTAAGAAGTCCAAGGGTAGCACAGCGTTTTGGCCAAATACCATCTGAAAGGGGGTGGCTTGGAGTACCGTTTTGTAGGCGACTCGGTATGCCCAAACAGCATGGTGTAGCTGTTTGTCCCAATCAGAGCGTTTAATGTTCACTAATTTTTTCAGTACATTGCATAAGATCTTGTTGGTGCTTTCGGCTTGTCCATTAGCTTGAGGGTGATAGGGGGCAGACTTCTTATGAACTACCAAGAATTCTTGGAGTAGATTTTCAATCACTTCGTTCAAGAAATGAGTGCCTCTATCACTTACTAGCTCTATAGGTAGCCCATATCTTGTGAATACATTCTCAAACAAGAATTTAGCAGTTGTCTGAGCGTCGTTCTTTGTCGTAGCCTTTACCTCCACCCACTTGGTGAGATAGTCTGTTGCAACAATGATATATTCTGCATGGGAACCCTTAGCTGGGGGATTAATAGGACCTACGAAGTCTATTCCCCACTTAGAGAATGCACGTCCACCCATCATAGGCTTCAGTGGCATCTCATCTTTGCGTATAGGATACTGAGTTCGCTGACAGACGTCATACCGTTTCACATAGGTATGTGCATCCATGTGAAGGGTCGGCCACCAGAAGCCCGCAAATAGTATTGCCTTGATCACCCGATCTGGTCCAAAGTGTCCTCCTGCTACACCTTGGTGAGCAGTGTCCAAGATCTTGAGATACTCACTCTCATGGACACATAGTCTCAGGTAACCGTCTTTACCACGTTTGTATAGATTATCACCAATAAGTGAGTAATCCTGGGCTTCTTGTTCTAAACTTCTTTTCCTCGCCAGAGTCATGTCTGGAGGGAATGTGTTCGTCCTTAGGAAGGATACTAGTGGTTCACTCCAATCTGGCACAATGGACACTTGATAAAGAGTGGCATGTTCCACCGGTGGTTTAGTGCGACAGATTGGGCATTCTTTGCACAACCTTTGGACATCCGCTTCCATAGTTGGCCAATGTACTCCGAGTCTCCTTAGCGTCTGTAAGGTTTGTTGCTTTGAGTAGTGTTGCTCTAATGCACCTACATGTGCTAAATGCAACCATTTAGCGTACTCATCCTCTTCAACACAACAGGCCAAGATTCCTTGATCTGTGTGCTTGTACATGCTTCCTGCCAGGATGTGGTACTTTTGGGCTTTCACAACCTCTCTATTCTGTGTGTTTACTACTGGATGGTTAGGCCCGTATGTCAATACTGGTACCAATGGCTTAGCCCACTGCGGTACCACTTCCAAATTAAACAAGTAAGCATCAGGAAGATCATCTGATACTCCTTGTGGGGCTTCTCCAGATGTGAGCCTAGAGAGATGATCTGCTCTCAAATGAGTCCTCCCTTTTCTCACCACTACCTCAAAATCATATTCCATTAGTAAGAGAAACCATCTTACTAATCTTCCTGTATTGCATGGTTTGTTCACTAGATATAACAATGCTTGGTGATCAGTAAAAAATTTAAACTTGTTTGCAAGCAAATAGTGTCTAAATTTCTTAACTGCATATACCATGCCTAAGCCTTCTCTCTCTGTAGTGGTATAATTTCGTTCCACTGCATTCAATTGTCTACTGGCATAGGCAATTGGAAGATCCATACTACCTTCACCAGTAGGTTGAGCAAGCACACACCCAATAGCATAATTGGATGCATCCACATGAATATGGAAAGGCTTATTCCAATCCGGTGTGGTTAAGATTGGTGCTGAACATAATCGCCGTTTAAGCTCCTTGAAGGAATTCTCACATTCCTCAGTCCACTCAAAGTTTGTCAGAAGTCCGTACATGGGCTTTGCAATGACAGCATACATGTGAATGAACCGGCGGTAGTAACCACAATGTCCCATGAAAGCCTGTACTTCCTTGACATTCCTTGGCCTAGGTAGCTCTGCTATGGCTCTCACTTTCTCTTCATCAGTGGATATGCCATTCTTTGACACTATGTGTCCTAGAATCTTGCCTTGCCTGACCATAAAAACGCACTTTTCTGGGTTCAGGCAGACTTGATATTCTCTACATTTGTCAAAGATTTGTCTGAGTTCAGGATTATGGGTTTGTCTAATGTTGGAATGAGCACAAAGATCATCAACATAGACTTCTAAATTCTTCCTCAGGAACTCCTTAAATACATGGCACATCAGCCTTTGGAAGGTAGCTGGTGCATTGGTAAGCCCAAATGGCATTACACGAAAGGCAAATATACCCCACTCTGTGGCAAAAGCTGTCTTATGCTGATCTTCTGGAGCTATGGCTACTTGATTGTAGCCCGAAAATCCATCGAGGAAGCTGTACACTTCCTTACCTGCTACTCTTTCTAAGAGATGTTCTGTGATGGGAAGCGGATAGTTATCTCGAATTGTGGCTGCATTGACCTTCTTCAAGTTAATGCATACACGCAGCTTGCCATTCTTCTTGGGCACCACTACGATGGGGGATACCCACTCAGTGTGCTCAATTTGATAGATAAATCCAGCTTCGACAAGTCTATCTATCTCCTCTTTGATCTTAGCAGCGTAATTATCGTTATATGTGTAGGGCTTTTGCTTAGAGGGTTTGGCATCTGAAGTCATGGGGATGGTGTGTGAGCATATGTCAGGGTCCACACCCTTCAAATCCTTGTAACCCCAAGCGAACACATCTCTGTATTCTCTTAGCAAGGCAATTAACGCATGCTCCTCTTCCTCTGTTAGGTCATGGCCTATGTACGTGCATCTCTCCTCTCCTTCTTCTAGGGCCACTACTATTTTCTTGGTGGTTTCTTTGTTATCATAGGCCTCTCCTGATTGCGCCTCTCGTTTAGGCATTCTTATCATGACTCTCCTGTCGTCTATCTCGTACTTCTTAAAATTTTCTGGGACCTCAAACAAGGATTCTTCCTCTTCTGGTGAGACTTCTTTCTTCTTTCGTTTCTTTCCTTCTTCCTTCGGTGTCACATGTGTGGCTAATCTTACATCGTTTGTAAGCTCTCCATGCCTCTGGGGTTGAAATTCTACTTCATGGAAGTATTCTTCATCTGATGCAAAAGGTGGGTCCATAATGATTGACTCTAGATCGGAGTCACTTGCATCCTCAAATGCATCAGGGCTCGGTTCGCATTCTTCTAGAACTTCCTCTCCCATGATTGGCTCTATGGAGAAGACTGAAATGTCATAGCCATCCTCATCACAGTGAGGTGTCCATTGTTCTTCATTGATGGCTACGTCCATTGTTGCTAAAATTTCTGCCCAGCCGTGAGGTTCAAATTCCTCATCAGGAAAGACTACAGGTGCATAGGCTGGGTCTTGAATTGATCTATGGTTTTCTTTTGCACCTACCTCTCTGGCTTTCTCTCTCTTCTCTTCTTCTACTCCTACCTTGCACATCCATAAGTGGGTGTCTTCATGCATCCATGAGGATCCTGATCCTATGGAATGCACCGATTCCGTATCATCTTTGGCTCTATGGATGGGATTCCATTGGATGGGAGGTACATCTCTATGAGAGTAATCTTTGAGATTTACTTTGGTTGTAACACCTAAGTGTTGCAAATACAAGGAGTTGGTTCCCCAGTCCTGTACCACTTGCAACTGTCGCATAAATGGTCTTCCCAAAATCATCTCATAGGCATGATTTTTGCTAAAGTCACATATAGCAAATGTATGCTCGAACTCAACACCACATGTAGTGAGAGTTATTCCTTCTAACAACCCTAGGGGTCTCTCTATGTGACCATCGGCCATCTGCAATTTCATTCTTGTTGGCCTGAGTGCTGGCTTGCCCCAACGCTTCCATAGGGAAGTGGTGGCAATTGCAACTCTTGCACCTGAGTCCAAAATTGCCTTGGTGGTGTACTCTTGGTAGGTAATGGGAAGATAGGTGTTCCCTTCTTCACCTTCACACATATCTCCTATCTTATCCAAGGGTATTTCTGGTACTGTCCTCTGGGATCCTACCTGGGAATGAGGTTTCACTATCGCTAGTACTTGTTTGGCGACATGTTTCCATAATTCAGGTCTAACCTTGAATAGCTCTTCTAACTTGAGATTGCACTACACTTTAGTGTTTTTCACTACCTCTGTGTTCCTAGGTAAGACTGAGTCCTCATTTTGTACCATGACCGTGGGTGCTCTCATACAAGTAGACTTAGTTTCCCATGGGCCTGTGAAGTGGGGTAATTCTTGTAGAGAGTTAGACTCAAAGTCTAATCTTTCCTGAGATTGGGTGCTATCCTGCTCCTCATAAATGGATGGGATATCTTGTGGGAATTGGTCATGTGCATCATCCACAAGTTCAATAGGAGGAGGGACTTCACTCTCTTTGGCCCATTTGTCTTCTTGAATCTCGCGTAGGAATTCTGGTGTGAACCGATTCATAGAAGATGATGTGTGTGGCTCTGTAGAGTTAGGCACATAGGCTTCAGCCGCATAGGCTTTCTGGGCAGGAAGACTTGCTCTTTCACTTGCCTTGTCCTTGTGTTGAGAGGCGGGTTCCTTTTCTGATTGTGCAATCAGCTTCTCTATTCTTTCTAACAGTCCATCAAAGTGCAACTGTGTCTTCGCTGAACTAGAGATGTTAAATAGGCACAAATTTTGGTTCGTTCTAACTCTAGTTCTGCTCTTGGGTAACACTTTTCATGATCAGTTACATTTGGCCCTTCTTGGATTCTGGCCTGATATGCTTTAAGCATCATATTAAGGTCTTCGGGAGTGGGATCTGCTAGGACTGATCCTACTCTAGGGGGTGGTGGGTTTAGGTGAGGCGGGTTGGAAGGTGGCTAGTCGGATGGCGATGGGAATGGTGGTGGTGGGGTAGTGTGAGAGGGAGTTTGAGATGTGAGTTCAGTTATCCTGGCTTTGGTTTCTCTTATGCTTTCCTCAAGTTCACTCATCTTTTTAGCCCATTGTCTTTTCATTCTTTCCCTACTATCTTTCCACGCTCTAGTCCTCTTCTTTGTCGTACTCTCTGTTTCACTAACTTCTGGGCTTTTTTCCTGACCCACACCCTGGTTTTGCTGCAGTGCTTGGGCTCTAGTGATTACTTGTACTGGTGCAGTGGAAGTCACGCTCCCTGTGGAGTCTACCACTAACCCAACAACGTTGATAGGAGTGATTTTTGGCATATTATTAGGATTCCTAGGGCAGTCTCGTAAGAGATGTTCCTTTCCACAGTCTTGGCAAAAACCCTGGATCGTTACTGACTGGGGTTGTGTCGGTGGAGGCACAGGACAATCACGAATGAGGTGATCCCCCTGACATCTGTAGCATGGTCCTCTAGGGAATGGGGGTCTTACCTGCCTAGGTTGAGGTCTAGGGTTGGGGTTTGCATACATGACGTTTGTGTGATCTGACTCCCAACTAGGTTCACTCGGTTCTTCACTATAGTAGGACTCACCATGTTCAGGAGATTGCATGTAGTAAGCCTGGGGAATATCAACATGTGTAGAATCAAAGCTATGGTCACTGGGGTCACTTTCAGAAAGCAGTGGTGTTACGGGGACTATAGCTCTATTCAGGTTCTCTTCTGCAACAGCATACTTTACCGGAATCACATTAGCTGGAGCTGGGGGTTGTTGTGCTAGCACAGGCTGAGGTCTTTGTTGGTTTTGGTATGGTTGCTGATAAGGTTGTTGTGGCCTGCCATATGGCTGTGGAGGGTACTGGTTCTGGTATCTTCCCTGCAGTGGATAGGGTTGAGGGTAAGTTTGCCTAACTGTTTGCTTATTGCAGGGGCAATCTTGCGCAGTGTGATTGGTGTACCTTCATTCTATAGTGCAGTACTGGCTACTAGGATTAACTTGGGGTTGGGCCATAATGGGACATACATTTGCCATGTGGTCGCCGCCACAAGTATAGCACCTTTTCACAGGGGCAAATCTCGGAATTTGTTTGCTAGAGACACCTAGTTTCTGAGCAACTTTCTCTGCAAGTTCCTCAATTGATGTGGATTGCGTGGAAGAGAGGTTAGAGGCACTATCTGAATCTTTGTATATCTTGGAAAGCTCTAATTCCTCCCCTAGGTTATCCTCGATGTCAATGCACATACGTACACAATCTTCTATGGTCCTAGGGTCCTTCAAGTACACATAAGATCTCAATTTGGTACTTAGCAATCCATCCAAGAATAAAGCCACTTGCTTAGCTGGGGTGGGTAGCTCCGAAACAGGGCATCTTTCAAGATATTGCCTAAATCTCCTTCTTGCAAGTCTCACGGTCTCTTGAGGGGTTTGCTTGAAGCTGTGAATCAGCGAGGAGGTATTATGTATTATGCCACTCTTAGAGAATTCAATAATGAAAGCCTCTAGGAGTTGGTCTATGCTCCTGAACTGCCTCTCATTTAGTGGCTGAAACCATGTCAGGGCAGTGTTCCTAAGGGTCAGACCAAAGGCATTGTACTGCGTGAATAGATCCTCCACTTGTTCAGCTCTCAGGACTTGCCTAAACTCAGCCACATGATCGTATGGATCTCCAGTGCCATCGAAGTAGTTCTTCATGGACTTAACTAGCTGAGTCGGTCTCAAGGTTCTTGTGTGCTCTCTAGGTCATGGTAGAGGGAACTCATCCGCATTTCTTTGATTCCTGTGAGCTCTAAGTATCTCAGGTTCTACTCTATTTGTTTCTGTCCTCGTTCTTTCTCTGCCCACTGGGTTGGCAAAGCTTACTTCCGGCCTTTCTCTATGTCTGTCTCTTTGAGTTCCATGAGCTTGGGATGTTCCAGCTCCAGGGTGACCATAGGATACATTCGATCTTGGTTGGGGGAAAACGAATTCACCCTTCCAAGTGTAAGCATGCCTATCATTTTCTGTCACCACAAAGATCCTCTCCGAAGCGTGATCTAAGTAGGTCACTCTACCTGGGCTATCAGGATCCTTAAACTCATAGATCATGATTGTTCCTATATCAGTTGGCTGATCAGATTTATACCTCCAAAAGGCTTCGTCAGTTTCTCGATTGAGGAGCAAATCTATGTTCTTATTATCCTGGGGAATCCACTCTCGTGTGATAATCCTAGTGAGAACCGATTTGCCTCGAGGGGTTCTAGGTTCTGTACCCATGTTTCCTTGCTCTAGGTCCCCTAGGTCCGCTTCTGGGATCACATTTCCAAATTCGTCCGTCCTATCTGGGTGACTGGTGACTACGTATATGGTTCCTTCTTTGTCCAAGTATGCTCCGTTTTCAAACTTGACAGCGGGGCGCTCTAGTCCAATGGATTGATCAGGATTCTTAATCTGTACCACAGATCTTCCTAGGCCGTCCTCATAGATGCTGGCACCTAATCGGTTGGTCCTAAGGTATTCCAGCTGAGTCTTGTACGGGCCTTCTACCCTGTGCAAGTATGGCACTCCTGAACTTCCCGTAGGTCTGTCCATGCCTTGAGACATCTCTGACTCGCTGGTCTCAGAGCTAGGGTAGTATGAGTGGTGGCTCAACTGCTGGGCCCAAGACCTAGCAGTGTGGTTGACACTAGCCTCTGAAGATCTAAGGCTTTGTCTCTCCCTTACTAGATGTCGTCCTGATCTAAGGTTCATATGCCTATTTAAGTAGCCCAATTCTTTGCCCAGAGTACAACCTCGTTGCCGGTTACTTTATATTAGTCTTGGTTCTTTTTAGTTATTTTATCGTGTTTAAGGTCTTGTCTGATATCACGTCGTCAGGAATATTTGAATGTTCTTCGTACTTTTAGGTTGATCGTTCCACGTTAGATTCTTTTCTTTATGGTCATCGCATCACGAAGAGACTATATTTAATCTTGGACTTGAGTGCATAGGTAGTCTTCAACTTGATTGATGCCTATCGTTGCCCTAACTTACCTCTAGCACTATTCGTACTTAGCCTGAGCTAGAAAATGACAGAGGGAGTTGAGAATATTCCAACCTTTTGTTTCCGGCTTGGTTGCCCTTGAATGCCCAGGAAGCGTGTTCCCAAGCTTGCACTTACACTTGCTTAGAACGCCTTTTGATGCTCTCAATAGATCTGTATGAGTTCCAAAGTTAGCTTTTAAGATTTAAATTCCAAAGACAGAACCAATGATTTTCATTCCTATAGCACAAACACTAATTTGCATAGTGATTTTTAAGAAAACAATTCTAAAGACCCCTGACTTTGATCCCCCTGGGTATGGTCAACTTCAAAATACCCTATCTGAAAATCCACGAGCTTTCTGACAAGCCCAAGAGCTCAAAAAATGGATTCCGTATGAAAAAGTTATGACTGTTCAGGGTTTAGGGGGTTAAAACAGGATTCAATCTGGCTGACAGATCCTAGGATTTTCTCCCAAATCACAAGTGTAGGAACCTCCAAAAATGCTAATAGATTGACTATTTTGCCCCAAAATTATCCCAAATTTTGAACAAAAGCAAACCCTAATTTTTGGCCAAAAAGCCTGTCAATCGCGATCGACAGGTCTGTCAATCGCGATTGACAGAGGTGTCCGTCGGGCCTGTCAGTCGTGATCGACAGTGTCAATCGCGATCGACAGAGTCGATCGTGGCTAGCAATCGGGATCGATGGTATCAATCGCGATCGACACGTTTTCCGGGTTTTTCGCCGAAATTTCAGTCAATCGGGGGCCTATCAGTCGCGATGGACACGTGGCTACGCGCAAAAGTCAATCAATCGTTGAATTTCAGTCGGTCGCGATCGACGGTGTCAATCGCGACTGACAGAGGTGTCGGTCGTGGCTGTCGATCACGATCGACGGTGTCAATCGCGATTGACTGGGTCCTACGTGGCAGTCTATCGGTCGTGAAGTCTGTCGGTCGCGATCGACAGGGTCTGTCGGTCGCGACTGACAGGGTCTATCGGTCGCGATTGACAGGGTCTGTCGGTCGCGATTGACAGAGGCTGTCGGTCGTGATTGACAGAGGCTGTCGGTCGCGATTGACGAAAAAACACGGAATTTTTCTACTGTTTCAGGTGATTTGGGATGTGCTCATCATGCTTGTGCTAGTGGTGAACTTTGTTTTACCAAATGATCGAATTTTCTGTCGATCGCGATCGACAGAGGCTGGCGACTGCGAGACAGATTCGACGAGTTTCGTACCTGCGCAGAGAGCTGGGGATGATGATTCAGCAAGAACCTGCAAAATGCTCAAGAACATGCAAAAACAGTGCAAGCAATATCGCTCTCTCGCTCTCTCTCACAAGTAGAATGAAGGAAATGAGGTGGAGATGGTGATATGATCAAAATTGAAAATTTTCGTGATGATGGAGATGGAGGTGGGAGATGGTGATGATGATGATGGTGATGAAGATGGTGAAGGAAAAACAAGAAAATAGATGAAAGTGAAGAAAATACCTACAACTCCAACGCGTCAACTCTACGTCTTACCATCACATGCTCGTCCTCAAAGCTCGATCCCCGGCAACGGCGCCAAAATTTGGTGTAGCTCAATGATGAGTAGCACCTCCTTTAATGTCAATCCGGGAAGACGTGAGGATGGTATGAAGACCTCGAGCAAGTGGGGCACAAGTGCGTGAGTGAGAAGCACACAAACATGCACACACATACACACACACGCGCACACACGGCACGACAAAGAGTGAGAAGCTATGGAGTTCTTCGATTACTTTCAAAAAGCTCTTACAAGTTCATTTTGATTACAATCTACCCCCAAAAATGAGCTCTCTAGCTCCTTTTATAGTTTTTGACTAGCTTTGGCCCTGTCCAGACCTAGTGTCCGGCCTAGTTAAAAATTAGGTTCCAGGGCTTATTTGAGGGCTCAAACGAGATCTAAAAAATATGAAAATTGGTAAGCAACTACTTCTAAGGCTCCTCAAGCTTGAGGACTCCTCGGCTTGCACAAAATGGAGCTACAAAAAGGTGAACATGGTATTTAGAGGGGTTGTTAGTGATGAGAATCACCTTTAATTTGTGTAAGGATTTTGAAAAATTAAAGGGTTGCCTTAGTGCTAGATCTGCGTGAATGCTCGTACTTGCTTCTTCATGAAGAAAATTATTGGCCTACTTGCCAGATCGTCGTTGACTCCCTTGTCTGCTTGTGCCTTCTCTCCCTTCTGACTCTCTTCTCTGACTGCCATGCCTCGTCAGTCCTTCAGTTCCTTGTCTGCTGCTAACACCATTCAATGTACCATATGGTTTACTTAAAGAAAGAACACGGCAATATATAAAGAACACAACCAATAAAGAGCCAGATTGCAACCTCCAGTTTAGCATGCAAACATTCACCTACACTCAAGAGGAAGTCGACAAAGCTGATCTTATATGGAGGAGGAAGTTTTTGGAGAAGAATCCAACCCTAAGGGTACACTGGGAATCATCACCATACATCCTTCAGGTAAATCCATCTTTTTTCCCAGTACCGAGACGGCACTCCTGGATGCAATTTCGAGAAAGTGAGCACTAGGGAAGCATCAATAATTAGTGGATCAACTATCCACTACTTCCAAGTCCACCCCGATATTATTTACCGACAGAGGAATACATGATCAAGACAATCGAATTTTGGATAGCTCGCTATGCAACTATACCAGATCTAGCCATTAAGATGACTAATAAGATTTTGAGCATGTTACTTACACTTATAAAGTATTTCACCATGCTCAATATACCTTTTTGAACTTTATTGACATTAATCAGGGATCAGACGCCCTCATTTTTTACCTATCAACCATACCGAGCCGATTAACACTTATGACCATATATTCAAGGCTTATGTTTTTGCCTAGTAACTACATGCAGACTTTTGAAGAAGCACTCTTCACTGAATTTTTTGAAATAGACTTCGAGATTTTTGTGAAAATGTCTTTGAATCTTAATGCAAGGATGGTGTCCTATGAATTGAGTTTCTTTGCAGACCATAGACAGACACCAGAAGACGGAGTCAAATCCAACCAATGGAAAGAATTCATGCTATGTCATGCAAATCTACTGAATCAACGAGAGCAGCAACTCAACCAGACATACTCATGTCACCACAAAAAGCCTGTCAGGGACGACAGAGTTCAGGAGGAGGGACGTGTGGAAGGGGAATCAAGCAAAAAGGAAAGAAGAAGAAAATCAAAGAATAAAGCTGCTCAATAAGGAATGAAGATCATCAAGAAAAAGAACAACTCTTTGCCCAAACCCCCGCAGGCGCAACGCATCAGGCAACAACGCCAAAGATCCAAATCCTAAGGAGTGGAATTAAAGAAAGATAACAACCAGGAGATTTCATGGAAGGTTGCACACAGCTTCCTCATCCACTAGGAGCTGGCAGTGAAGCGAAACAAGTCGAGGAGAGAGACAACACACGAAGGCCTCTTCATCGGATAAGATAACAAATTGTCTGAAGGTCCTAGTTGCCTCCTTGTCCATTGGATGCATGCGGTGGGAAGAAATGGAACAGGTCCTAAAGGATGACAAAGAAGATTCAGAAATAGGGCCTTTGAAACGTAATGCTCTCTTAAAAGAGAGTAGAGCTCAGCAAATTAATGTGTGCGGTGGGAGAAAGCAAAGAGGCTCAAAGCAATACAATAGGGGAAGGTATGTAAGCGACAAGGGCGGATCAAGGCCAATAAGTATCCATGAAGAAGTGCAAGAAGATATCTGGCACATCTTGATCCATAAGAAGGTCCTTCAACATCTGGGTCTTCGGAAGGTCTAGATCGAAGGCTGAAGATCCACATCTTCATATCTTCCACTGATGGTGTGCGTGGCAGCTCGACTTAATACGATAACCGAGATTTGTGATATAAGGAATACCAAGGAGCAAACAGAAGTAAAGGACATACCTCGGATAAAGTAACAAATTGCTTGATAGTCCTTATCACTTCTTCAACCACTGGGTGCGTGTATTCAGAAGCCTTAGACAAGCGACAAACGAGAAGCAAAAGCCTGTCAAGGGATGACAGAGACAAAGAGGGGGAGAGTGTTGCAGAGCAAAGAGGCACAAAAGGGAAGCCCCAAAATTTTCAAATTAATGGGCATATTTTTCTTCTTCAAAATCCTAGGAAATTCCCTAAAAAGCTATGTAAATGCACTAGAGCATAATCCCAAATCATTGTAATATAATTCTTGTAAAATAGTAGGAAATTAGAGATTAGCTAATAAAGTGCCGGTCACTTGCGTGAAAGGACCATTTTTAGGGCACATGTATATAAGTCACTTTGTGACTCTTTGTAAAGACTTTTGCCATTGTGAAGAAGGAGAGCTCCTGAATTTCGAATTTGCTTTTTCCCTGCAGATTTTCATCTTCTCTATGATCTTTTGTGTATGTGTGAAGCTTGGAATGTGTGTGTAGGACTGTTGTCTACCCCTCCCCACCACTTTTGAGCTACTGTAGTGTGTGTGTGTGAGCAAGTAGGAGTTGTGGAGTGAGTGTGTGTTTCCCATCATTCACTGTTTTGGTCATAACTTGAAGAGCAGTTGTCAGATTTGAGTGAAAGTACCACCAATAGATGCATCTCGTTGAGAGCTTCGAAAGGAACTTGCTACTGGCCATATTCAAAGTTTGACGCTAGGAGAAACATCCAAATTTGTAATTATTGTTGTAAGTGGTATCACGGCAGACACTTTTAGAGGTTAAGTGAGTTGTAGAGGTAGATTTGTCTTTTCTCATGCATATGGCTGAACCACTTCGATTTCCATCATGTGCACACAAGTCCTCATACACTTGGTTAGGTCGGTTCATCGGATTTATAATTAAGCGTGTGTTAATCCACCACTATATGCACTTGTGTGGCAAACGAGATTTAGTCTCCTTGGCACAAGTCCCTAAGACTTCGTGACTTAGGTACACACTAAGCCTAATAAGACATGAAATGATTCATATGACATGTGATAGGAAAACATGAATTTATGTTGGCATTCTAAGTGAGAGTTTGACCACATGGTATTATGAATAGAGTTCCAAAACACTCTTTGTTTTGGAAATATCCACCATTCCCTTGGTGAGAACTTGGTTGCACCAAGTTCTAAAAGTACACAAAAGCATGCACAAATCCACATCCAATAAGATCTAGCATGAGAATTAGATATTCCCATTCTCTTGTTGGGTGGTTCATCATCATTTCTTCTTCTATGCTCTTCATCTTTGCATATACAATCCATATTCATAAGAAATAAAGACAAAAACGATATCCACTCAAACATTTTCATCCTATTAAAAAAAAGATATCTTAGTAAGCTTTTTATTATCATTCAATATAACTTATCATTAGTCACATAAAATATAACATGTTTAAAACATTCAAAATAGAAGCAACATTCGATATTAAAAATATATTTCCATTCAATATTCCAAATAGAAAGATACAATAAATTCCATCAAGTTCTTGTCTATGACATAAAGAAATCAAACCCTTACATAGATGAAATGCCCATAAAACTACTTAAGTAATAAAAGCATGGAAATAACTACATAAAGTTCTTCTCTATGACATAAAGAAATCAAACCCTTATATAGGTGAAATGCCCATAAAACTACATAAATAAAAGCATGACTAATTGCCATGACTATTCATAAACTTTAATAACTCAGATAAACTTTTCCTTGTATCTTTGCTCTCTTTGTTGCTTCTCCTTCCCATTGCATAATGATTTTCTCCTCCCAAACCCTTTGTTGCTCTTTGTCTTCCATTTGCTTTTATAAAATTTCTTCTTCAAATTCCCATTGTTTCTTCAAATTCTCGCCTTGATGATTATACCTCGTTCATGACATCACACATTTTTGACATACCATCCACAATACTCTTTGGCTTCTTATTCCTTTATTTTTTTCCTATTATACCCTCGATTTGTATGTCATCTACAACACCTTTCTCACTTTGAGAAGCTTGCTCTTGAACTATATCATCAATCTCTATAGCTGGTTCTTCTTCAATTGCATTCCCTTGAGAGCTTTGTCAGCCATCACTATCAAATGCACCAGAAATTCTGATGCATTTAGGAGATGAAACCCAAAGAGATTCGCATGCATCAAAAAATTTCCACATTGAAGGATTACTTCTAGTAGAGTTTTGCTTTGTTCACTATTTCTTATGCTTCATTTTTAGTGTGTCAACTCCATTACAAACTTGATCACAAGTAAATGATAGTCCACACTCCTTGTTCAAAGAGTTGACTAGTTTCTCCCAATCTTTCAAGCAAAGATTTCCACCCTTAATGTGGACATGTACATCTTCAAAACATTTAATTAAGGTAAATATATGAGAATCATCCCATAGTACTCCTCTACTTCTCTTTGCCCCTCTTCTACCATCATTCACTATAGGAATATGATCAGCATGACGGGTTGGGTGTCTATGGATGGATTTTCACCAATGCATCCTTCATTCAACATGTTTAAAATGAAAATTGTGTTGATGATTGCACATCTTGGGACAATGATTCATAGTCACCATCTGCAAAAGTATTATATGATGCCATTATCCATCTATGGCAAAAACATGTGAAAATTTAGTACGAGAAAGATGTATCATCATTTTATTAATGTGGAGGGGGAGAAAAAACCTAGCCATTTGCATATTTTAATGTTCACATGTAGAAATGTTTGAAAAAAATGGCAAACATATAGTGAGATGGATAGATAAATGATCCGAAAGATAATAACTTTTGAAGTCGTACTTATATTCATTTAAAACTTCACAAACTAATATGAAAGACAGAGAGAGAGGGAGAGCCAGAGAGAGATTGAATGATAGATTATAAAAAGATATACACAAACACACACATATACATACATAAATACATGTTGGAACATCAAGTTTACATTATGCTTGAGGTGGATTTGATCTACATCAAAGGCTATCGCGTCGAAAGAATATCTGTTGGAGAGTTCTTTTATTTATGCTCACTTATTGTACTTTTTCAAAAAAGATTTTTCATGGATCTTTTATCATTATAAAAGCCTTGATCTTTACACATGTAAAGATAGGAAGATATAGCCCAAATCCCACAAATTTGTGGTGGTTGAGTTGCATTCAAATAAGCAATCAATCACCTAAAAGTAGATCAAACTAGATCTTCACTTTTCCTAGATTGTAGGAAAGTGAATTGATTCCCTCCAACAACCATTTCCACCTTCATTTGAATTTAGACTCCACTTGTAGAACTCGTGGAGCACTTCTAGAGTCTATATAAAGACTTGAATTCATTTGTACAATACATGGAAGCAATATACATACACGTGTGACCATCATTGTCTTGCTCCTTCAATTTTCTGCATCATCTTCTTCACCAATAGTAATCTTGCAGAGGTTGTTGCTCTCTCTACAGAGCTGCAAATTGAGTGCAACATGGCACATTGGAAAGTTATTCGTGTCTAGGTTATGCCTGTAAATTTTCATAGGATTTGGTTTAGTAGATGGGGACAAATCTTAGTTTTACTATCTCAGGGTCAATCTCTACATATTCCTGAAAAATAGGAAGTACCATCGTTGAGTGTTTGATTCATTCCTATAGTATATTTTTCTTATTCCTTATACTTTTGTGCATTATATACACTCAACCCTATGTGTTCACTCCCATAAAATGATTTTTTCTAATTGTAATCATGCTGGTCGCTATGGGCATTTGAAGTTCATTGCCTCTTCCATAGATAGTAAGTTTTTTGAGCTACTCGACGTGCGAACCTATCTGTTTTGTATCAACTCTTTCTCCGTGATGCTCCAAAGTACATAGTGAATCTCTTTGCACTTACCGCATGCCTATAAGCTATATTTGAGTCTCCATAAGATCAAGGACTGGTCTTGTGACAGTTATCTAGACCAAATGTCATCGCTTCGAAACGCACTTTTCTACCTCCTACAAGCTTCTCCAAGTTCTTTCAATACATACATATATACATACACACACATATAAAATAATATACAAAGGACATACACACATACTGTTATCAAGATCTTACTCACATGCACATAGAGGTTATGGATGTTGAAAACACACAGAAAAATAGACACACTAGGAAACGAGATAGAACGTAGTATTGGGTGCAATCTCCCCCCCTCCCCCATGCACTCTGTTTCGATAGTCCATAGAGTGCATGTATTTATAGGAATTTTTTATTATGTCAAAATAATGGTTACATGAGAGCAGCTTCAAAAAGCACGCGTGAAAGTAAAAGTTGGTAACTTTTGCAAAAAGCCCTTGCTTTTAATAGAGTTTTAGTAAGCTATTCCGACAATGTTTGGACTATCTCTAGCACCTGCACACACTTGCAAATTATCTTTTGAACCTCTAGATGTCTCTTGTCAATTAATATGCATTGTTGCTTTCTTGTTGCATCATATTGCATATAGGACATGCAATTTTGCATAGTATCTAGAGTATATGCATAGTTAAGACATGGATTTGTATTGTATGGTGCATGTATTCTTCTTTATAGAGAGGGGTAAGTATTTTCTTGTAGGTTAGAGAGGAAAAAAATCTAAATTTGTCAGAGTTTGTAATCCCCTTTTGGTCTATTTTTAGTTATGTGTTTCCACAATTTTGGTTTAATTTTGAGTAGTTTGTCCAAGGTGAGATGACACTACACTAGTATTCTTCACTACATCGTTGTTTCTAGGTAAAATTGAGGCTTTATTTCTTACCACGATCGTGGGTTTTCTCATATGGATAGACTTAGACTCCCATGGGCTTGTAAAATGAGGCAATTTTTGCAAGGAATTAGACTCAAAATCTAACTATTCACTAGACTGGCCATCCTCTTGTTCTCCATAGATAGAGGGAGTGTCTTGTGGAAACTCATCTTGAAGATTATCCACTAGCTCAATGAGAAGAGGATTCTCACTCTCCTTGGCCCATTTTTCTTCTTGAATCTCTTAGGAATTCTTGTGAATATTGATTCACTCACAAAGGGATTTCTTGATTGGTGAAATTAGGGACATAAGCTTCTTGGGGAGGAAAGCTTATCCTAATACTTCTATCCTAGCTTACCTTCAATGTAAATGACTTTTTGGATTTGGCTATGATCTTCTCTAGCCTCTCCAACAATCCATTCAAAGTGCAATTATACTTTGGCTAAGTTAGTGCAATTGAAAAGATAGTTGGCCTCAAATGTGGTTTGAGCGAGTTCAACTATTTTCGTACACAGCTTAGTTCTTTGAATCTCTAGGTCAGCTCTAGGGTAGCACTTTTCATGTTGTGTCACATTTGGCCCTTCTTCAATTCTGGTATGATGGGCTTTAAGCATCATCTCTAAATCCTCAGGAGTAGGATCCGCCAAGACTGATCCTACTCGAGGTGGTGATGGGGTTATATGAGGCTGATTAGATGGTAATGGCAGTGGTGGTGTTGTGTGAAGTGTGTTTGAGATGCAATTTCTTTAGTTATAACTTTGGTCTCTCTTAGGCTTTCTTCTAGTTTGCTCATCTTCTTTGCCCATTGTCTTTTCATTTGTTCACAGCTGTCTTTCGAGGCTCTCGTTCTTTTTTTTGTTGTGCTCTCAGTCTCACTATTTTCTAGGCTCTTCTCTTTTCATGTGATTTGGTTTTGTTGTAGGGAATGAGCTCTAGTTCCTACTTTCACTAGGGCTATAGTAATTGTACTTCCACTAGAGTCTACCACTAAGACAATAAAATCAAGGTGTGTTTTTTTGCACATTGGTTGGGTTCTTTGGGAAATCCCTTGGGAGATTCTCCTTGCCACAATCAGGACAAAATCCTTGAGTGGTTATGACTTGTGTCTCTCCTAGCACAATGATTGGACAATCTCTAATGAAGTGATCTCCCTGACATTTATAGTATGGTCCTCAGGGTCCTTGGGGTCTCATTTGTCTTGGTTGATGCCTAGGGTTAGGGTTGGTGCACATTACATTTGAATATTCTCGCTCCCAACTAGGTTCACTAGGGTTTCATCAGGGTAGATCTCGTTATGTTGAATCCATGTTGTAAGCTGGTGGACTATCTACATGCATTGATTGGAAGTTATGAGCATTTGGATCACTTTTGAAAATCAAGGGAGGTATTGGCACTAATTCTCTACTCAAGTTTTCTTCTTTTGATGCATATTTTACTGGAAACACATTGGTTGCAGGAGGCAGTTGTTGACCCAACACTGGTTGAGGTCTTTGTTGAACATGATACTGTCACTGGTAAGTAGTTGTGGCCTAAAATATTGTTGCTATCGGTATTGATTTGGATATCTTCCTTGATGTTGATATATCTATGGATAATTTTGTCTAACCACTTGCTTGTTATAAGGGCAGTCCTACACGGTGTGGTTAGTGTACCTCTTCTCAATGGTGCAGTATTGGCTATTAGGGTTTCCTTGGGGTTGAGCCATAATTGGACAAACATTAGCCATGTGGTCTCCTCCATAGTTGTAACATCGTTTCAATGAGACCATCCTAGGCACATGTTTACTTGAGACTCTTAATTTCTATGCTACTTTCTCATTGCATGCTTCCATCCTGGTTTCTTATTGGCTTTCACATAGGATGAAGATTCTTCATAATTCAATTCTTGTAACTCCTCTATTGAAGTGGGTGGTTTAAAAGTGAAGCAAGTAGCACTGTCCAAATCTTTATAGATCTTTGAAAGCTCTAACTCTTCCCCTAGATTATCATCGATATGAATGCACATACAAATGCACTGCTATATGGTTCTACGTTCCTTTAGATACATGTATGATCTCAATATGGCACTTAGCAAGCCATCCAAGAATAAATCCACTTGTTTGGCTGGTGTGGCTGGTTGTAGAATAGGGCATCTCTCCAGATACTTTCTAAATCTTCTTCCTGCTAGTCTAATAGTCTCCTGGGGTGTTTGTTTGAAGCTATGGATCAAAGACAATGTATTGTCTCTTATGCCACTCTTGGAGAACTCCATGCTAAAGGCTTCTAGTAGTTGGTCTATGTTTTTGAATTGGCCTTGACATAGTGGTTGAAACCATGTCAGGGTTGTGCTTTTGAGAGTTAGGCCAAAGGCATTATATTGAGTGAACAAGTCGTCAACCTACTTAGCTCTTAATACTTTTCTAAACTCTTCTATGTGATTGTATGGGTCTCTAAAACCATCAAAGTAATTCTTCATGGATTTAATTAGTTGGGTGGGCCTTGAGATTCAAGGGTGTTCTCTAGGCCTAGGCAAGGGGAACTCATCCATGCCTCTTTGATGTCTTGGACTTTTGTGTCTCTCTTGATCTTTTGTTTTAGTCTCTATTCTTGATCATTCTCCGCCTATTAGGTTTACAAAGCTCACTTTTTTCATGCCCTTTCTGCACAAAGCCACGGGGCTAAAAAACATACACTTCTTCATGCAAGTCACCATTCAGAAATGTTTTTTTAATGTCCAAGTGATGTACATTCCAACCATGATGAGACCCAAGTGCAAAGATGCTACTAACAGTAGTCATTTAGCAAGTAGGAGCAAAAGATTCATCAAAGTCAATGCCTCTTTCCTATGCATAACCCTTTGCAACAAGCCTAGCTTTATACTTGTCAAATGTTCCATCAGGTTTACGCTTCATCTTGTATACCCACTTAGTGTCAGTGGCCTTCTTGCCAAGAGGCAAGTCACATAAAGACCGAGTACCATTTTCCATGATAACATCATATTCAGATTGCATTGCAGCCATTCAATGTTTAGAGTTTTGTGCTTCATCAAACAAAAAAAAGTTTAGTCTCATCACAAAGACTAGAGGCAGCTATAGCATACCAATCTGATGCAAAAGAGGCACTATGAGAGCCTGATCGAGTATGATATGATAGAGGTGCATCTAATTTGTTGTCACACAAGGTCTACACCAACCATTTTGGCATAGTTTTATCTTCCTCAGTCAACAAGTGCATCATGTAAACATGCATGAGAAATGGAATGATCTACATCATCATATGAAACCTGCAAAGGTTGTGGAGTTGCCTCATTAGGACCAGCACTAGAGTATCCACTTGTAAAAAGTGGAAGCAAAGTATCGTACATGTCTTTGGAGCTAACAGATGTCTCCTTAGTACATGAAAATAATGGTTGAATAGCATTTCCATAAAAACAACATCATGGCTAACCAAAATGTGTTTAGTCTATGGATGATACAGATGATAGCCTTTACTTTCAGAACTGTATCCAACAAAAATACATTTTACTGCTTTATCATCCAATTTTCGGCAATGTTGTTCAGGCACTAATGCATATGTCAGACAACCAAAAACACAAAAATGAGCAACAGATGGCTTGCGACCATGCCAAGCCTCATATGGAGTGATGGACTATAGCACTTTAGTGGAACACCTGTTCAGTATATATGTTGCACACATAACAACCTCAAGCCAAAAACTATGTGGTAAAGCTTGAATCTTGACTATACACTTCACCATCTCCATGAGTGACCTATTCTTTCGTTCAACAACTCCATTTTGTTGAGGTGTATATGGCACTATACACTGATGTTTTATTCCACGTTCAGCCAGAAATGCATTAAACTTAGAAGACATATATTCCCCCCCTTCGACTAGAAGGGAGGGTGCCCATTTTACATGCTGATAGATTTTTAGCCAAAACCAGAAACTGTTTGAAGCACATAAACACTTCGGACTTTGCCTTCAATGGATATACCCATGCATGCCTAAAAAAATCATCGATGAAAGTCATGAAGTAAAGATAGTTCCCAAAAGAAGGTGTTTGCATAGGACCACATACATCACTATGTACAAGCTGTTATTTCTTAGTAGCCCCAACTGAACCATCTTTTGGAAAGGAAGAACACTACATTTTGCCCAAAATACAGCCTTCACATACATGTTTATCAGGTGCCTCAAGTTTGGGCAAAGAGGAAACCATTTCAAACTTCTACAGGCGTAGCGAACTAGCGAAATTCAAATGACCAAAGCATGCATGCCAAAGCTTTGCATCTGACATAGCCTGAGAATCATGTACTACACATGCCAAATCATTTACAGATCTTTCATAGTCTATGAGCTTATAGAGGCCACGACATAAAATGCCAGAAGCAATAATGACGTCGCCATTTGATAGATCATGAATTGTACATCTGTCATCAACAAATTTCACAAACAAGCCAATCTTGGCTAATGTAGAAACTGATAATAGATTTTTCTTGATCCCTTGCACAAACAAAGCATATGACAAAGTGAAAGAACTACCATCAATAGTAGTCAAAATGATCTTATCAACTTCCATAATAGGATAGGAGGAGTTGTTGGCGCATGTAATAGTATTCCCAATAGGGAGAGGCTCGAGTGAAGAGAAGAAACTGCACTGCGAGGTAATATGTTTGTTCGCCCCACTATCAAAGTACCAAACATCGGAGTCTACTCGAGACATGCACTACTCATGAGAAGATGGTTCAAAACTGCAAATAGTAGTAAACGCCCATTCTTCTTCTTGCAAGAGATTAGCAAAATCTATTTTTGGTGTAGAGGCCTCTACAACAATCATTCCGACCTCTTTCTTCTTTGCCTCTTTAGCAAACAGTTTTGGACAGTTCTTAACGACATGATCATTTGATTTACAGTATTTGCAAAACAATTTCTGCCTTTTTGATTTCTTCTCATCTTTGTCTTCCTTCTTTGAATGTGTAGCATTTGCAGATTTCTGCTCACTAGTAGAAGAGCTCCATTTACCTTTGCCCTTCTGACTAACTAGGAAAGCTTGATCTACAACTCCCATAATAGACCTGTTGTGCCTAGACTAGTCTTCCTACAATAGAATAGAGACTAACTCCTCAAATTTGGATTGCCTTTCATCATCAAATGAAGAGTAGAAGCAAAACTCTGATATGAGTTAGGAAGATCATTCAAAATGGTCTGCACAAGTGAGCTATCTGGTATAACTTCATCAGTAGAAATCAACTGTTCTTTAAAATCCTTGATCTTTGTGAGGAAACTGTCCATACAATCACTTTCATTCATGTGCTCACTCTCCAATTGTTTTCAGAGGTAAGCAACACGAGCCTCATTCCTAGCCTAGTACAATGTGGTAAGTGTATCCTAAGCATCCTTAGCCATTTTGCAAGAGCAAATGTGAGGAATAATGGCACGTTTGACAGACAAAGCTATCAATGCATGTGCCTGAGCATCTCTGCCATCCCAACGAATTTGCTTTGCAGTAGGTGCAACAGAAACAAAAGCACAAACAGGAATTTGCAGAACATCATCATCTTCAAAACCATCTCCATTAGCTCCAGCACCTGTATTTGTAGTACCTGTATTTGCAGGTGTAACAGGAGGTCTTTCAACACCCTGCACAATATTCCATAGCCCTTTTGCGACCAATACATGATGCATCATATAAGCCCATAGTGGGTAGTTGGTACCATCCAACTTATCCTCAACAACCAACATACAAAATACATCATTGCTTTCAACCATGGCCGGTGACTAAAATACCTTGATGCAAAAAATTGATTATATCTCAAAAAGTTTAACATAACTGCCCAAACAAATTCTACTAAACCTGTAGCAGACTTTGAGATGTTTATACTAGCGAAGTGAAACTCGTATATACCTTTGGCACAAAAAGATAAAATAGCCTGTACAAGCATTACGATAGTGCATTTGGAGGCCAAAATGAGCTAAGATCGTGATTTTGGCACGACAGAGCGAAGCAGTTTTGATCTCTGAAACACCTTGAGTATGTTTACCAAATTTTGTGTGACTTTGAGACTGCAACCGAAGAGCTGTAGACAATGCCCTAAATGAAGCGAAGACCTCCTCTGATACCAATTGTTCGAGTTAGATGTCTGTAGAAGCACGCAAACATCACAAGGAAGAAGAAGAAGTTTGGAGCTTAACACACAATGCTCAGTGTATTACAACTAGAATGTACAAAGATAAGTAGCTTGTTAGGGTAATAGGCATATATACAAGCCAGGGGAAAAAAACCTCCTAAAGAGGGAAAAAAGTGCCTCGACGATCCTAGAGTGTTCACACACATCACTACCTAAATATATCAACATTGAGATGTTGTGGTGAAATGGTGGATGTGAGCGGTGGTGTTGTAGGTGGTGAAATATCCATGTCACTGGACGTGGCATCTAGTGTACTAATCGTGAATAGTGGTGTGATGGTGGGCGCATAAGTGGATGTGAACACAAGATTTACAAATGTGGAGGAATATGTAACCTGTTGAGTTTCATGGATGGCTTGATGTAGAGAAAAAGGCAGAGGTGATGTAGTCGGACTAGGAGGGGATATGGGTGAGAAGGTCATTGGTTGAGGGAAGGGGAAAAGAGGTCATGAAGGAAGGGGAAACAAAGGAAAGCTTGGGGTAAATGTACTAGAGGGAATGAGGTTTGAGGTACTTGGTGTAAAGGTACTAGGGTGTATAGGGGGAGTTGGATGTACAGGAGGAGAAAGAGTTTTGGTGGAAGTGGAGATTATTTTGATGGTGGTTGTCTGCATGGAGATTGCTAGTGTGGCATGGAGTCAATGATAATTGTAGCTCATGTTGTAGGTGATTCTGCTAGGGGTTCTAGTATTAATCATGCTTCTTCTGGATGTCAGGAGGACTAGGCATCCATGGTCATGTGGATGTATTGGCCTGGTTTGGACATCAGACGGACTCGTCGAGGGTCGAATCACGGTAAAGGTTTCCTCTTCAAAAAATGAAGTGCCTCGATAGTTCCACTGACTTGATTAGTTCATTAAAGCCCTGAATGAAGGAGTCTTCAAATCCTCCTCTAGGAAGTTCTTTTTGTAGTATTTCTTGACTTTGCTCTTCTGATAACTATCGGTGTGCCCACATGGCTTGCATATTGTGATATAGTTTCTGAATGGCCAGTGTATAAGTGGTGGCATCTTCAAAGGTGTCCTCTTCATGGGTGCTCATATCTCCTTGAGCTTCAGTTTGCTGCTGTTGTTGTTCCTATTGGTCATCTTCTTGCAAGTCAAGAATGGTTTGAATTTCTTCATTATCACCTTCCTCATCATCAATCACCATCCGATCTTCTGCATCTGAGCTGGACACCATGTTCTTGTTGTTGATCAAGGGGTGTAGTAGGATAGCTTGGTCATTCGTATTCTTGAGAGAAAACTTGGCCTTCTGAAAATCGAAATTCACTAGAAAATGCATCGTGCATTTTGAAATCAAATGAAGTGTTAGTTGGCTCTGCCTCGAGATTAGGTATGGGAAAAGTAAATGCATGCGCACCAATGGTGGTGGGAATCTCTCCGGCTTTTGTAGTAGCTACTTTAGTGGAGGCTTTTGGCAGAATCACTACACTGGTGGTGCCTTCAATTATTGTAGGTTGCAAGAGTCAGATGTGTATTGGTGGTACATGTGTAGGAGGTTTTGTGGGAGACTATTGAGGTGATAGTTGTGGGGATGGCAACTTTGGGACCTATAGGCATGGAATTGAGCCCCTCATATGCTTTCCTGCCTTGGCCTTGCTTGATTTCTGGGCCTTCTTGGTGGTTCCCTTGAATCGTTTTAGCTTCTCGTTGGTCATGGCACATTCAATTGGTAAGTCATAGGCCAAACACATGTAGAATATTCTTGTGAGAGCACAAAATCTATGGATAACATGCTTTCGTTCCCATCTTTGTTGGGCTAAGTATGATTGATCTTGAATCCATGTAGCAAGGTTGATTGTTTGAGGGCCTGTATTAGCTAGATATAAGCCGGACCAAACATGTTTCTACGGAATAGTGAAGTGATCCTGTGCAGGGAAAGCAAAATGTTGCATGAAAATATGCAGTGGCTTTGATCATTCAGGTGTGATGGCAAAAATGTCTGCCCACTTCAAAACATCACCTCTTTTCATAGGCTTAGGAATGAGCCTTTCTCTTTCTATTGGCGTGTGAGTACCATGGATCTCTAGGGCGGCTTGAATAAGGTCTTTTGAGAGATAAAATTTCTTATAAGGGAGAGCACTCACTAGTGATGGCAAAATAAATGTTCTTGGAGTTCCTTTCACACTAGGGGTTCAAGAGTGATTACCAAATAGTAGCATCATTAGAAATTGGGTTTCGGTAAGGGTGCACTAAAGTACTCTATGAATCCCGCCCTAGCCCAAACGGGTTGTAGCTCTTCTGAGTTACCAAGGTCTTCAAACTCAGATGAGAGAAACTGGTATCTTCCCCACGTGTTACCACTAAAACAAAGCATCGGGTCATAGATATAGTTTCCGTCTACTAGCGGTCATGGAAGTCCTTGAAACAAATGTGAGTTGCTATGTACGTTTTCATTGCATCCAAGAGGAGGATTATCAATGGGCATCGATTCCATGAAACCTTGAAATTTTGGTGGTTGTGATGTAGGGTAAGACTCAGCTAACAGATTATCGAAATTGATTGTTGGCGTATTGGTACCATCCTCTGAGGTTCCTGCCATTTGTATTGTGATCAACTGTGAGTGAGTAAGATCCGCTACAAAAGGATAAAACATTAGTATGGAAATTAATTATGATCCCAATAAAGTGAAACCACAACCGCTTTCCATAATTGATGCATAACCTGTGTAGCCTTGTGTTGTGAGGTTATTTTTTTAATGATTTCTTAGAAACTAATGCAAGTCATTAGACAACCTACATGCTTTAGATAGTGCATACATTGCTTTGATGCAATTTTATTACAAGTGATATGTGTTTTGATGACTTAGTGTACTATGATGGTGGAGAATTTGCATGGGTGGAGTCAAAACTATTTGAATTAAGATCACTTTCAATGATGAGGGGGGAAAAAGGTACTAACACCCTACTCAGGTTTTCTTCTGCAACAGTGTATTTGACTGAAATTACATTGGCTGGTGGGGTTGGTTGTTGAGCTAAAATTGGTTGAGGTGTCTGTTGTTTCTAATAGGGGTAGTTATGTGGGGGCCTATAGTGATGAGGCTGAGCATTGTACTAACCTAGATATCTACCTGATTGGGAATACACTTGTGGGTAGTTCTATCAGACTACTTGTTTGTTATATGGGCAATCCTATGTTGCGTGGATATTGTACCACCTTTCAATTGTGCAGTACTGGCCATTAGGGTTAGCTTGAGGTTGTGTTACATTAGGACACATATTTTCCATGTGATCATCACCATAGGTGTAACAACGTTTCACAAATGTTAACCTGGGTATCTGTTTGCTAGAAACTCCTAGTTTCTAGGCCACTTTTTCTTCTAGGTCTTCAATCGAGCTGGAATGTTTTGAGGATGATTAAGAGGAACTATCCACATCTTTGTAGAGCTTTGAAAGTTCCAATTCGTCTCCTAAATTATCCTCAATGTCTATACAAATCCTTACACATTACTCTAAAGTTCTAGGTTCCTTCAAATATACATAGGATTGTAGTTTAGAGCTCAAGAGGCCATCCAAAAACAAAGACATTTGCTTGGCCTATGAGGGAAGTTCTAGCATTGGGCATTTCTCGATGTACTATCTAAACCTGTGTCCTACTAGTCTAACTATTTTCTGGGGGGTTTGTTTGAAGTTGTGGAACAATGAGGAAGTGTTATGCCTAATCCCACTTTTAGAAGACACAGTGATGAATGACTCTAACAAGTGATGAATATCCCTAAATTGCCTCTACTGTAAAGGTTGAAACTAGGTTAAGGTTGTGTTCTTCAATGTGAGTCCAAATGCATTGTACTTCTTAAACATATCTTTCACTTGATCTGCACGCAACACTTGTTTAAACTCGGCAACGTGGTCATAGGGATCTCCCATCCCATCAAAATAATTTTTCATTGATTTTACTAACTAGGTAGGTCTCAATATTCTTGGATGTTCACGGGGTCTAAGTAGACAAAATTCATCTCTACCACTTGGCATTCTTGGTTCTCTCAATCTTTCCATTCTATCAATGTCCATGGTTGGTCTATCTCTCCCTATGGTATGAGTGAAACTCACTTTAGGATTCTCTTTGTTCTTGTCTCTTTGGAAACCATGGGTTGAGGATGTCCTAGCACCATGATGACTAGTGTTCACATGTACTCGTGATGGGGGGAACACCAATTTTCCTCTCCATGTATAAGCATGTCTTGCATGACCAGACACTATGAACACTCGTTCCGAAGTGTTGTCTAGGTGTACTACTTTTCTAGGTGTATTAGGATCCTTGAATTCGTAAATTGTGATTGAACCTATTTCACTGAGTTGTTCCATTATATACCTCCAAAAGGCTTCATCATATCCTTATTCAAGAATAATTCAATGCTTCTATTATCCTGAGGGATCTGCTCTCGATTCAACATTCTTGTCATTATGGATTTCCCTCTAGGCATCCTAGGTTCATCTCCTAATGGTTCTTGCCCTCAGATTCCTGCATTCGTCTCAAGAATAACTACACCAAAATCATTAGTCTCGTTAGGCTCATTCGTTATGATGTAGATTGTTCCTTACTTGTCTAAGTAAGCATCTCTCTCGAACTTTACCACCGGATGTTCCAATCCAATGGGTTGGTCAAGGTTGTGCAATTGAACCACTGATCTCCTCAAACCATGCTCGTAGATGCGAGCACCTAAGTGTTTGGTTCGAACGTATTCTAACTTGGTTTTGTAGGGTCCTTCGGGTCTTTCCAAATAAGCTACACTTAACCCTCCTTCCAATCTCTCCATGTTGTAAGCCATTTCAAACTCACTAGTCTCTAAGCTCAATTTGTAAGGATAGCTATCCAACTGTTGTGCCCAGGAGTGTGTTGTGGTCTTCACACTTTCTTTCAATGATCTAAGGCTTTGTCAATCTGACTTACCTATGTGCTTTCTTGATCTAAGATTCATGAATTTTTCTTCCTCAACCACTCAATACACATTCTGATCACCAATGCTTCTTTGTTCTTAGTCACTTCTTTTGTTTATATTTCTTTTAAACTGTTGTCTTGTCTTAATGTACACATCAGGAATCGACTTTTCGTTGTATGTTTAAGTTATCATTCCATCAAAATTAAGTTCTTTCCTTCAAGGTTTTTGTTTTTGCACTCTTTTAGCTTACACTTGGACTTGAAAAAATTAATGCTCTTGTACTTGATGTGTTCCTATCGCAACCCTAATTCAATAAAAAATGCTACACACACTTAGCGTAAGCTAACAATTGACTGAGGGGGTTGAGTATTCTTCCAACCTCGAGTCAGCTTCGTTGAATGCTTTGTTGCCCAAGAAGTTGTGCTTTCCAAGCCTTGCTTACTTCACCATTCGCCTTGCTTTGAATGCCCTTGTACAACTCTTAGTAGACCTGTAAAAGTCCAATGTTTAGACCACTCTTCATTTGATGTATACACCTTTAAGGGTGCCTTTTCCTTTGCCAAGATTCTCAAGTGTCCCCTTGCTTTCCTAATCCCACAAAGGGTCAACTTCAATTTATCCTAACTAAATATCAACTCATTATGCTTAAAGATCTAAAGCTCAAAAAACGGGTTTCATATGAGAAAGTTGTGGACATTTAGGCTCTGGGGGGTTTAAAACACGGGGACATGTTTTCTCCAAATATGAGCTAAGAGGCCTCAAATATGTACTAATGACTCAAAATTCACTCAAATTGCCCTTGAAATTTCCAAAAAATTCAAAACCCTAAATTTGCATTTTAGTCAAACCGTCACAATGGTCTGTGCCAATTTGATGGTGTGGGGTCAGCATGATCATCGTGATGAACCGTGACCATCATGATGGTCTAGCTAAACCACCGTGATGGTGTGAGACCGTTGCAATGGTCCGATCGAGTCGTCGTGATGGTGTGAGCCAATTTGATGGTGTGGGGTCGACGTGATCCTCGTGATGATCCGTGACCATCGCGGTGGTCTACCTAAACTGTTGTGATTGCGTGAGTGTCACAATGGTCCGATTGAGTCCTCATGATGGTCACACCCGGTCGTGATGGCTTGAGCCAATCAAGAGTACGCGATGGTGACACCCCATCGTGATGGCTTGAGCCAATCGTGATGGTGCAATGTGTCCGTGGATTCATGTGTGTGCAAGTGTGCTCTATGACGTGCTATAGATGTATTCCAAAAACATTGACTTTGTCATACCATCATGATGGTTGGACACCTACAACAGAACTGATAGAAATGTGAAAATTTTTACCTTTTCAGAGCTTCCCTGCTATACTGGAGTGCTTTACCTGCAAGAAAACCCACAAACACAAACACACAATCTTGCACAAGAGCTCTCTCTCTCTCACACACATGCGCAAATGAGGAAAATTGAGGGAATAGGTAGACATGGTGACTTTTCTGATTTTTTTGGACTGGAAGAAGATGATGCAAGGATGAAGGGGGAGTATAGGGAAGATGAAAAACACTAAAGAACCCACTCGCATGTGCTCGAAATGAAATTAATAGAGTTACAAATATCTAGATTCACGAGCTCAAATGTATAATCACCTAGCTCTTAGTACCAATGTTGTGAAAACTTAGTACCAATGTTGTGAAAACTTAGTACCAATGTTGTGAAAACTTAGTACCAATGTTGTGAAAACTTCTTCCTAGAGTATAGCATCCAACAGAGAGTGAGTGAGTACGTATCCACCCATCCAACTCCACCCATATATATACCAAAGGTCCAAGAGTTGCATGTCTTAATTTTTGTCCATGTGTCCTTCCAAGTGTCCTTCATGTGAATACTTTCCAAAGAGAATCACATGGCTTCTATTTCAATTGAAGTCTTTCCTTCACGTACGAGTCAAGGTGTCACTTGGGAGAAGCTTCTCCCAAGACTAAGGTTTTTTCTTCCTTAGGTTAATTATTCCTAAGGTAACAAACCCTTCAATTGAGACTTCTATTGAAATTAAACCTTAAGGTTTAAAATCAAGAAACATAGGTCCCTTTTAGGAGGGTCTAACCCACTTAACCCAAGGATTTATACAACATTCTTGCCCCCTTTAACATTTTCGTCCTCAAAAATGTATTTCGGTATATTATGTGGAGATTTCCCCCGTTCACCATGATTCATTTCATTTGATCATGGACTCACTCTCAAATGATATTTTCCTCCTTTTTAACCAAGGGAAGAGGGAAATCTTTCATGTATGGAACTTACTCGTTCCCAAGTAGCACTTTATTCAGTTCCATCCCTCCATTTAACTAGGCACTCTTTATATAGATGATTTCCTGTTTGTTTATCTCGAGTGCGTAGTATTCTTTCAGGTTCATGAGGGATGTTAAGAATGGAGATTGGTTGAATGATTGTATCCGAAGATACAAGATTGTCTTGTTCAGCCAGTTTTGTTTTTAGTCGACTTACATGGAATACTAGATGAAGTAAACAATCTTCTGGGAGTTCTAACTCATAAGCCAAATTCCCTATTCTTTTAAGAACCTTAAAAGGGCCACAGAATCTCGGAGAGAGTTTAGTACAAGGTCCTATTTTTAATGTTTCAGATTTCTGAGGAACTTTAAGATATACTAATTCACCAACCTAAAAGGAAATATCACGCCTTTTAGGGTCGCTAAAAGATTTAGCTCTATCCTAGGCTTTCCTCAGGTTTTCCTTGGCTAGTTTTAGCTTAAAGTTCATATCTTCTAAGAAAACTTTTGCTGCTTGGACTTCTTCGTTTTGAAGTCCAACTGCATAAGGTGCTCTTCGTTGAAACTCATACATTAACATAAAAGGGCTATATTCCGTTGCAGAATGCTTTGCACTAGTGTAAGCAAATTCTACTATCAGTAGATAGTCTTCCCAGTTAGTTTGGGTAGAAGATACGTATGCTCGTAACATATCTTCAAGTATTCGATTGACTCTTTCAGTTTGACCATCTGTTTGAGGATGTTTAGCAGTACTCAAGTTTAGCTTAGTTTCTAATCTACTGAATACAGCTCTCAAGAAATGACTAGTGAATTTTCTATCTCTATGAGACACTATGTCTTGAGGTAATCCATAGAGTCCATACAGTTGTTCTATTAATATTTTAGCTAATTCTAGAGCTTTTACTGTAGTTCGAGTAGGTATGAAACGAGCCATTTTGGTCAATCGATCAACTATGACCCAAACAGCATCATGACCTTTAGGGGTACGTGGCAAGCCTGCAATGAAGTCCATGGAAATACTTTCCCATTTTCCATTTGGAATTTCTAAGGGATGCAACAAACCCCCTATCCTAAGCTTTTCAGCTTTGTTAACTTGGCACTTGGTGCATCTAAGTACATAATTATGTACATCTTTATGTATACTAGGCCAGTAAAACTGCCTTTTTACTAATTTATAAGTTTTGTTGATTCCAGGATGTCTTGCACTTCGGGCATCATGACATTCAAACAAAACTTTTTTCTAAGTTTGTAATTACAAGGGACACAAATCTTTCCTTTGTATAGCAGGTATTCATCTTGAATAGTGTAATGTTTAAACTTATCTTCATTTGATAAGTTTGTATTTGGAGTAGAAACCTTCTTCTATGCTTCATTAAAACTAGTATCCTCTTGATACTTGCCCTTCATGAGTGTTACTAACTCATTAGAAATTTGTATGAAACTCAAACAATTTAACATGGGCTTCCTGCTTAATGCATTTGCCACAATATTAAATTTTCCCTTTCTATATCTGAGTTCATAATCAAATTCTTGGAGTAATTCGGCCCATCTAGCTTTTCTACCTGATAATTCGGATTGGTTTGCAAACCATTTAATACTTGCTTGATAAAAAACTATGGTTACTTTGGTGCCAAACAAGTAATGTCTCCATTTTTTTAGACCATGCACAATTGCATAAAGCTCTTTTTCATAGGTAGAATAGTTTGTTTGAGCTGAATTTAGCTTTTGGCTTTCAAAAGCAATTGGTCGACCATTTTGACTCAAAACAACTCCTATTGCTAGATCACTAGCATCTGTTTCAACTACAAAGGGTTCATTTGGATCTACTTGTAAGACAATAGTTACGCAATATAACACAGGAGCAATAGCAGAGAAGATAACAGATATAGGAGAATCTCAACAATTTTCTACTAGCAGCAAGTACAAAGATGATGGCGTTGTCCACCCGTGCGCTCTCAAGGTAGAGCTTAAATGGTGATCTAGACAACTCTAGATAGGGAGATACAAGGTAGAGGTATGCTGGCTCAACTCGGTGTCTTAGGTAGTGCAGAAGTCATGTATATATAGGATCATGGGTGGCCTGCCATGGACGGCAATACATGGGCGGCAGAGCGTGGGCGGCCACCGCCCGCGTAATTGCCATACACGGCTTAGACTGGTTGAACCGACCTAACAAATATAAATGTTTTCTGACTCCGACAGGGAATATTCCATGGAATATTCCCTTTACCATCGCGCCGGGGGCGCTGCCCCCGGACCCCCACCAGGGGACCCTGGTAACTCCCTTTCCTTATAATATCTTACATGGTCCAATATGACCTTCATCCAACATTCAAGTTGGGATTCCCATCAATTGGGTAATGCACGCTTGGCTTCTCCTCATAAAGGGGGCCTTACAAAATGTGCATACAATCATGAGGGGTAGACATTGATCATATACTAACACCCCCCCTCAATGTTTACCGATGATAAATCAAGTAGGTCTCGGTCCTATGCCCATCTGTTGAAGATGCTTGTTGAGCTGCTCTCTTCCAAGTGCTTTAGTGAATATGTCAGCACAATTTGCCTCTGTTGGGCAATATTCTAGCTCCACAATTTCATCTTCAATTAGCTCACGAATGTAATGGTACTGTACTTCTATGTGCTTGGTGCGAGCATGAAATACTGGGTTCTTTGCAATAGCCATACAGCTTTGATTATCACACTTGAGTACAGTTGGCATATTTGATGGAAAGCCTAGATCTGCAAGAATTCTCCTTAACCAGACTGCCTCACAAGAAGCAAAACAAGCTGCTTTGTACTCTGCTTCAGTGGAGGAGAGTGCGAGAGTTGGTTGCTTCCTACTTACCCAAGAAAATATTCCTGAACCAAGTGAGAAACAATATCCAGAAACTGATTTTCTAGAATCACAATCTCCAGCCCAATCTGAATCACAATATCCTTGGAGTGTATCACCTGTGGTATACAAAATACCAAAATCCAAGGTTCCTGCAATGTACCTTAGAATTCGCATTCCAGCATTCCAGTGACTCTCCTTAGGTTTGTTGGAAAACCTGCTTAACACTCCAACAGCATAGCAAATGTCTGGTCTAGTGTTGCACAGAAAAATAAGACTTCCAACGAGCTTCCTATACTTCTTAGCATCTACATCAGGCATGTTATCATCCATAGATAGCTTATGATTTACCTCCATAGGTGTGCTAGTTGGTTTGCAGTCCATCATTCCAAATGCCTTGAGAATTTCTTTGGAATATTTTTGTTGTGAGATGAAAATGCCATCCTTCCTTTGCCATACTTCAATTCCCAGACAAAAATGGAGTAGACCTAAGTCTGTCATTTCAAACTCAGTTCCCAAGCTGATTCGAGTTTGATTGATGAGTTCTTGATGATCTCCTGTAATGATCAAATCATCTACATATACAATGACAACAACTAGCTTGCTATCCCTTTTCGTTACATACAAGTTAGCATCAGAAGTACTTCTTTCAAAACCCATATTTTTGAAAAAATGATCTATTCGTTGGTACCAAGCCCGTGGAGCTTGCTTAAGTCCATACAAAGCTTTCTTCAACCTGCAAACTTTATTTTCTGAATTGGGCACCTCAAAACCTGGTGGTTGAGATACATATACCTCCTCCTTGAGGTGACCATTCAAAAATGCAGATTTGACATCCATCTGGAAAATAGGCCAAGACTTTTGTGCAGCTACTGCAAGTACCGTTCGAATAGTTGTCATGCGTGCTGTTGGTGCAAAAGTTTCTTGAACATCAAATCCTTCAATCTGTGAAAAACCCTGTGCAACTAATCGTGCCTTATACTTTTCTAATGTTCCATCAGCTTTATACTTAGCTTTCCAAATCCATTTAGTACCTATTACCTTCTTCTTTGGTGGCAAGTCGACTAGATCCCATGTATCATTTTTGAGTATACTATCATACTCAGACTGCATTGCCGCTCTCCAATCTGGATCATCAATGGCTTCTTCAATGGTGGTAGGTTCCTTTATCGAACCCATGATATCTGCCATTAGAGCCATGTTAACAATGTGTTCTGAGGCTCTTCTTTGCTCCTCTATTCTCTTTGATCTTCGTAATCCATCCGATGATGATTCTGGTACATCTACATGTGGATTGTGATCATCAAAGAGCTGTTGTGCCCACTTTGGTAGTGGCTTACGCTGTGCAGCTACAACTGGTTGGCTTTTTATTGAGGAAATTTCTCCATCAGATGTTTCCTCCTCCTCAACTTTAACCTGTCTTTTGATAGGCACAAGGTGAGATATTTCTCCGTTTGATGAGATAGTAGATTTACCTTTATCTTCTACTAAGTGTGGTCGTTCATCAAACACCACATCTCGGCTGACAAAAATCTTCCTTGCCTCAGGATCCCATAACCTGTATGCTTTAGACTCTTCACTATATCCTAGGAAGACACACTTTTTGCTTTTTGAATCCAACTTTGATCTTGTTGAATCAGGAATATGTGCATAACAGAAACAACCAAAAATTCTGAAATGCAAAACTGAAGGCTTTTTACCAGAATATGCTTCTTGAGGAGTCATCCCCTTCAGTGCTTTTGTGTAGCTTCGATTGAGGATGTACACTGCTGTATTGACTGCTTCTGCCCAGAATGAATCAGGCATGTCTTGAGCCTTCAACATACAACGAGCCATTTCAACTACTGTCCTGTTCCTGCGCTCAACAACGCCATTTTGTTGAGGTGTATGAGCTGTGGTAAGTTGCCTTTTCACACCATGATCCTTACAGTAATTGTTGAATTCTGTTGACAAGAATTCACCTCCTCTATCTGTTCTAAATTTCTTCAGTTTCCTTCCTGATTCATTTTCTACATACTTATGCCACGTTTTAAATTTTTCAAAAGCATCAGCCTTCTCTCGAATGAAATAAACCCACATCTTTCTACTATAATCGTCGACTAACAGCAAAAAGTAGAAAGATCCTCCTAAAGCAGGTGTAGACATTTTACCGCAGAGATCAGCATGTACCAACTCTAGAGGAGCTTGAGATCGATTGCTGGTCTCTCTTGGAAATGCCTTTCGTTGTTGCTTGCCCATCATACAAGCTTCACAAGGTTCCTGCAAATCTGAAAATGCAGGCAAATGAGCAACCATCCCTGTTCCTTGCATCTCCTTCAAAACTGCAAATCCGAGATGCCCAAATCTTTGGTGCCATAACCTGCTTACATCTTTATCTTCTGTAGCAGTTAAAGCACTTAACTCATACAAGTTATCCCGTCGTATCCCTTTACCTACAACATTACCTGATGAATCCATGATTTCTGCACCACTCTTATTGAAGTGAACTTCAAGTCCACGATCTGTTATTGCAGAAACTGACAACAAATTTCTTTTGAGTGTAGGTACGTAGAGAACATCGGATAACTTTTTCTCAACACCTGGAGAAGTGATAAAAGAGATGGTTCCAGTTCCTTCGGCTGGACACTTGGAGTCATTTCCCACCACTACATTGATGGATTCCCGCAGAGGCACTAGGGAACTATACCAATCCTTTTTACTGGTCATATGGCGAGAAGCTCCACTATCTAAAATCCATGGCTCATCAACACGAGCTTGAGCAGATGAACATACCTCTTCAATAGCTACCCAAAGTTCCAGCTCTGTGTTGTTTGCAGACTCTTTGTTCTTCCATGATGATTTTACAGTCCCATTCCGTTCATCAGCTTGCTTCTTTCTGCAATCCTTGATGGCATGGCCTTTCTTTTCACAATAGAAGCAACTTCCTGTGAACTTTTTCTTCTTTGGCTTCTTCTTTGATCCCTCAAAAGAGCCTTTACCTTTTGCATTTGCTGAGAATGCAGCATCAGTTGTACTTTGCCGATTCTTCAGCCGCATCTCTTCTTCTAAAAGCATCGCACAAAACTCTTCAAATGTAAGAGGAGTTGGCCTTACCTGAGTGTTAAGGGCTGTTACTAATCCATCATACTTTGCTGGAAGAACACGTACAGATCTTCGAGCCAGCTCTTCTGGTGTTATAACAACACCAACTGCAGCCAATTGATCTTGAAGATGCTTTATCCGTTTGATAAAATCTTCAGCCTTTTCAGAATCAGAATGCTTTTCATTTGCCAACTGATTTTCTAAATTCTGTATCCTAGTGTGGTTCTTGGTCTCATATTGTCGAGCCAATATGCCCCAAGCCTCATGTGCTTTAGTAGTATGTTGAACTAAAGTAAGCACAGAATCACTTACACTAGTGACAATCGCACATAATGCATCAGCATTCCGCCTCTTCCAAGCTCGTAGAAGATCTGGATCTGGCTGAATCATCAATCTTGAATTTGCTGGATCTTCAACTGGTATAGGCTCTGGATCCAATCCCATCGGTCCCATGACAGTGTCAAGTAATTCATAGGAGTCCAAAATTGCAGAAATTTTGAACTTCCAGAGTGTATAGTTGGTTCCATCCAGCTTCCCTTCAGTGAATGCAGGTGGACGAATTCGAATAGGTGCAGCATTAACATTAGCAGAAGCACCAAGACTAGTGTTCGACGATGAAGCCATCATGTAATCACTCGAATAATCTACTGATATTCTAGTCTGCTAGTAGGCTAAAATAATGATACTTCTCAAGCTATTCGAACCTTACAGCTCTGATACCATGTAAGACAATAGTTACGCAATATAACACAGGAGCAATAGCAGAGAAGATAACAGATATAGGAGAATCTCAACAATTTTCTACTAGCAGCAAGTACAAAGATGATGGCGTTGTCCACCCGTGCGCTCTCAAGGTAGAGCTTAAATGGTGATCTAGACAACTCTAGATAGGGAGATACAAGGTAGAGGTATGCTGGCTCAACTCGGTGTCTTAGGTAGTGCAGAAGTCATGTATATATAGGATCATGGGTGGCCTGCCATGGACGGCAATACATGGGCGGCAGAGCGTGGGCGGCCACCGCCCGCGTAATTGCCATACACGGCTTAGACTGGTTGAACCGACCTAACAAATATAAATGTTTTCTGACTCCGACAGGGAATATTCCATGGAATATTCCCTTTACCATCGCGCCGGGGGCGCTGCCCCCGGACCCCCACCAGGGGACCCTGGTAACTCCCTTTCCTTATAATATCTTACATGGTCCAATATGACCTTCATCCAACATTCAAGTTGGGATTCCCATCAATTGGGTAATGCACGCTTGGCTTCTCCTCATAAAGGGGGCCTTACAAAATGTGCATACAATCATGAGGGGTAGACATTGATCATATACTAACACTACTATCTCTAGAACCGGGGCCAAAGCTAAGGCTTTTTTAAGTCTTTCCATACTTTCAGCCTGTTCCTTCTCCCAATTGAGGCTTTTGGGTTTACCCTTTAATTTTTCAAATAAAGAGGTTGAGATTTTTGCAAAGTTAGGTACAAATTTTCTATAGTATCCTGCTAACCCTAAAAAACTTTGAAGTTCTATAATAGTTTTAGGGTGAGGCTAGTTAAGAATAACTTGGACCTTATCAGGATCTACTTGAATCCCTTTTAGAGATATAGTGTGTCCAAGATATCTGATTTCTGCTGAAAAGAATTCACATTTATCTTCTTTTCCGAATAATTTATTTTCTCTAAGAACTTGGAAAAGTTTTTCCAAATGTTCTAGATGAGAGGCTGCATCTTGTCTATAGACAAGAATATCATCAAGAAAATCAGCTACAAAGTTTCCCAAATAAGGGCTTAATATAGTGTTCATTAGTTTCATGAACGTGGTTGGGGCATTTGTTAGTCCAAAAGGCATGAGTAAAAATTCAAAATGCCCATATTTACTTCTGAAAGTTGTTTAAGGAACATCTTGAGATTTAATTCTGATTTGATGAATCCTTGACGGAGATCAATTTTTGAAATATCTTAGCTCCCTTTAATTGATCAAATAAATCATCATTTCGAGGCATTGGATAGTTATTCTTGATCCTAACTTTATTCAAGGCTCGATAGTCAATGCATAGTCTCATTGATCCATCTTTTGTAATGAAATCCATGGAGATACTTTCCCATTTTCCATTTGGAATTTCTAAGGGATGCAACAAACCCCTATCCTATGCTTTTTAGCTTTGTTAACTTGGAACTTGGTGCATCTAAGTACATAATTATGTACATCTTTATGTATACTAGGCCAGTAAAACTACCTTTTTACTAATTCATAAGTTTTGTTGATTCCAGGATGTCCTGCACTTGGGGCATCATGACATTCAAACAAAACTTTTTTTCTAAGTTCGGAATTACAAGGGACACAGATCTTTCCTTTGTATAGCAGATATTCATCTTCAATAGTGTAATGTTTAAACTTATCTTCATTTGATAAGTTTGTATTTGGAGTAGAAACCTTCTTCCATGCTTCATTAAAACTAGTATCCTCTTGATACTTGCCCTTCATGAGTGTTACTAACTCATTAGAAATTTGTATGAAACTCAAAGAATTTAACATGGGCATCCTGCTTAATGCATCTGCCACAATATTAAATTTTCCCTTTCTATATCTGACTTCATAATCAAATTCTTGGAGTAATTTGGCCCATCTAGCTTTTCTACCTGATAATTCGGATTGGTTTGCAAACCATTTAATACTTGCTTGATAAAAAAACTATGGTTACTTTGGTGCCAAAAAAGTAATGTCTCCATTTTTTTAAAGCATGCACAATTGCATAAAGCTCTTTTTCATAGGTAGAATAGTTCCTTTGAGCTGAATTTAGCTTTTGGCTTTCAAAAGCAATTGGTCGACCATTTTGACTCAAAACAGCTCCTATAGCTAGATCACTAGCATCTGTTTCAACTACAAAGGGTTCATTTGGATCTAGTATTTGTAGAACCAGGGCCGAAGCTAAGGCTTTTTTAAGTATTTCCATACTTTCAGCCTGTTCCTTCTCCCAATTGAGGCTTTTGGGTTTACCCTTTAATTTTTCAAATAAAGGGGTTGAGATTTTTGCAAAATTAGGTACAAATTTTCTATAGTATCCTGCTAGCCCTAAAAAACTTTGAAGTTCTGTAATAGTTTTTAGGGTGAGGCCAGTTAAGAATAACTTGGACTTTATCAGGATCTACTTGAGTCCCTTTTTCAGATATAATGTGTCCAAGATATCTGATTTCAGTTGAAAAGAATTCACATTTATCTTCTTTTTTAATAATTTATTGTCTCTAAGAACTTGGAAAACTTTTTCCAAATGTTCTAGATGAGAGGCTGCATCTTGACTATAGACAAGAATATCATCAAGAACATCAGCTACAAATTTTCCCAAATAAGGGCTTAATATAGTGTTCATTAGTGTCATCAACGTGGATGGGGCATTTCTTAGTCCAAAAGGCATGAGTAAAAATTCAAAATGCCCATATTTAGTTCTGAAGGCTATTTTAGGAACATCTTGAGATTTAATTCTGACTTGATGATATCCTTGACGGAGATCAAGTTTTGAAAATATCTTAGCTCCTTTTAATTCATCAAATAAATCATCAATTCGGGGCATTGGATATTTATTCTTGATCGTAACTTTATTCAAGGCTTGATAGTCAATGCATAGTCTCATCGATCCATCTTTTTTCTTGACTAAAAGAATGGGTGCTACCCAGGGTGAAAGACTAGAATCTGTTGTGAAAACTTCTTCCTAGAGTATAGCATCCACCAGAGAGTGAGTGAGTACGTGGCAAGCCTGTAATGAAATCCATGGAAATACTTTCCCATTTTCCATTTGGAATTTCTAAGGGATGCAACAAACCCCCTATCCTAAGCTTTTCAGCTTTGTTAACTTGGCACTTGGTGCATCTAAGTACATAATTATGTACATCTTTATGTATACTAGACCAGTAAAACTACTATTTTACTAATTCATAAGTTTTGTTGATTCCAGGATGACTTGCACTTGGGGCATCATGACATTCAAACAAAACGTGTTTTTCTAAGTTCGGAATTACAAGGGACATAGATCTTTCCTTTGTATAGTAGATATTCATCTTGAATAGTGTAATGTTTAAACTTATCTTCATTTGATAATTTTGTATTTGGAGTAGAAACCTTCTTCCAGGCTTCATTAAAACTAGTATCCTCTTGATACTTGCCCTTCATGAGTGTTACTAACTCATTAGAAATTTGTATGAAACTCAAAGAATTTAACATGGGCATCGTGCTTAATGCATCTGCCACAATATTAAATTTTCCCTTTGTATATCTGACTTCATAATCAAATTCTTGGAGTAATTTGGCCCATCTAGCTTTTCTACCTGATAATACGGATTGGTTTGCAAACCATTTAACACTTGCTTGACCAAAAACTATGGTTACTTTGGCGCCAAACAAGTAATGTCTCCATTTTTTTAGAGCATACACAATTGCATAAAGCTCTTTTTCATAGGTAGAATAGTTTCTTTGAGCTGAATTTAGCTTTTGGCTTTCAAAAGCAATTGCTCGACCATTTTGACTCAAAACAGCTCCTATTGCTAGATCCCTAGCACCTGTTTCAACTACAAAGGGTTCATTTGGATCTACTATTTATAGAACTGGGGCCGAAGCTAAGGCTTTTTTAAGTCTTTCCATACTTTCAGCCTGTTCCTTCTCCCAATTGAGGCTTTTGGGTTTACCCTTTAGTTTTTCAAATAAATGGGTTGAGATTTTTGCAAAGTTAGGTACAAATTTTCTATAGTATCCTGCTAACCCTAAAAAACTTTGAAGTTCTATAATAGTTTTAGGGTGAGGCTAGTTAAGAATAACTTGGACCTTATCAAGATCTACTTGAATCCCTTTTAGAGATATAGTGTGTCCAAGATATCTGATTTCTGCTGAAAAGAATTCACATTTATCTTCTTTTCCGAATAATTTATTTTCTCTAAGAACTTGGAAAACTTTTTCCAAATGTTCTAGATGAGAGGCTGCATCTTGTCTATAGACAAGAATATCATCAAGAAAATCAGCTACAAAGTTTCCCAAATAAGGGCTTAATATAGTGTTCATTAGTTTCATGAACGTGGTTGGGGCATTTGTTAGTCCAAAAGGCATGAGTAAAAATTCAAAATGCCCATATTTACTTCTGAAAGTTGTTTAAGGAACATCTTGAGATTTAATTCTGATTTGATGAATCCTTGACGGAGATCAATTTTTGAAATATCTTAGCTCCCTTTAATTGATCAAATAAATCATCATTTCGAGGCAATGGATATTTATTCTTGATCCTAACTTTATTCAAGGCTCGATAGTCAATGCATAGTCTCATTGATCCATCTTTTTTCTTGAGTAAAAGAATGGGTGCTGCTTAGGGTGAAAGACTAGAATCTGTCGTGAAAACTTCTTCCTAGAGTATAGCATCCACAAAAGAGTGAGTGAGTACGTGGCAAGGATGTAATGAAATCCATGGAAATACTTTCCCATTTTCCATTTGGAATTTCTAAGGGATGCAACAAACCCCTATCCTATGCTTTTTAGCTTTGTTAACTTGGAACTTGGTGCATCTAAGTACATAATTATGTACATATTTATGTATACTAGGCCAGTAAAACTACCTTTTTACTAATTCATAAGTTTTGTTGATTCCAGGATGTCCTGCACTTGGGGCATCATGACATTCAAACAAAACTTTTTTTCTAAGTTCAGAATTACAAGGGACACAGATCTTTCCTTTGTATAGCAGATATTCATCTTCAATAGTGTAATGTTTAAACTTATCTTCATTTGATAAGTTTGTATTTGGAGTAGAAACCTTCTTCCATGCTTCATTAAAACTAGTATCCTCTTGATACTTGCCCTTCATGAGTGTTACTAACTCATTAGAAATTTGTATGAAACTCAAAGAATTTAACATGGGCATCCTGCTTAATGCATCTGCCACAATATTAAATTTTCCCTTTCTATATCTGACTTCATAATCAAATTCTTGGAGTAATTTGGCCCATCTATCTTTTCTACCTGATAATTCGGATTGGTTTGCAAACCATTTAATACTTGCTTGATAAAAAACTATGGTTACTTTGGTGCCAAAAAAGTAATGTCTCCATTTTTTTAAAGCATGCACAATTGCATAAAGCTCTTTTTCATAGGTAGAATAGTTCCTTTGAGCTGAATTTAGCTTTTGGCTTTCAAAAGCAATTGGTCGACCATTTTGACTCAAAACAGCTCCTATAGCTAGATCACTAGCATCTATTTCAACTACAAAGGGTTCATTTGGATCTAGTATTTGTAGAACCAGGGCCGAAGCTAAGGCTTTTTTAAGTATTTCCATACTTTCAGCCTGTTCCTTCTCCCAATTGAGGCTTTTGGGTTTACCCTTTAATTTTTCAAATAAAGGGGTTGAGATTTTTGCAAAATTAGGTACAAATTTTCTATAGTATCCTGCTAGCCCTAAAAAACTTTGAAGTTCTGTAATAGTTTTTAGGGTGAGGCCAGTTAAGAATAACTTGGACTTTATCAGGATCTACTTGAGTCCCTTTTTCAGATATAATGTGTCCAAGATATCTGATTTCTGTTGAAAAGAATTCACATTTATCTTCTTTTTTAATTTTATTATCTCTAAGAACTTGGAAAACTTTTTCCAAATGTTCTAGATGAGAGGCTGCATCTTGACTATAGACAAGAATATCATCAAGAACATCAGCTACAAATTTTCCCAAATAAGGGCTTAATATAGTGTTCATTAGTGTCATGAACGTGGATGGGGCATTTCTTAGTCCAAAAGGCATGAGTAAAAATTCAAAATGCCCATATTTAGTTCTGAAAGCTATTTTAGGAAGATCTTGAGATTTAATTCTGATTTGATGATATCCTTGACGGAGATCAAGTTTTGAAAATATCTTAGCTCCTTTTAATTGATCAAATAAATCATCAATTCGGGGCATTGGATATTTATTCTTGATCGTAACTTTATTCAAGGCTTGATAGTCAATGCATAGTCTCATCGATCCATCTTTTTTCTTGACTAAAAGAATGGGTGCTACCCAGGGTGAAAGACTAGAATCTGTTGTGAAAACTTCTTCCTAGAGTATAGCATCCACCAGAGAGTGAGTGAGTACGTGGCAAGCCTGTAATGAAATCCATGGAAATACTTTCCCATTTTCCACTTGGAATTTCTAAGGGATGCAACAAACCCCCTTACCTAAGCTTTTCAGCTTTGTTAACTTGGCACTTGGTGCATCTAAGTACATAATTATGTACATCTTTATGTATACTAGACCAGTAAAACTACCTCTTTACTAATTCATAAGTTTTGTTGATTCCAGGATGACTTGCACTTGGGGCATCATGACATTCAAATAAAACGTTTTTTTCTAAGTTCGGAATTACAAGGGACATAGATCTTTCCTTTGTATAGTAGATATTCATCTTGAATAGTGTAATGTTTAAACTTATCTTCATTTGATAATTTTGTATTTGGAGTAGAAACCTTCTTCCAGGCTTCATTAAAACTAGTATCCTCTTGATACTTGCCCTTCATGAGTGTTACTATCTCATTAGAAATTTGTATGAAACTCAAAGAATTTAACATGGGCATCCTGCTTAATGCATCTGCCACAATATTAAATTTTCCCTTTGTATATCTGACTTCATAATCAAATTCTTGGAGTAATTTGGCCCATCTAGCTTTTCTACCTGATAATACGGATTGGTTTGCAAACCATTTAACACTTGCTTGACCAAAAACTATGGTTACTTTGGCGCCAAACAAGTAATGTCTCCATTTTTTTAGAGCATACACAATTGCATAAAGCTCTTTTTCATAGGTAGAATAGTTTCTTTGAGCTGAATTTAGCTTTTGGCTTTCAAAAGCAATTGCTCGACCATTTTGACTCAAAACAGCTCCTATTGCTAGATCCCTAGCACCTGTTTCAACTACAAAGGGTTCATTTGGATTTACTATTTATAGAACTGGGGCCGAAGCTAAGGCTTTTTTAAGTCTTTCCATACTTTCAGCCTGTTCCTTCTCCCAATTGAGGCTTTTGGGTTTACCCTTTAATTTTTCAAGTAAAGGGGTTGAGATTTTTGCAAAGTTAGGTAAAAATTTTTGATAGTATCCTGCTAGCCCTAAAAAACTTTGAAGTTCTGTAATAGTTTTTAGGATGTGGCCAGTTAAGAATAACTTGGACCTTATCAGGATCTACTTGAATCCCTTTTTCAGATATAATATGTCCAAGATATCTGATTTCTACTGAAAAGAATTCACATTTATCTTCTTTTCGGAATAATTTATTTTCTCTAAGAACTTGGAAAACTTTTTCCAAATGTTCTAGATGAGAGGCTGCATCTTGACTATAGACAAGAATATCATCAAGAAAATCAACTACAAATTCTCCCAAATAAGGGCTTAATATAGTGTTCATTACTGTCATGAACGTGGCTGGGGCATTTGTTAGTCCAATAGGCATGACTAAAAATTCAAAATGCCCATATTTAGTTCTGAAAGTTGTTTTAGGATTATCTTCATATTTAATTCTGATTTGATGATATCCTTTACGGAGATCAAGTTTTGAAAATATCTTAGCTCCTTTTAATTGATCAAATAAATCATCAATTCAAGGCATTGGATATTTATTCTTGATCATAACTTTATTCAAGGCTCGATAGTCAATGCATAGTCTTATTGATCCATATTTTTTCTTGACTAAAAGAATGGGTGCTTCCTAGGATGAAAGACTAGGCTGAATGAATCCCTTAACTAGGTATTCATTTAACTCTTTTTCTACTTCAGCTTGCTATGAAAAAGGTAGTCTATAAGGGGGTTTACATATAGGCTTAGTTACTGGGAGTAAGTCTATAGCATGATCGACTTGCCCACGAGAAGGAGGTAAGCCATGGGGAAGCTCTTTTGGAAAAACATCCTAATAATTATTTAAAAAACACTTAAAATTAAACTTTTCATGTTCAGATAAAGGAGACAAGATATAAGAAACTCGATTCATATTATGTACATTGTTTACATCAATTGGAAGTATCATGAAAACTTCTACTTTTTGAGTATTTAAAAGTTTTTTCAACCCATGCTAGAAATCAAAGGAGTACTAGGCACATCATGCTCTCCTTGAATTAGATAAGGGATTCCATTTCTCTCAAATTCCAAAGTATTCAGCTGATAACTTCTTCTAAGTGTTTTCCCTAAACCCCAAAGCCATTCCCTACCCAAACCCACATCAGTTCTTTCCATGTGCATGATCTGGAGGTCTAATTTATCTTTATAATCTTGAAATTCTATTTCGAGGTTACAGAAGTATCCCAGAATTTCTTATCTTGACCCTGCATCATAGACACAACATACTGATGAGGTGACTTTTGCTGGGGCAACTTTAGTCTCTTCAACAGTGAGTAGTTTAAGAAATTCTTGGTGGCCGAGTCGTCTATCATGACTGTGGCCTTTTCACCACTTATGCAAGCATGAAGTTTGACCAAGTCATGAGGTCCAAACTGGTTTTGGACCCACATTGAGTCAGACAAAAAACACTGATGCTTTTAGTCTACAAGATGAAGTGGTTGAGTTCCAGTTTTAGCATGATCTTCAAAGATCTGTGCTAACTTAATAACATCTACTAAACTTTTTGGAGAACTTCTTTTCACTTCATGTTTGACTTTCTTGTTGAGACCACGGATGAAACTTCTTACCTTATGAAAGTCATCTAGATTTTGCAATTGAAGTACTATTTCTCGATAATGAGAAATATATAAAGAAAGGGGACGTCCTCTCTGTAGGACTTTGTCCCATTCTTCCCAGTTTCGTTCATCCTCATTTTTTGGTAAGAATTCTTCAAATCGATTCCAAAATCAACTACAAATTTTCCCAAATAAGGGCTTAATATAGTGCTCATTAGTGTCATGAACATGGCGTAGCATTTGTTAGTCCAGAAGGCATGACTAAAAATTTAAAATGCCCATATTTAGTTTTAAAAGTTGTTTTAGGAACATCGTCACATTTAATTCTGATTTGATGATATCCTTGACAGAGATCAAGTTTTGAAAATATCTTAGCTCCTTTTAATTGAACAAATAAATCATCAATTCGGGGCATTGGATATTTATTCTTGATCGTAACTTTATTCAAGGCTCGATAGTCAATGCATAGTCTCATTGATCCATCTTTTTTCTTGACTAAAAGAATGGGTGCTGCCCAGGGTGAAAGACTAGGTTGAATGAATGGAGTTCCAAAATGAAACTCCATGCATGCTTTAAAGAGAGGTTCAATTTTTTACTGCATTTTCATGCATATAAATAGATTCAATCCTGAATGCATGGGTTTATGAAATGAGAGAGAAATAAAGATAGGTAAGCTTAAGGTTTTAAGATAGAAAAATGACTTCTTCATATGAAGTCAAAAGCATAAAAATTTAATGGTGTGATGAGATTATGAGAGTCAATGCCCATTAGCTTTTATGCTTTTTATATGTTTGCTTAATTCAAAAGCCAACAAAATTTAACTTAGGAAGAGAAGCTTTAAGTTTTGAGTCCTACTTATGGACCCCCAAGTTCCATAATACCCATAGCATGCCTGATCGGCAAGGCCAAGTACTTAAGCTTCAAATTCAACAAGTTTCTCTTCTTATTAAACCATAAATGGTAGTAATAAGAACGTGGATTGAAAATCCAAAGGAGAAACTAGAAGCCTATATGAGACCCTGAAGTATTTGGATGGCGATGCACCACACTGCACTCTCCTTCTCGATAGCTCCACGACGATATGCTCGGAGTAGAAAAACGAACTCCTGACGCCACACACAGTACTCCGCACAGAGGCTGTACAATACGCAGAAAACGCAGTATACAGAGAGCACGAAGATAGACTTCTTACGTCTTACAAATGCGGTCGAACTTACAGTCTGTGACTGACCAGGCCACTATATGTTTTATTAAAGAACATATACAAAGAAGTGTCCGGTGGCCATTTGGCCTTTCACATGGACACTAACGGTAACAATCTCCCACTAAAGGCCAATATGGCCAGAGTAACTATGGGAGAAAAAAGAAAAGAATGATAAAGAATACCTGAGTGTAAGTATACAAACTATACCTCCCACCTGATGGGCATGTTACACAGTATACAAGTGACTGTGTAAGATCAAGAATCAAGTAACCCCCATCAAGTGACAACAGTGTCGAAAGCTATCCTGTGGTAGAGCTTTAGTCAAAGCATCTGCAGCATTATCTCGAGTGTGAACCTTCTCAAGAATAATGCTCTCAGTGGCTAAGCAATCTCTAATGAAGTGATACCTCACCTCAATGTGCTTGGTCTTTGCATGATAGACCGGATTCTTAGCCAAAGCAATGGCACTCTGACTATCACTGAGCAAGTGAGGTACATGCTGAGGCAAACCCATATCGCAAGCAAGACGAGAAAGCCACAATGCTTCCTTACATGCCTCACTTGCTGCAACATACTCTGCTTCTGTGGTGGAAACAGCTGTACATTCTTGAAGACGAGATCTCCAAGAGATAGCACCTCCAGCAAAATGAAAAATGTACCCTGATGTAGACTTACGATTGTCTACACAACCAGCATAGTCAGAATCTGTGTAACCAATAATGGATGCTTTCCCTCTACCTAAGCATAGACACTTGTCCTTAGTGCCACTCAGATATCTCAAAATCATTTTGACCGCTTCCCAATGTTTCTTGCCAGGATTAGACATATATCTACTCACAACTCCCACTGCAAATGCAATGTCTGGTCTCGTAGCTACCATAGCATACATGAGACTACCAACAGCAGACTGATAGGGAATTTTGGTCATGAATTCCTTTTCCTCATCTGATTTGGGGCAGTCATCCTTGCTCAATTTCACATATGTGGGTAAAGGTGTACTCAATGCCTTTCCACCCTGCATAATGAATCGATGAAGTACTTTGGATATGTACTCACTTTGAGACAAGTATATGCATCTTTTACTCCTATTACGAGTAATGCGCATGCCAAGAATATGTTTGGCATCCCCCAAATCCTTCATATCAAATGTCTGACTCAACTTCTTTTTGAGAATTGACAAATCATAAGAGGACTTCCCAGCAATCAACATATCATCGACGTAAAGTATCAAGCATATCAAGCTGCCATCAGAACATCTCTTTGTGTAGAGACAATGATCCTCATTGCTCCGAGAATAGCCTTGGGACTTCATAAAAGCATCAAACTTTTGGTACCATTGTCTAGGAGACTGTTTAAGTCCATACAAGCTCTTCTTGAGCTTACAAACTAGACTTTCCTTGCCAGGAACTACATAACCCTCTGGTTGTTCCATATAGATCTCATCTGTAAGATCTCCATGCAAGAAAGCTGTTTTCACATCCATTTGGACTAGCTCTAAGTCCTCCATTGCAACAAATCCAAGCAACATGCGCAAAGTAGTCATCTTGACCACTGGAGAGAAGATTTCCTCAAAATCAACACCATGTTGTTGCTTAAAACCCTTTGCAACAAGTCGTGCTTTATATTTTGGAGAAGCACTATCTGATGTGAATTTCAGCTTATATACCCATTTACATGGTAAAGCTTTCCTGCCCTTTGGCAAAGGTACTAAGTCCCAAGTACCATTCTTGTGAATAGAATCCAACTCACTCTTCATGGCACGCTCCCACTTGACATGATCCTCTGTCTGCATAGCCTCTTTGTAGCAAGAGGGCTCACCGGCATCTGTTAGCATAACAAAATCCAAACCTGGAACATATCTATCAGGTGGATATGAGACACGTGCAGAACGTCTCAATGGTTGCTGAACAGGAACATGTGCAGACTGATCTGAATGGACATTCTCTTGAACATCCCTATGTGCAGCATTTTTATGCATGCTAACCGGAGGACTAGTATCCTCAAACACCACTCTTCTCACTTCAACCTCCTTAATCGGCTGTTTATGCATCTTAGACTCATTAAAAATGACATCACTACTTCTGATCACTGACCGTGTTTCAGGATCCCATAAGCGATATCCAAATTGTCCTTCTCGACCATATCCAAGAAAAATGCATTTCTTTGACTTATGGTCCAACTTCTGTCTAAGATTCTTGGGTATATGAACATATGCTTCACACCCAAAAACTCGAAGATGATCATAATATGGTGGTTTCCCTGTCCATAACTCTTGTGCCACTTTCAGACCTTTGGCAGTACTAGGTGAAAGGTTAATCACATGAACTGAAGTCAATACTGCTTCTGGCCAAAAACCTTGTGAGAGGTTTGCATGATGCAACATAGAGACTACTCTATCTTGAATAGTTCTATTCATCCTCTCAGCTACACCATTCTGTACTGGGGTATAAGGAGCTGTAAACTCTCTACGAATCCCTCTACACTGACAGAAAAAGCTGAATTCATGTGAGGTATACTCAACCCCCATTATCTGAACGTAAAGCCTTAAGCTTAGTTCCTTTTTCAGTCTCAACTGAAGCAAGCCATTTTCTGAAAGTAGGGAATACATCATCCTTCGATTTGATAGGATATACCCAGACTTTTCTAGTAGCATCATCTATGAAAGTGACAAAGTAAAGAGAACCACCTAAGGACCTAGTGGGCATAGGACCACACACATCTGTATGAACAAGATCTAAAGGCTGAATTGAAGAGTCAATGTGCGTTTTATGCACATTTCTGGTTTGCTTTCCATATTGACAATGCTCACAAAATGAAAAATCAGAGAAAGATAACACAGGTAAGTAGCCAGAACGAGAAAGATTTTCCATTCCACTACGAGATATATGGCCCAAACGACCATGCCAAATACAAGCCATAGGCTGTTCAGTAACAGCTAACAAGTGTTCTTTCTGTGATACAAATAAAGGGTAAAGTGAGCCAACTTTCCTTCCTTTTGCAATAACCATATTGCCCTTTGATATACGAAAGGACTGAGCATAGAAGACCACCTTGTAACCAAGGTCATCAAGTTGACCAACTGACATCAAACTGCGTGATAACTGAGGTACATGGCGTACATTATGCATAGTAAATTTTGAACCGTCAATGAACTGCACAACCACATCTCCAATCCCCACAACATCACACTGGTAAGAGTCACCAAGTCTCACGGTACCAAGAGACTTTGCTGCATAATTAGAGAACCATTCTCTATGTGGTGTCACATGGAAAGAAGCACCAGAATCTAGCAGCCAGGTGTGGGAAAGAGAATCAGCCATAAGTGCCTCAGATGGCACAGTACTATCAAGTGTCAACACATCAGCATCATCAGAAATAGCATTAATTTCTTCAATCTTCACAGTCGAAGTAGATGGTGCAGGTAACTGTTTAACATGCCCATCAACATTCTGTCCTTTTCCTTTAGCATTCTTTAATGCATAACAGTCTTTCTTCATGTGTCCTTTCTTATGACAATAATGGCATTCAATATCCCTCTTCCTTGATTTACTTCTGCTCTTATTCCGTTGACCATTCTTTTCCTTGTTCTTGCTCCTGCCACGTTGTTGATTCTTTCCTTGGTAAGAATCACGAACATTATATGCATCTCCACTCTGAGTGCCAACCATAGATTTTCTACGAATCTCCTCACTCAAGAGTGCTCCACATATGTCATCATAGACGAGTTTACCACCTGGTGCACTATTGCTAATAGCTGTGCAAAATGTATCCCATGATGATGGCAGGGTGCATAACAGCAATACTGCTTTCATTTCATTGTCCATATCCATTTTCTGAGCCTGTAACTGGGAGAATATGGCATCAAACTCATTTAGATGAGCAGCAACACTATCTGTGTCCTTCATACGAAGGTCGTATAATTTTCTCATCAGATATACTTTATTTGATGCCGTCTCTTTTTCATATGTATTGCATAACTTCTTCCAAAGCTCCTCTGCACTTTCACAGTCTAATACTGTAAAGTAAACATTATCTGCTAGGTGCAAGCGAATGGTAGACCTGGCCATTTCATCTAACTCATCCCAATCATCTTCATCCATGTCAGCAGGCTTCTTTGAAATCCCATTTACTGGCTTCCATTGCCTTCTTTGAATCAGCACATCTTTAATCTGATTCTTCCATAGAGCAAAGTTTGTGCCATCAAATTTTCGGATCTCAAAATGGTCTTTGCCCTGCAAGTTATAGCTCCTCCTCGGAACGCTAGCACTAGACCTTGATCCACCGGATGTGCCTGAGACCTCTGATGCCATGATCGTAGAGAACTGAATAGAATGATAATGGAGCTAGAAGAGTCCAAACACCAACAAATAAGTGTATCAAGGAGTAAATCGACCACTATATAGTTGACTAAACCAGAAATCTGGAAAAATTTTGCCAGAGTATCCTCTGCAATATTAGCATATGACCAGTGTCAAAGTATCATAAAACTGCAAGTACTGACATGTCTACCTGCATAGTGAATCACTGACTCCACTGCATATAATCAGTTACCCAATAGAAGCCAACTAGGCTTATCGAGCACCTATGAACAACTATCATACATCTCCTATGGCGAGGCTGGGTAAGTCTTCCACCTGCATCACCGAAGAGACCTCGACATCTGGGTGTCTCCCAGTTAAGAAAACCTCACCACGACCCTCTTTATCAAACGTAAAAGGCTTTATGCAAAGAACGTAACCGCCATATCAATGCCCACATGGACGTACATAAGCGGTATCCACAGAAGCGTACATGGTGTGTATGTGCTCAATATATGCAGTAAAATGACACTGAAAGGCTGAATACACAGCCCAAAAACTAGCCAATAACACCTGCAAGTGTCTGTCACCTCTGATGTTTTAGGTTTTAAAAAACCTGCATAAATTTGCAACGACTGCTCCCACCAAAACTGAAAACCCCTCGAGAAACCTGTAGTTTTACGAGTGTGGCTGAAAATACAGCCCCAAAGGTTGATATTTATTGTCTGAGAAGTACAAGGAACACTCTTCTTGATGTTCTTGGACCTGTGTGAAGAGAACTACGTGTGAAAGTACTCCGAAATGGCTCCAAAAACACCCCAAAATTGCTTCAGAAATAGGCTTTAAAAGCAAAAATGAAGCTTTGAGGGACCAAAACTTGTTCAAGGTAATGTCAACCTTAGTCTTTCCCCTTCTTCAAACACCACAAGAGTGTAGCTTAGTGGCAAGAGATTGCCACGGTTAAGCGAGCTCTGGGGGGAACAGTACTGGGATGGGTGACCTCCCGGGAAGTACAGGGAACCTCTATATTCCTTGATCGTTGAGGTCCTCCCTCGGGCGCAGCCAACGGTGCCAACGGTGACTTCGGTGACTCGGATGACAAGGTATGCCAAGGTCTATGCCTTGGTCGCCGCCTTAGTCGTAAGCCTTGGAGAAAGCCGGGGGGGGGGGGGGTGCTCGCCTCGCTCGCACAAAAGGAACAAAGCTTTTTGCCTCGAACTGCTCTGATACCAGTGAAGTATTTGGATGGCGATGCACCACACTGCACTCTCCTTCTCGATAGCTCCACGACGATATGCTCGGAGTAGAAAACGAACTCCTGACGCCACACACAGTACTCCGCACAGAGGCTGTACAATACAAATACGCAGAAAACGCAGTATACAGAGAGCACGAAGACAGACTTCTTACGTCTTACAAATGCGGTCGAACTTACAGTCTGTGACAGACCAGGCCACTATATGTTTTATTAAAGAACATATACAAAGAAGTGTCCGGTGGCCATTTGGCCTTTCACATGGACACTAACGGTAACAGACCCTACAAACATGGGATATTTTTTCATTGTGAACAATGTTAAGAAGTTCATAGGAGCTTCAACATCTGATCATTGAGGACAATGACCACACTAAAAGGGGGAAGAGAATATTGTAAAATGACATAGTAAGGAAAAAAATGGTTGAACCATTTACCCTTTTAAGTATTCATTTCTTCCCCAATAAGCTTCTTCGTTCATTGACAAGAGGTAGGATCCATTTGGAGCTTTGAGAAAATTGCTTCAAGAGTGAAGCATTGTAACTCATTAAGCATATCTAGAGAAGAGGAAGATTAAAGGGTTGAAAGAAACTCTTAAGACCTCTACTCCAAAATGTGTTCTATGAGTAAGAAACAATTTATCAAGATGGTTAAAAAGGTACCCATTTAGCAAAGCTTATGATTAACTATATCCTTTGATACAGATGCCTACTTATGTCAATAGATGATATCTAGTATGAGAATACTAGCTCTATTATCAAATAACATAAACAAAGATAACTTTGATTGCATCTAATCAAGGAAATAGTTCAATGAAAGCTCAATTTTCAAAGTCTTTTCAAAGAACAAATCAAGAATATGTAAGAATATAACTTACAAAGATTTTGATTAGGCTAAAGGTGAGCACTTATCCCACAAACGGAATAAAAAACTCCAGTGATATCTATAAATAAGAGAGCTGCTTCTAGTTTTAAGTATCAACAGCGAGCTGTGCCACTCTCTATCTCCCCTATACGTGTTCTTAGGCGCCCTTCATGACTGCTAGTGACGATATATGCCTGAAGCTCCTTCCATGTCTGCCACGAATGCGAGTTAAGCCCATACGAGTTGTCCATGGGTGGCCTAAAAACGGGGGCCCATCGAACGTCCTTTTGCTGTCCTCAAGGTATCAGACATAGTGCGATAGAGAAGTTACTCACATGGGCCTAGTACGATAGAGAACCCGCTCGCATGCACTCGAAATGAAATTAATAGAGTTACAAATATCTAGATTCACGAGCTCAAATGTATAATCACCTAGCTCTGAGTACCAATGTTGTGAAGACTTCTTCCTAGACTATAGCATCCACCAGAGAGTGAGTGAGTACGTATCCACCCATCCAACTCCACCCATATATATACCAAAGGTCCAAGAGTTGCATGTCTTAATTTTTATCCATGTGTCCTTCCAAGTGTCCTTCATGTGGATACTTTCCAAAGAGAATCACATGGCTTCTATTTCAATTGAAGTCTTTCCTTCGCGTACGAGTCAAGGTGTCACTTGGGAGAAGCTTCTCCCAAGACTAAGGTTTTTTCTTCCTTAGGTTAATTGTTCCTAAGGTAACAAACCCTTCAATTGAGACTTCTATTGAAATAAAACCTTAAGGGTTAAAATCAAGAAACATAGGTCCCTTTTAGGAGGGTCTAACCCATTTAACCCAAGGATTTATACAACATTCTTCCCACCTTTAACATTTTCGTCCTCGAAAATGTATTTCGGTATATTATGTGGAGTATTCCCCCGTGCACCATGATTCATTTCGTTTGTTCATGGACTCACTCTCAAATGATATTTTCCTCGTTTTTAACCAAGAGTTAAAAAAGAGGGAAATCTTTCATTTATGGAACTTACGCGTTCCCAAGTAGCACTTTCTTCAGTTCCATCCCTCCATTTAACTAGGCACTCTTTATATAGATGATTTCTTGTTTGTTTATCTCGAGTGCGTAGAATTCTTTCAGGTTCATGAGGGATGTTAAGAAGGGAGATTGGTTGAATGATTGTATTCGAAGATACAAGATTTTCTTGTTCAGCTAGTTTTCTTTTTGGTCAACTTACATGGAATACTGGATGAAGTAAACAATCTTCTGGGAGTTCTAACTCATAAGCCAAAGTCCCTATTCTTTTAGGAACCTTAAAAGGGCCACAGAATCTCGGAGAGAGTTTAGGACAAGGTCCTGTTTTTAATGTTTAATATTTCGCAGAAACTTTAAGATATACTAATTCACCAACTTGAAAGGAAATATCTCCCCTTTGAGGGTCGCTAAAAGATTTATCTCTATCGTGGGCTTTCCTTAGGTTTTCCTTGGCTAGTTTTAGCTTAAAGTTCATATCTTCTAAGAAATCTTTTGCTGCTTGGACTTTTTTGTTTTGAAGTCCAACTGCATAAGGTGCTCTTGGTTGAAACCCATACATTAACATAAAAGGGCTATATTCCATTGCAGAATGCTTTGCACTAGTGTAAGTAAATTCTACTATCGATAGATAGTATTCCCAGTTAGTTTGGGTAGAAGATATGTATGCTCGTAACATACCTTCAAGTATTCGATTGACTCTTTCAGTTTGACCATCCGTTTGAGGATGTTTAGCAGTACTCAAGTTTAGCTTAGTTTCTAATCTACTGAAGAGAGCTCTCTAGAAATGACTAGTGAATTTTCTATCTCTATCAGACACTATGTCTTGAGGTAATCCATAGAGTCTATACAATTGTTCTATGAATATTTTAGCTAATTCTAGAGTTTTTACTATAGTTCGAGTAGGTATGACACGAGCCATTTTGGTCAATCGGGAAACTATGACCCAAACAGCATCATGACCTTTAGGGGTACATGGCAAGCCTGTAATGAAATCCATGGAAATACTTTCCCATTTTCCATTTGGAATTTCTAAGGGATGCAAGAAACCCCCTATCCTAAGCTTTTCAGCTTTGTTAACTTGGCACTTGGTGCATCTAAGTACATAATTATGTACATCTTTATGTATACTAGGCCAGTAAAACTGCCTTTTTACTAATTCATAAGTTTTGTTGATTCCAGGATGTCCTGCACTTGGGGCATCATGACATTCAAACAAAAATTTTTTTCTAAGTTCGTAATTACAAGGGACACAGATCTTTCCTTTGTATAGCAGATATTCGTCTTGAATACTGTAATGTTTAAAATTATCTTCTTTTGATAAGTTTGTATTTGGAGTAGAAACCTTCTTCCAAGCTTCATTAAAACTAGTATCCTCTTGATACTTGCCCTTCATGAGTGTTACTAACTCATTAGAAATTTGTATGAAACTCAAACAATTTAACATGGTCTTCCTGCTTAATGCATCTGCCACAATATTAAATTTTCCCTTTCTATATGTGAGTTTATAATCAAATTCTTGGAGTAATTCGGTCCATCTAGCTTTTCTACCTGATAATTCAGATTGGTTTGCAAACCATTTAATACTTGCTTGATCAGAAACTATGGTTATTTTGGTGCCAAACAAGTAATGTCTCAATTTTTTTAGAGCATGCACAATTGCATAAAGCTCTTTTTCATAGGTAGAATAGTTTGTTTGAGCTGAATTTAGCTTTTGGCTTTCAAAAGCAATTGGCCGACCATTTTGACTCAAAACTGCTCCTATTGCTATATCACTAGCATCTGTTTCGACTACAAAGGGTTCACTTGGATCTACTATCTCTAGAACCGGGGCTGAAGCTAAGGCCTTTCTAAGTCTTTCCATACTTTCAGCCTGTTCCTTCTCCCAATTGAGGCTTTTGGGTTTACCCTTTAATTTTTCAAATAAAGGGGTTGAGATTTTTGCAAAGTTAGATACAAATTTTCTATCCTGCTAACCCTAAAAAACTTTGAAGTTCTATAATAGTTTTAGGGTGAGACTAGTTAAGAATAACTTGGACCTTATCAGGATCTACTTGAATCCCTTTTACAGATATAATGTGTCCAACATATCTTATTTCTGTTGAAAAGAATTCACATTTATCTTCTTTTCCGAAAAATTTATTTCCTCTAAGAACTTGGAAAACGTTTCCAAATGTTCTAGATGAGAGGCTTCATCTTGACTATACACAAGAATATCATCAAGAAAATCAGCTACAAATTTTCCCAAATAAGGGCTTAATATAGTGTTCATTAGTGTCATGAACGCGGCTGGGGCATTTGTTAGTCCAAAAGGCATGACTAAAAATTCAAAATGCCCATATTCAGTTCTGAAAGTTGTTTTAGGAACATCTTGAGATTTAATTCTGATTTGATGATATCCTTGACAGAGATCAAGTTTTGAAAATATCTTAGCTCCTTTTAATTGATCAAATAAATCATCAATTTGGGGCATTGGATATTTATTCTTGATCGTAACTTTATTCAAGGCTCGATGGTCAATGCATAGTCTCATTGATCCATCTTTTTTCTTAACTAAAAGAATGGGTGTTGCCCAAGGTGAAAGACTAGAATCTGTTGTGAAAACGTCTTCCTAGAGTATAGCATCCACCAGAGAGAGTGAGTACGTGGCAAGCCTGTAATGAAATCCATGGAAATACTTTCCCATTTTCCATTTGGAATTTCTAAGGGATGTAACAAACCCCCTATCCTAAGCTTTTGAGCTTTGTTAACTTGGCACTTGATGCATATAAGTACATAATTATGTACATCTTTATGTATACTAGGCCAGTAAAACTGCCTTTTTACTAATTCATAAGTTTTGTTGATTCTAGGATGTCCTGCACTTGGGGCATCATGACATTCAAACAAAATTTTTTTTCTAAGTTCGGAATTACAAGGGACACAGATCTTTCCTTGTATAGCAGATATTCATCTTGAATAGTGTAATGTTTAAACTTATCTTCATTTGATAAGTTTGTATTTGGAGTAGAAACCTTCTTCCAGGCTTCATCAAAACTAGTATCCTCGTGATACTTGCCCTTCATGAGTGTTACTAACTCATTAGAAATTTGTATGAAACTCAAAGAATTTAACATGGGCATCCTGCTTAATGCATCTGCCACAATATTAAATTTTCCCTTTCTATATCTGAGTTCATAATCAAATTCTTGGAGTAATTCGGCCCATCTAGCTTTTCTACCTGCTAATTCGGATTGGTGTGCAAACCATTTAATACTTGCTTGATCAAAAACTATGGTTACTTTGGCGCCAAACAAGTAATGTATCCATTTTTTTAGAGCATGCACAATTGCATAAAGGTCTTTTTCATAGCTAGAATAGTTTCTTTGAGCTGATTTTAGCTTTTGGCTTTCAAAAGCAATTGGTCGACCATTTTGACTCAAAACAGCTCCTATTGCTAGATAACTAGCATCTGTTTCAACTACAAAGGGTTCATTTGGATCTACTATATGTAGAACCGGGGCCGAAGCTAAGGTTTTTTTAAGTCTTTCCATACTTTCAGCCTGTTCCTTCTCCAAATTGAGGCTTTTGGGTTTACCCTTTAATTTTTCAAATAAAGGGGTTGAGATTTTTGCAAAGTTAGGTACAAAATTTCTATAGTATCCTGCTAACCCTAAAAAACTTTGAAGTTCTGTAATAGTTTTTAGGGTGAGGCTAGTTAAGAATAACTTGGACCTTATCAAGATCTACTTGAGTCCCTTTTTCAGATATATGTGTCCAAGATATCTGATTTCTGTTGAAAAGAATTCACATTTATCTTCTTCTCCGAATAATTTATTTTCTCTAAGAACTTGGAAAACTTTTTCCAAATGTTCTAGATGAGAGGCTGCATCTTGACTATAGACAAGAATATCATCAAGAAAATCAACTATAAATTTTCCCAAATAAGGGCTTAATATAGTGTTCATTAGTGTCATGAACGTGGCTGGGGCATTTGTTAGTCCAAAAGGCATGACTAAAAATTCAAAATGCCCATATTTAGTTCTAAAAGCTGTTTTGGGAACATCTTTAGATTTAATTCTGATTTGATGATATCCTTAACGGAGATCAAGTTTTGAAAATATCTGAGCTCCTTTTAATTGATCAAATAAATCATCAATTTGGGGTATTCGATATTTATTCTTGATCGTAACTTTATTCAAGGCTTGATAGTCAATGCATAGTCTCATTGATCCATCTTTTTTCTTGACTAAAAGAATGGGTGCTGCCCAGGGTGAAAGACTAGGCTGAATGAATCCCTTAACTAGGTATTTATTTAACTGTTTTTCTACTTTAGCTTGTTGGGAAAAACGGAGTCTATAAGGGGGTTTACATATAGGCTTAGTTCCTGGGAGCAAGTCTATAGCATGATCGACTTGCCCACGAGAAGGAGGTAAGCCATGGGGAAGCTCTTTTGGAAAAACATCCCAATAATTATTTATTAAACACTTAAATTTAAACTTTTCATGTATAGATAAAGGAGACAAGATATAAGAAACTCGATTCATATTATGTACATTGTTTACATCAGTTGGAAGTATCATGAAAACTTCTGCTTTTTGAGTATTTACAAGTTTTTTCAACTCCATGCTAGAAATCAAAGGAATACTAGGCACATCATGCTCTCCTTGAATTAGATAACGGATTCCATTTCTCTCAGATTCCAAAGTATTCAGCTGATAACTTCTTTTAAGTGTTTTCCCTAAACCCCAAAGCCATTCCCTACCCAAAACCACATCAGTTCTTTCCATGTGCATGAGCTGGAAGTTTAATTTACCTTTATAATCTTGAAATTCTATTTTGAGGTTACAGAAGTATCCCAAACTTTCTTATCTTGACCCTGCATCATAGACACAACATACTAATGAGGTGACTTTTGCTGGGGTAACTTTAGTCTCTTCAACACTGAGTAGTTTAAGAAATTGTGGGTGGTCGAGTCGTCTATCATGACTCTGGCCTCTTCGCCACTTATGCAAGGATGAAGTTTGACCAAGTCATGAGGTCAAAACTGGTTTTGGACCCACATTGATTCTAACAAACAACACTGATGCTTGTAGTCTTCATGGACTTCCACTTTTTTCCAAACTTTACTATTTTCGAGATTTAATGTTTGGACTAAGTGTATTCCTACCTTTTCTTTCCCTCTTATCTCACGGGTGGCTTTTTGTTGTCCCCTAGTCATGCAATTCTTACTAAGATGTCCTTGGTTAAGGCACTTAAAGCAAAGATTCTCATTTTTTGCTTTTTCCCAAACCTCAGGGCCGTCAAGCCTAGGTCGTGAAGATCTAGGAGTTCTAAAGTCATCTTTTTTTAACATGCCTAGCTTTCTTTTACCTAGTTTAAATTTTTTATTGTCTCCGACAAGATGAAGTGGTTGAGTTCGAGTTTTAGCATGATCCTCATAGATCTGTGCTAACTTAATAACATCTTCTAAACTTTTTGGAGCACTTCTTTTCACTTCATGTTTGACTTGCTTGTCGAGACCACGGATGAAACCTCTTACCTTATGAAAGTCATCTAGGTTTTGCAATTTAAGTACTATTTCTCGATAATGAGAAATACATAAAGAAAGGGGGCGTCCTCTCTGTAGGACTTTGTCCCATTCTTCCCAGTTTCGTTCATCCTCATTTTTTGGTAAGAATTCTTCAAATTGATTCCAAATTCAACTACAAATTTTCCCAAATAAGGGCTTAATATAGTGTTCATTAGTGTCATGAACGTGGCGTAGCATTTGTTAGTCCAAAAGGCATGAGTAAAAATTCAAAATGCCCATATTTAAATCTGAAAGCTGTTTTAGGAACATCTTCAGATTTAATTCTGATTTGATGATATTCTTGATAGAGATCAAGTTTTGAAAATATCTTAGCTCCTTTTAATTGACCAAATAAATCATCAATTCGGGGCATTGGATATTTATTCTTGATCGTAACTTTATTCAAGGCTTGATAGTCAATGCATAGTCTCATTGATCCATCTTTTTTTTTTACTAAAAGAATAGGTGCTTCACAGGGTGAAAGACTAGGCTGAATGAATGGAGTTCCAAGAGTAAACTCCATGCATGCTTTAAAGAGGGGTTCAATTTTTGAATCTTACGCATGCTTAACATTTTCATGCGTATAAATAAATTGAATCCTAAATGCATGGGTTTATGGGATGAGAGAGAAATAAAGATAGGTAAGCTTAAGGTTTTAAGACAGAAAAATGACTTCTTCATATGAATTCAGAAGCATAAAAGTTTAATGGTGTGATGCGATTATGAGAGTCAATGCCCATTAACTTTTATGTTTTTTATATGTTGGCTTAATTCAAAAGCCAACAAAATTTAACTTAGGAAGAGAAGCTTTAAGTTTCGAGTCCTACTTATGGACCCCCAAGTTCCATAATATCCATAGCATGCCTGATCGGCAAGGCCAAGTACTTAAGCTTCAAATTCAACACGTTTCTCTTCTTATTAAACCATAAATGGTAGTAATAAGAACTTGGATTGAAAAATCCAAAGGAGAAACTAGAAGCCTATATGAGACCCTACACACATGGGATAATTTTGTGAAGCGATGGATAGGTATGTGCTTGAAGATGAAGAGGTGTTGCAAAATCCTTGATCTACACCAGCCAAATGAACTCCAGGGGTATATGGTGGGCCCTTTTAGCTTGCCAATGGATGTATTAGACACCCTATGTACCTTGGAATATCACTCACAAAAAGATAGATCAAAATAGATAAGTTGGAGTTAGCTCAGAGGTGAAGAACTTGCTATTTTTGGTTCATACACCTGTCTAGTGTTTTGCATAATTCTCTGAGCACAGCAGCAATTATCTTAATTCCTCTTGGGGAAGTCTAGTTAACTTAAAGAGCTAACTTTCAAGAGTAATCGCATCAAAAATAATGAACCACACACTAAGAATGATGTTTAGCAATTGATGACATCATCTCGATTTTCACAGGCTACTAGAGTTTGAGACCAGTGACCAGAAAAATGAACATAACTCCAGATTTACGAATTCAATGATTATGCAAATGGGTATGCTTATACTAGACAGTAAGATGAATCCAACAAGCTTTAAAGCATTGAATTTAGATAAGTACATACTGAGAAACAGCTCTAACAAGATGAGTAAAAATGTCGGATACCTGACAGAGAAGTGAAAATGATAGACATGCTTGACTTCAACTGAACATAACGGAAGATTGCAATACCCAAATGAAATGAAATTTGATGAGCATATATTAGACTTATAGAGCTAACTTGAACAAGTTAATCACTGAAAATGATGCACCAAGCTCAGAGAAATCATCTCTGCAATCTGACAAAAAACTGAGAGATATGGCAGTGAGTAGTACACTTCACAAGAACATGGAAATATGAACTCAAATGATCATGAAAATGAAAGTATATTGCTTGTACAATACAATGGACTTACTAATACATATGTGTGCCTTGTAATCACACCTTGATATGGCATAAAGCTCAGCTCTTGGAGGTCTTCACATAGGTCTCTCTAACCACGACTAAAGCTGCCATCTATTTATAGTTGAGTTTGGGAGGCTAACTTCCCTCAAACACTCTCCAATCAATTTGTGATTGATTTGATTCTCTATCTACCACAAATCACGACTTCGTGGCTCCTCTTTCCCTTTTTGATCAATTGGACTCAACCACTTAAGATTCTCTCACTTTTACATTAAGTAAACTCTTCAAAAGTTAAAAGAGGTAGTTCACAAGTGAACTTTGCATAGTCTTCATTTTAAAGCTTCTTATATGACTTTGTGGGACTCAAGCCAATACTTAGGCTTTTCATAGACTTGCTCCAATAGCTCGCCCTCAAGCCAAGTATGCTTGAGGTCTTCAATCTTCCAAGATTACCTGTAAACCAATCATAGCCTTGAATTTGCAAAGCTTTGTACCATCCAATGCTTTGGTTAGAATATCTGCACATTGTTGATGAGTGGACACATATTATATTTGAATCTCTTTGCCTAGAACCTTCTCTCTTACATAGTGATAATGAACTTCAATATGTTTAGTCCTTGCATGAAAAATAGGATTAGTAGCCAAATGAATAGAACTCATATTGTCACCATAAATAGTTGGAGTTCCAAACTCCAATCCAAGATCTTTGAATAATGTCTTCATCCACATAGCTTCTTGAGTAGCTATGGCAAGACCTCTGTATTCAGCTTCAGTAGAAGAGAGAGCAACTGTGGGTTGCTTCTTGGATGACCATGAAATAAGCTTTGAACCTGCAAAGGTAAGATAACCTGAAGTGCTCCTTCTATCTTCCTTGGAACCAGCCCAATCTACATCAGAAAATAGCTTCAAACCTAAATCAGATACATAAGGATAATAAAGTCCTTCATTTATGGTTCCTTTGAGATACTTGAGAATCCTTTTCGCAACATCCATATGTGGTTTCCTTGGTGTGTGCATAAATTGACTTAGCACACTCACACTGTAACATATATCTACTCTTGTCAATGTGGCATAGTTGAGGCTACCCACTAGACTTTGATATGATGTGATGTCCTCTATGAGTTCACCTTCATGTGAGCTAAATTTGTGATTGACCTCCATTGGAGTACCTGCAATCTTACAATCTTGCATCTTGAATTTTGCAAACATGTCCTTAATGTACTTTCTTTGAGTGAGAAACAAACCATGATCTTTGTAGACAACTTCCAAACCTAGGAAATAGGTAAGTGAACCCAAATCACTTATCTTGAACTCTTCTCTCATCTGATCTTTGATCTTCTTCATACCATCTGCATCATTTCCTATCAATATAATATCATCTACATATACACATAAGTAGATGATCTCAGAATTACTCTTTTTAATAAAGAGTGAAGGATCTGCCTTGCTTGGTTGAAAGCCTTTGTCCTGCAAGAATGAAACAAGCCTGAAATTCCAAGCTCTTGGGGCTTGCTTGAGACCATACAATGCTTTGTTAAGTTTACACACATAATCAGGATAAATTTGATTCTCAAAACCAGGTGGCTGTGCCATATATACCTCTTCTGTTATCCAACCATTCAAGAATGCATTCTTTACATCTAGTTGAAGTAACTTCCAATTCTTGGAAGAGGCAATACTAAGCAAAACCCTAATAGTAGGCATCTTTGCCACAGGAGAGAAGGTCTCCTCATAATCAATTCCCTGAGTTTGTGCAAAACCTTTTGCTACAAGCCTTGCCTTATACCTGTTAATGGAACCATTAGAATTCTTCTTGAGTTTATAGACCCATCTTGAGCCTATTACCTTCATGGATGAAGTCTTGGGCACCAAATCCCAAGTGTTGTTTTCCTCAAGTGCTTCAATCTCTCCCTTCATTGCATGCTTCCATTCTAATTTTGCTTTTGCCTCTTCAAATGATGATGGCTCCTCTTGGTTTATGTCCTGTGCTATGTAGATAGAATGTTTAGTTACTAATGAGATGTCAAACCCATACCTTTCTGGTTTTTTCTTTTCCCTCATAGATCTTCTTAGGCCATGATGTGATGATTCTGCCTCATGTCCAAGTTCCTGTAATTTTGCTTTACCTTTAGACTTCCATGCTTTGACCTTTTCCATCTGAGATTCTTCATCATCCTCTGAGGTGTCTTGTTCTTCAATCTTTGGTTGTTCTCTACCAAGCTTTGGAAAATCTTCTTCAAGATCATATGGTAAATTGACCTTCCTACATGAATCTTCATACCATGAATTGTTTTCATCAAAAACTACATCTCTGCTTACCAAGAATCCTTTGTTGGTAGGGTTGTTATAACTTGTAACCCTTTTGATTGTTGTCATATCCAATAAATACAAACCTTTCTGCCTTTGGATCCATCTTGCCTCTAACCTGTGAAGGAACATGAGCAAAAGCAATACATCCAAAAATTTTACAATGATCTAAGCTTGGTCTTCTTCCATTCCAAGCCTCATATGGAGTCATCCCATCAAGGGATTTTGAAGGCAACCTGTTAATCAAGTAAGTGGCTGTAGATACAGCCTCAGCCCATAGATAATTAGGCAAATGCTTTTCATTTAACATGGACCGTGCAGCTTCAACAATTGTCCTATTCCTCCTTTCTGCCACTCCATTTTGCTCAGGAGTGTACCTTGTAGTTATCTCTCTTTTGATTCCTCTTTCTTGAAGAAAAGAATCAAACTCATGGGAGAAGTATTCTCCCCCTCCATCTGACCTTAGCCTTTTTAGTGATTTACCTGTTTGATTCTCCACAAGAGCCAAATATCTTTTGAAACATGAAAAAACTTCATCTTTGTGTTTCATAAAGAATAGGATAGTCCACCTGCTGCAATCATCAATAAAGGAGACATAATACCTTGATCCGGATATTGAAGCTTCCTTGCTAGTTCTCCATACATCTGTATGAACCAACTCCAAGAGATCTCCATGCATATAACCTTTCTTCATGAATGGTAACCTGTGAGACTTTCCAAATTGACATGCACTACACTTATAAATCATATGTGTTTTTGACAAATTAGGGAGTCCAAGTACACTTTGGTCCCTACAAATTTGCTTTAATGACCTTTCACCAATATGTGCTAACCTTTTGTGCCATATTTCCAATTTTGTGAGTGTCTGACTACCATAATTAAAGAAAGCAATGTTTCTAGTGTCTTGTAATTCAAATGTGAACAATCTACCTGCCTTTTCACCTTTTGCAATTCTTCTGAATCCTTGACTTGGATCTTCAACAAATGCTCCTGCTTTTGTGAACCTGACTTGCAACCCTTTCTCTACTATCTGCCCAACACTTATCAAATTCTTTGTAATGGTAGGGACATACAGTACCTTACTGAGTAGGTTGATGTTTCCATCAGGTGCTTTGACATTGCCTATTTTCTCCACAAGATGTCTTGTATCATCTCCTATTTGTACCTCATGCTTATTCCTTGGATCTTCTAAATCTGATAGGAGTGCCACATTTCCTGCCACATGATTTGAAAAACCTGAATCTATGTAGAAAACATGCTCATCAGATTTACCTTGTGGCATAGCCATGTTCATGATCAATAATGAATCCTCTTTGTTTGAGTCTTTTGTTTAGTTATTGAAGTCTCTCCTTCCTTTGTAGCCTCCTTGATAGTTTGAATGATTGTAGTTGTTGTAGTTGCCATGATAATTGTTGAACCTTCCTCTTGAGTAGCCATAACTTCCTCTATTGTATCCTCTTTCTCTTTGATTCTTGGAATTCCTAAAGCAATTCTCAGTTGTATGATTAGTTAATCCACAAATAGAACATGAGTTGGAGTCTTGGGATCTCCCCCTGCCTTGTCTACCTCCTCTTCCTGTACCTCTTCCATGTCTTCCTCTACCTGCATAGTTAGCTTGATATGTACCTGCTTCATCATCCACTTTCTTTGCCTTTCCTTTGTTATCTTTGGACTTGCTTTTATCAGTGTATAAAGCTGAAGATTGATTACCTTTAGAGCTTTCTCCATTTTTGATAAGCTTTGCCTCTTGAGTAAGTAGTTGTCCAATGAGTGTATTGAAATCAGGTACATGCATGTCCATGTACAAATCCATAGCTGTGGTGAATGCTTCCCACTTGTCATCTACCTTCAAGCCATTGATGACCTGCCTTACAATTTGCTCTTCATCTATTACCTCTCCAATGCTTCCCAACTGATCCGCTATGTCCTTGAGCTTTGTGACAAAATCAGTCACATTTTGTTTGGGAGCCTTCTTGAGAGTTGTGAAATCCAGCCATAGTTGATGCTTCCTAGCTTTGGTACTTGAAGAGAAGAAGGCTTCAAGTGCATCCCACACTTCTTGAGATGTCTTACAACATCTAATGTGAGGCAACAAAAAATCTGAGATAGAGTTGAGCAGATAACACCTTGCAAGTGCATCCTTGGAGCACCATGTGTTCAATCTTTCTTGCTCTTCTTGTGTTGGTTAACTTTTGTTCCTGAAACTTGGCATAACTTCATCTCCAACCACATAACCATATAAACTTCTACCTTGGAGATAAGCTTCCATTCTTAATGACCAAGCTGAGTAGTTACCTCTGTCCAATTTGTCAATTGATGAAGGAAATCCATCTGCCATGTTGTCCAACCTTGCTCTGATACCACTGTGAAGAGATGGATAGGTATGTGCTTGAAGATGAAGAGGTGTTGCAAAATCCTTGATCTACACCAGCCAAATGAACTCCAGGAGTATATGGTGGGCCCTTTTAGCTTGCCAATGGATTTATTAGACACCCTATGTACCTTGGAAGATCACTCACAAAAAGATAGATCAAAACAGATAAGTTGGAGTTAGCTCAGAGGTGAAGAACTTGCTATTTTTGGTTCATACACCTGTCTAGTGTTTTGCATAATTCTCTGAGCACAGTAGCAATTAGCTTAATTCCTCTTGGGGAAGTCTAGTTAACTTAAAGAGCTAACTTTCTAGAGTAATTTAATCAAAAATAGTGAACCACACACTGAGAATGATGTTTAGCAATTGATGACATCATCCTGATTTTCACTGGCTGCTACAGTTTGAGACTAGTGACCAGAAAAATGAACATAACTCCAGATTTACGACTTCAATGATTATGAACATTTTTATGCTTATACTAGACCATAAGCGGAATCCAACAAGCTTTGGATCATTGAATTTGGATAAGTACATGATGAGAAACAGCTCTGACAAGATGCATAAAAAAGTTGGGTACCTGACAGAGAAGTGAAAATGACAGACATAGTTGACTTCCACTGAACATAACTGAAGATTGCAATACCCAAATGAAATGAAATTTGATGAGAATATATTAGACTTATAGAGCTAACTTTAAAAAGTTAAATCACTGAAAATGATGCACCAAGCTCAGAGAAACCATCTCTGCAATCTGACAGAAAAATGAGAGATATGGAAGTGAGTAGTACACTTCACAAGAACATGGAAATATGAACTCAAATGATCATGAAAATGAAAGTATATTGCTTGTACAATACAATGGACTTACTGATACATATGTGTGCCTTGTAATCACACCTTGATATGGCATAAAGCTCAGCTCTTGGAGGTCTTCACATAGGTCTCTCTAACCACGACTAAAGCTGCCATCTATTTATAGTTGAGTTTGGGAGGCTAACTTCCCTCAATCACTCTCCAATCAATTTGTGATTGATTTGATTCTCTATCTACCACAAATCACAAATTCTTGGCTCCTCTTTCCCTTTTTGATCAAGTGGACTCAACCACTTAAGATTCTCTCACTTTTACATTAAGTAAACTCTTCAAAAGTTACAAGAGCTAGTTCACAAGTGAACTTTGCATAGTCTTCATTTTAAAGCTTCTTCTATGACGTTGTGGGACTCAAGCCAATACTTAGGCTTGTCATAGACTTGCTCCAACAAATTTTTCATTGTGAACAATGTTAATAAGTTCATAGGAGCTTCAACATCCGATCCCTGAGGACAATGACCACACTAAAAGGGGGAAGAGAATATTGTAAAATGACATAGTAAGGAAAAAAATGGTTGAACCATTTACCCTTTTAAGTATTCATTTCTTCCCCAATAAGCTTCTTCCTTCATTGACAAGAGGTAGGATCCATTTGGAGCTTTGAGAAAATTGCTTCAAGAGTGAAGAATTGTAACTCATTAAGCATATCTAGAGAAGAGGAAGATTAAAGGGTTGAAAGAAACTCTTAAGACCTCTACTCCAAAATGTGCTCTATGAGTAAGAAACAATTTATCAAGATGGTTAAAAAGGTACCCATTTAGCAAAGCTTATGATTAACTATATCCTTTGATATAGATGCTATGTCAATAGATGATATCTAGTATGAGAATACTAGCTCTATTATCAAATAACATAAACAAAGATAACTTTGATTGCATCTAATCAAGGAAATAGTTCAGTGAAAGCTCAATTTTCAAAGTCTTTTCAAAGAACAAATCAAGACTCTGTAAGAATATAACTTACAAAGTTTTTGATTATATTTGATAAGACTAAAATGAATGGATTTTAATCCTTGAGTAAGAGCTAAAGTTGTCTACACTAAGGTGAGATTGTAAATCGGATGGTATGGGACATCTAGGTTTACAATGTCACTTAAGTGGGTTCAGTGGTATGGGACATGGAACTTAAGGATAATGGAAGCTTAAGCTCAAGGATATTGGAGAGCTTTTTCAATCAAGGATTTATCATAAATGAACCTCCCATTTGGATAAGAATTTAAATCAACATCAATTTCCTACAGTTTTCAAGGACGAAAACCCCTTAAAGGGGGGAAGAAAGGTATCATCAATATGATACTTCTAAGCAAAAGATATTCCTTAATTCTTTCATGAAAGTTAAGGAGTACATTGGATGTCCAAGTATCTAAGTGTGTTTGAGTTAAATCTCAAACAAAGTAAGAACCAGATAGGTAAGAAGGGAATTCATTAAAGAATTCCATTTTGGCAAGTAAATTAAGCCAAAGATTTGAAGCATAATCAGAGTAGGCCGGCATTTGAGAATGGATAAAGATGGATCCAAAGTTTGAATCGATAAGCATCTCAACTTGCTTAAGTCAAAAGGGTGAAATATAATTGTTGATCCCTAAAAGGAGAATAGTAAATGGTTTGAAGAACATCAACATGATGTTGAAGACTTAAGCAAAGATATCAACTCGTGAAGATATGAGTTGAAGATCCCAAGAAAATCCCATGGGTAAATTTCATTGAAAAAGGGATCTAAAGGAGAAAAGACTTGATCTTATCTCATGTTAAATTAGCTAGAGGAGTTTTGAGAAAGCCAAGTCATCTAAATTGGTCAAAGTTATCAAACCCTTTATGGTTGGATAATCCAAGAGGCCTACATTGGTCAAAAAGATCAAATCCTTCTTTAGTTTGATACCAAGGCAAGTTCAAAGGTCAACCTAAAGAGACCTTTGAATTAATTGGCATTAGATTAAGAAACCTTAGTTTTTTCTCTCGTGATTATGATGCCAAGGAATTCCAAGATGGAATTCATGATCATGGTAAATAATCAAAGAGCATGAAAAGGATTAAAAAATATATATGTATATGGAAAGATTAAGGATGTAATTCTATGGTATGGAGGAAGAACTCCCTGGTATGGGATAGTGAGAACTAACTCCCATTGAGAATTTTCTCTGATGGCCAGAGAGAAAATAGACTCAAGATCCAATAGGAAACATCGGGATAAGCCTTAAAGATAAGACCATTTAGACTAAGGTCTTAGGTTCATTATGAGGTGTAGAAATGTACCTCCTTGAACCAATTTAATACACATGGTTGTATGAACAAAAGGGTAAATAGAATGAACATGACATTTACCCTAGAAAAGGCTATCTTTTATCCTCTTAAGCAGATGCATTTTTCTTAATGAAATGCATAGCCAAATTTTACATGGAACAATAAATTTGGACAAGTAAGAGGGTAAAGAATTTTGGGAGTTTACGAAGTTAAACTCCAAAAGTAAATTCAAGCCTATTCAAGTATAATAGCCTTGAATGAAAGAATGATCTGTGAAAGATCTTCTTTTGAATCTTTGGTGAGAACAATTGATTCAAGAATGTTCCTAGCAAGATCTGAGATATGATGCCTAAAAACAGGTATCTTTCTTGCAAGTCCTTGGAAGTAAAGCTCCAAAACTTGAATCATCTCAACTCCATCCAATAGAAAATCTAGAAGGTATCTCCATGAAGCATTATTCCTCAATTATATTGAGGATTTGAAGGAATTGGTTTAATAAGCTCTCTTTTTCTTTGCAAAGCTTTGGTGACCTTTGAGGTTAGTATACATAACTATCTCGAGTATGAACCATAATCAGTCCAAGATAGTTAGTATTGATTCTCATTGGAAAGAATTGGCTAACAAAGAACAAGGTAGAGACCCAAATAATTCCAATTCCTAAAGTCATCTTTGAATCTAAGTCTTGAATGTCAAATCTTCCAAAAAGGATTAAACTCTATTTTGAGAATTAATCTAGGGAAAATCAAAGATGATCAAGATAGGGATCCACTTGTAGACATGAATTTTCAAAATTGGGTATATTGTCATTCGGAATACTTGAACTTTATTTTTCAAGAAAACCTGGATGATTGAAATAAGTCCACCTAAGTTGCCAAGGAATGAGAAGATAGTATTTCTCCTCATTGAGCATGTTTTGGTAGGGTCTCACTAGACCCACTTTGCGAAGTTCTTATCTTTAGCTAAGTCCTATCAAATACAAATAAAGTATATTTGTATTTGAAAAGGACTATAAAATAATAAGATAAATTTAGAACATGTTGGAGTTAGACGTCTGCGGAAGCACGCGAACAACACAAGGAAGAAGAAGAAGCTTGGAGCTCAACACGCAATACTGAATGTATTACTAGAGAATGTACAAAGATAAGTAGCCCATTAGGGCAATAGGCGTATATACAAGCGGGGGGAAAAAACCTCCTAAAGAGGGAAAAAAGTGCCCTAGCGGTCCTAGTGTGTTCACACACATCACTACCTAAATATATCAACAAATCCCCCTAGGAGTGATGCGGTGAACAAGGAGCTAGCACTCATGTATAAGGAAGTTCCAAGCTATGTGGAAATCACTCCACAAAAGGAAGTAAGCCCAAAGCTTTGCGAAAAGCTTCAAACTTCTCCCTAGGCAGAGCCTTCATGAAAAGGTCTGCAATGTTCTCCTATGTGGGCACATATGCCAAGCTGATCTCCCCAACAGAGAACCTCTCCCTGACATAGTGATAATGCACCTCAATGTGCTTAGTGCGAGCATGGAACATAGGGTTCCTCGCAATTGCTAATGCGCTCTGACTGTCAGTGAAGATGGTGGTGGCAGAAGACTCGCCAACGCCCAAATCAGCCATAAGGCATCTGAGCCACACACACTCAACAGTCGCTGTGAAAGCTTCCCTATACTCAGCCTCACAACTGGAAGTGGCCACAGTAGGCTGCTTCTTGCTCAACCAAGATATACATGAGCTACCAAGCATGAAGCAAAAACCACTGGTGGACACACGAGTGTCATAGCAACCAGCCCAATCTGAGTCAGAAAAAGCATGCAAATCTGGCGGTAGTGATCCCCCCTTGGGATAAAACGACCCAAGTAGCCAAGTACCACTCAAGTAGCGAAAGATGCGCTTAACCACCTTCCAATGCGTGACTCCTGGGCAATGCATAAACCTGCTCATCTATGAGACAGCAAACTGAATATCTGGCCGAGTAATGCATAAGTAAATCAAGCATCCAACTGCCTACTGATAGAGAACAACATCAAATGCATCTCCAGCATCATGAAGACTCAATTGTAAACCTGTCTCCATAGGAGTGGCAATAGGCTTACCGTCTTCAAGGCCAAAATGCTGCAATAATGTGTCAATATATTTCGTTTGACACAAAGCCATTCCACCATCAACTTGCATAAACTGAATGCCCAAATAGTGATGCAAATGCCCCACATCAGACATCTCAAATGAGGCATGCAAATCAGCCTTGAAATCAGCAATATGCTTCTCAATAGGACCAGTGAGCAGCATGTCATCAACATACACAACAATGATCAGAAGCACATCATTGGCACGCTTAACATATAAGGTGCTTTTAGTTGGACTGTTCTCAAAACCATGTGCAACCAGATAGGCATGTATCTTCTCATCCAAGCACGTGGTGCTTGCTTTAAACCATATAATGCCTTCTTTAACCTGCACACCTAGTTTTCATGCCCTTTCTGCACAAAGCTACGGGGCTGAAAAATCTACACTTCTTCATGCAAGTCACCATTCAGAAATGTTGTTTAATGTTTACTTTCAGAACTGTACCCAACAAAAATACATTTTACTGCCTTATCATCCAATTTTCTACGATGTTGTTCAGGCACTAGTGCATATGCCAAACAACCAAAAACACACAGATGAGCAACAGATGGCTTGCGGTCATGCCAAGCCTCATATGGAGTGATAGACTACAGCGCTTTAGTGGGACACCTGTTCAGTACATATGATGCACACATGACAGCCTCAAGCCAGAAACTATGAGATAAAGCCTGACTCTTGACCATAAACCTTGCCATCTCCATGAGAGACCTATTCTTCCGTTCAGCAACTCCATTCTGTTGAGGTGTATACAACATTGTACACTAGTGTTTTATCCCACGTTCAGCCAGAAATGCATTAAAATCAGAAGACATATATTCCCCCCCTCGATCAGAACGGAGGGTGCCCATTTTACATGCTGACAGATTTTCAGCCAAAACCAAAAACTGTTTGAAGCACATGAACACTTCGGACTTTGCTTTGAGTGGATATACCCATGCATGCCTGGAAAAATCATCAATGAAAGTCACAAAGTAAAGGTAATTTCCAAAAGAGGGTGTTTGCATAGGACCACAAACATCACTATGTACAAGCTGCAATTTCTGCGTAGCCCGAACTGAACCATCTTTTAGAAAGGAGGAATGCTGCATTTTGCCCAAAATACAGCCTTCACAAACATGTTTTCCAGGTGTCTCAAGCTTGGGCAAAGAAGACACCATATCAGATTTCTGCAGGTGTAGCAAACTAGCAAAATTCAGATGACCAAAGCGTGCATGCCAAAGCTTTGCATCTGAGATAGCCTAAGAATCATGAACTGCACATGCCGAATCATTCACAGATCTTTCATAGTCTATGAGCTTATACAGCCCACGACATAAAATGCCAGAAGCAATAATAACATTGCCATTTGACAGATCATGAATTGTACATCTATCATCAACAAATTTCACAACCAAGCCAATCTTGGCTAATGTAGAAACTGATAACAGATTCTTCTTGATCCCTGGCACAAATAAAGCATCTGACAAGGTGAAAGAAGTACCATCAGCAGTAGTCAGAATGATCTTACCAACTCCCATAACATGATAAGAGGAGTTGTTGGCGCATGTGACAGTATTCCCTGTAGGGGCAGGCTCGAGTGAAGAGAAGAAATTGCACTGCGAGGTAATATGTTTGGTCGCCCCACTGTCAAAGTACCAAACATCTAAGTCCACTACAGACATGCACTGCTCATGAGAAGATGGGTCAAAACTGCAAACAGTAGTAAAACCCCATTCTTCTTCCTGCACAAGATTAGCAGACTCTGTTTTTGGTGTAGAGGCTTCTGCAACAACCATTCTAGCCTCCTTTTTCTTTGCCTCTTTTGCAGCCAGTTTTGGATAGTTCTTTATGATATGATCATTCCCTTTACAGTACTTGCAAAACAATTTCTGCTTTTCTGATTTCTTCTCATCTTTATCCTGGTTCTTCGAATGTGCAGCATTTGCAAATTTCTGCTTACTAGTAGAAGAGCTCCATTTTCCTTTGCCCTTTTGACTAGCCAGGAAAGCTTGATCTGCAACACGCATAATGGACTTGGTCTGCCTTGACTAATCTTCCTGCAATAGAACAGAGACTAACTCCTCAAATGATAAGTCATTCGGATTGCCTTTCATCATCAACCGAAGAGTAGAAGCAAAACTCTGATATGAATCAGGAAGACCATTCAGAACGGTCTGCACAAGTGAGCTATCTGGTATAACCTCATCAGCAGAAATCAACTGTCCCTTCAAGTCTTCGATCTTCGTTAGGAAACTGTCCATAGAATCACCTTCATTCATGTGCTCACTCTCCAACTGTTTTCGGAGGTAAGCATCACGAGCCTCATTCCTAGCTTGGTACAATGTGGTAAGTGTATCCCAAGCATCCCTAGCTGTTCTGCAAGAGCGAATATGAGGAATTATGGCACGTTTGACAGACAAAGCTATCAATGCATGTGCCTGGGCATCTCTACCATCCCAACAAATCTGCTCTGCAGTAGGTGCAGCAGAAACAGTTGCACGAACAGGAATCTGCACAACATCATCTTTGACACCATCTTCATCAGCTCCAGCACCTATATTTGCAGTACCTGTTGTTACAGGTGTAACAGGATGTCTTTCAACACCCTGCACAATGTTCCACAATCCTTTTGCAACCAATACATGTCGCATCATATAAGCCCACAATGGGTAGTTGGTACCATCCAACTTATCCTCAACAGCCAACATACGAAATACATCACTGCTTTCAGCCATGGCCGGTGACTAAAATACCTTGATGCAAAAAATTGACTGTATCTCAAAAAGTTGAACGGAACTGCCCAGACGAGTTCTGCTAAACCTGTAGCAGACTTCGAGAGGCTTATATTGGCGAACAAAAACTGGTATATACCTTTGGCACAAAAAGATGAAATAGCCTGCACAAGCGTTGTGATAGTGTGTTCGGAGGTCGAAACGAGCTCAGGTCGTGATTTCGTCACCACAGAACGAAGCTGTTTTGATCTCTGAAACACCTTGAGTATGCTCACCAAATTTCGTGCGAATCTGGGACTGCAAACGGAGGAGTGTCAACAGTGCCCTAGATGAAGCGACGACCTGCTCTGATACCAATTGTTGGAGTTAGACGTCTGCGGAAGCACGCGAACAGCACAAGGAAGAAGAAGAAGCTTGGAGCTCAACACACAATACTGAATGTATTACTAGAGAATGTACAAAGATAAGTAGCCCATTAGGGCAATAGGTGTATATACAAGCCGGGGGAAAAAAACCTCCTAAAGAGGGAAAAAAGTGCCCTGGCGGTCCTAGTGTGTTCACACACATCACTACCTAAATATATCAACAGAACATCTGAAGATTCCTCTCCTTTCCATTGAAAGTGGAAGATGAATCTAGTATTTGGCCCTTTCAAGATAGAAATCAGATATCTATCATAGAATCCTAAAAATATAAATTTCTAGGGAAGTACAAAGTGTACTGAAATATATTATATTATTGGAGCTCAAGGTTTGAGAAAGTGCCAAAAGAAAAAGACCACCAAAGAAGTCCACCCTTTTCACTAGTCCATAGGTACATGGCATGCATGTACATTTAGGTAGACTAAGAGAAAGTGATTTGGGCAAGGATTTTGATTCATTTATTTTCAAAATAAGGTAGGGATTAGCCCTTATCTGATTACTGGAAATGAATCTAAAGAGAGAGATGACTATTCTCAGAGTATAGATCATGGTTCACGGGGGAATACTTCACATATTATACCTACACACATTTTCGAGGACGAAAATGTTAAAGGGGGGAAGACTATTGTATAAATCATGGGTTCACAAGGTTAAACATATGGATTCTAAAGGTTAGAATATGATGTATGTTTGCTTTGGTCTAACCCTTGAATTACCCTTGGAACATGCCTTGAACCTTTGGGTGAAACCCGTGGTTTTAACCCTTGAGGTATTTATTCATATGAGCTCCCTATTGAATGGTTAGAACCTTAGGCTTGATTTATCCTAAGGTGTGGGAACCTTCGTCTTGGGATAAGCTTCTCTAGGAGCCACCTTGTGTGTACGTGAGAGAAGAATCCTCATTTGATTTAGAAGTCATGTGATAGACCTTGGGAAATTAGAAGGCATGTGATCACCCTTGGGAAAGTGTTCACATGAGGGACACTTGGCTGGACACTTGACCAATCTCAAGGACATGCACCCCTTGGGCTAAAGGTATATATATGGGTGGAGTTGGATGGGTGGATACGTGCTCTCTCTTCACCTTGGTAGTTTTGCTAGGTAGTTAGTCTTTAGTAGCTTGTTCCACAATAGAGGCCCTTCTCTAACACAAGAATATCATATATGACAAGATGGAATGTTGCAACAATAGCAGTGGAGATTCCTAAGGTTGTTGTTGTCATGTTTTTCCATTACATGAATCAAAGGGGATTTGTCTCTAAGATTCTTTCCAAGTTAGGTTATCGATGGAATGACCAATGGAGCTATTTGCAGTGTAGATACATATTCAAATGTGTATAGGCTTTCCTGTGTGTATTAAACATTCCTTATGTCAATGATTGATCATCAAAAATGGACTCGGATTTGGCAATAAGAAGAAGAAAGATAAGATCAATAGGGTTTATGTTCTTTTTGTGGCAAAGAGGAAGACCTTTTGATTAGTTCTATTCATGCTAGGAGATTTTGGAATCATCTTATTTCTTATTTCCAAAGAGTCAAACTTTAGTCTTTGGGTTATCGTGAGCTTCTGCTAGTTGTGCTATGTTCGAGAATGGAGCTTGCTCTTTGGAATCTTTGGAGAAGCCACATTCTATGGATTATTTGGATTAGCAAAAACAAGAGAGTTTTCATAAGTTTAAAAAGATAATACTTGTTCTCCCTCAAAGGTGCCATGATGAACATAGGAACAAGGAGTCTTCACTTTATCAAGGGAGATCTCAGAGAAGGATATCATTTATCAATTAATCTAAGAAAAGTGCATCCCAATAAATGGAGAGACTATTTATGTTCTACGTACTCTATGTAGAGGTTCAATATGGTCTTCTCTCTCACCTAATTTGGATCTTCTCTTGTAATTTGACCCTTAATTAGTTTAGGGTGCTTTTTCCTGAGCTTTTGATGTAGTGTTTGGCTATTATATAAGCCTCTTTTCTTTGTATCGTGGCTCCTTTGTGGAGTCTTGCCCCTTGCACAATCTGTAACATTACTCATTAATTTAACTTTCTTCTTTTGCTTTTTCAGAAAAAGAAGCTGCTTTTCAGAAAAAGAAGCTCGCAGTGTTGCAAGGATGCAGACTCGAAGACGTTTATACAGTCTACACCCAATATGCCGAGCTGGAGGACGTATCTACAGACTACAGTTTACACCCAATATGCCGAGCCCAAAGATAGTTTCTTAGCTGCGTAAATGTCTCGATCCCAAAACTTGCAATTGGTAGACCATGCGCGATTTAGCAGAAGAAACGTCGTTGATGATCGCACTGACATGAAGCTCTGAAACATAGCCTAAGGTGGAAGCTGCTCTAACGAAAGACTGAAGATTGTCAAGTCCCACTATTCGTGCAGGCTACCGGAAAGAGCAGATAGAAGGGTAGTCGGTGTCCATGAAAAGTATTAATTCTTCGTAGATATATGGCTTTTCTGCGATTGTTTTGATCTGTGCGGACCTTGTCTGTTCCAAAATGGTGGAAATTCTCCAAGATGGCGCCAATCAACGCTATCAACGGGGAGGATTAGGAGCCCTGAACAAAGGATGTTGACCACCTTTCCAAAGGATTACATTATCTGAACAATTAACTGTGCTGTGGTTGATCTATCTGTGTGGATCTTGTCTGTTTGGAGACGGATTGATCTTCCAAGAAGACGGCAGGCAACGATTCACGAGATCGATGAAGAGGCCAAGCAAACACATGTGCAGAGAAACACGAAACATTTGCTACGTGATGGGAAAGGTGATGTGTAGCAGTAGACGACGTAATGCAGATACAAGCACCAGAATCAGAAGCCATGGCAGAAGAAGACATGATGCCGATCCGGGAATGAGACGATGTGGTGGGGGCCCTGGGGGGCGAAAAGACAATACTCATGCTGCAGATTCCACAGCAGCCTGGCGACCAACACCATTAAACAACAGCGGAGTTTCGGAGATCGTGTGCGACAAGACGGCAGCACATGAAAAATCTGAACACGTAGCACATGCAGCAATCCTTGGCAAACGAAGACACCGTTAAGTCCCTGACAAACGAAGACACCGTAAATCTGTAGAGAAACAAAAGAGAAGACGGAAGACTGGCTTTTGTTTTTCTGTATTTTCAAGTTTCAACGGGCTTTTAGAAAAGATAGAACCTACGAGGCTACGATATACATGACAAACAAAAGACAACAGGACAGGGTTTATTTTCTCCTTTTTTTTCTCGGGAAATTCATTCATGATCTACTCTTTCAGTTGGGGTTTGAATTTTAAAGGATTGCTTGAGCTTCAAAAAGTACAAAGGATGTCCAAGCCCCTGTAGCCTAGTGCTTTGACGCCTTGAGTCTTTGGGAGGAAGTTTTGAGTTCAAATTTTGGCTCGACATATCTTGAGTTCCTCAAGGAATGGTGCCTCTACCTTACGAGGATGTTTCCAATTCATTGTACCAAAAAAAAAAAGTATAGAGGATAGTTGCAATACTCATTTCTGCAATGGCTCATACTACATAATGGATTGTGGATAGGCAACAAGGCAAATAGGTTTAAAATCAATGAAGATCTCTATGCATTTTGTGGAAGGGAGGAAGATTTGCCCCATTTGTTTATCAATTGCTGGCATGCCAAGAGATTTTCATAGATTTTGCATTTCATTCAAAGCATCATGGCATTCCTCAGCTGGGTACTCATGGGATCCTTGTTGGCATGGCTCTTTGCCATATTTGGAGAAGTATCATCTTCTGCCATAGTTGACTAAGTAGGTATCAATAAATTTTTCAAGGAGATAGAAAGGATTTTTTGTACTCTCTTAGACCTGCTTTGAAGACTTCTAGTCATCATAATATACATTCTATTACCAAGGCCTCTTGTAATAATGTCCAACTCTCCTGATTATTGAGTGATCATCATCCCAATAAATCGATAAGTCTATTGCTTTCCATGTACTCTGAAGATAGGTTTATTATGGTCTTCTCCATTGGACTATGAGAATCTCTCCCTTTGTTCCAGTGTTTGTAGGTATTACTATTGATGTATTTGGCACCATGTTGCATTGAATCCCTATGTTGTGTATGTTGTTTACATGCCCTATGATAGGATCTTCCCCTTTCACATCTTGTAACAAACCTTAATTAATTCATTTTTTGTTTGCATTGAAAGAAACAACTCAGACACCTTGAGGGCCTCCTTATCTCCTCATTTTCCAAGAGCTTAATGTTATATCCCACTCTAAGTTTTGAATTCTAAACCTCACATTCTAGGGTCCAAAGTATTTACCATTACACCATAGATCGGTAATAACATTTTTTATTTTTCTACGATTCCTTGGTTCGATTGATTGGGGCATTTGGCTTTTTGGGTAAAAAGCAGGGGTTCAACCCTTGCACATTGTGACATGATAT
>CM035431.1:70104336-70131836 GCA_020310875.1 Ceratopteris richardii
CTTGCATGTTTTTTGAGCATTCTGCAGGTTCTTGCTGTATCACCATCCCCAGCACTCTGCGCAGGTACGGAACTATACGGTCTTGTCTCTGTGTCGCTGGGCTCTGTCAATCGCGACCGACAGAAAAATTGCTCTATTTGCTAAACAAAGTGCATATCCATGACCTACAGGCCTAGAGCTTCCCAAAAATGTGTTTAGTTTTTTGAAATTCATCAGATTTCTGTCAATCGCGATCGCTCTGTCAATCGCGATCGACAAACCACGACGGACAGACCTGTCAATCACGATCGACCAGTCAATCGCGACTGACAGCCCACGACGGCTCTGTCAATCGCGACCGACAGAGTCAACGACCGATTGACCACGACTGACAGACCATACGCGTGACACGTGTCAAGCGCGATCGACCCATCAATCGCGACTGACAGCCCACGACGGCTCTGTCAATCGCGACCGACACAGTCAACGATTGTTTGACCACGACGGACAGACCCTCGCGACCGACCTGTCAATCGCGATCGACCCATCAATCGCGACTGACTGAGTCAACGACCCTTTGACCACGATTGACTGAATTTTCGGCCACGTGTCAATCGCGACTGACCAGTCAATCGCGACTGACAGCCACGACGGACCTGTCAATCGCGATCGACACGTCGATCGCGACTGACCTGTCAATCGCGACCGACAGACTTTGCGAACACGTTAGAAGGGCAAATGAGGTCAAATTTTTAAGGCAAAAATAATGGTCTAAATTTTGGCCAAGTGTGGGATAAACACTAGGGTGTAGTATTGTATTACGAGGGCATGACCCAAGTAACCCGAGAATTTCTGTTTGCCTGTTAACCTAGTTTAATCCTGTTTTAGCCCCAAAACCCTGAACTGGCATAACTTTCTCATACGAAATCCGTTTGCCGTGATTTTTGTTTTGTTGGAAAGCTCGCGGGGAGTACAACAAAAACATCGACTGGTTACGGTTAAATTAAGATAAGAAATATTAGATAGGGTATTTTGAAGTTGACCATACCCAGGGGGAACAAAATTCAGGGATCTCTAGAGTTGTGTCCAAAAAAGTCATAGTGCAAATTGGTGAAGTGTTACATGAATGAAAGTGATTGGTTCTGTCTTTTGAATTTAAGTCTTGAGCTAACGGTGGGCCTTTTACAGGTCCTTTGAGAGCATCGAAGGGTACGCAAAGCAAGAGTAAGTGCAGGCTTGGGAACACGCGTCCTGGGCACACCAGGGCAACAACACAAGGAAAGGACTTCAAGGTTGGAAAACACGCAACACCCTCTGTCAATTCTTAGTTTAGGCTAAGTGCGGGTAGTGTTAGAAGTAATTCCAGGCAACGATAGGCACGAGATAAATCAAAGACTATCTAAGAAATCAAGTTCAAGTCAAGAGATAACCTGTGTGTGTGAACGACAACCTTAAAGGAAAAGAACCTAACGTGAAACGACCAAACTAAAGTGCGAAATTAAACTCAAGTATTCCTAACGACGTGATATCAGACAAGAGTATAAACACGATAATCAACATAAAAAGGGGATTAACTAATTGATACAAAGGACTCAGAAACGTGGTTGTACCTGGGAAAATTGGGTTAATCAATTAGGCATATGAACCTTAGATCAGGGCGACATCTAGTGAGGGATAGACAAAGCCTTAGGTCTTCAGAGGCTAGTGTCAATCATACTGCGAGGTCTTGGGCCCAGCAGTTGAGTCACCACTCGCATTACCCTAGCTCTGATACCAGTGAATCAGAGATGTCTCAAGGCATGGACAAACCTACGGGAAGTTCAGGAGTGCCATACTTGCACAGAGTAGAAGGCCCTTACAAAACGCAGTTGGAATACCTTAGGACCAACCGATTAGGTGCTAGCATCTATGAGGACGGCCTAGGAAGATCTGTGGTACAGATTAAGAATCCTGATCAATCCATTGGACTAGAGCGCCCAGCTGTCAAGTTTGAAAACGGAGCATACTTGGACAAAGAAGGAACCATATACGTAGTCACCAGTCACCCAGATAGGACGGACGAATTTGGAAATGTGATCTCAGAAGCGGACTTAGGGGACCTAGAGCAAGGAAACATGGGTACAGAACCTAGAACCCCTCGAGGCAAATCGGTTCTCACTAGGATTATCACACCAGAGTGGATTCCCCAGGATAATAAGAGCATAGATTTGCTCCTCAATCGAGAAACTGACGAAGCCTTTTGGAGGTATAAATCTGATCAGCCAACTGATATAGGAACAATCATGATCTATGAGTTTAAGGATCCTGATAGCCCAGGCAGAGTGACCTACTTAGATCACACTTCGGAGAGGATCTTTGTGGTTACGGAAAATGATAGGCATGCTTACACTTGGAAGGGTGAATTCGTTTTCCCCCAACCAAGATCGAACGTGTCCTTTGGTCACACAGGAGCTGGAACCTCCCATGCTCACGGAACTCAAAGAGACAGACATAGAGAAAGGCCGGAGGTGAGCTTTGCCAACTCAGGGGGCAGAGAAAGAACGAGGACGGAAACAAATAGAGTAGAGCCTGAGGTACTTAGAGCTCACAAGAATCAAAGAAATGCGGATGAGTTCCCTCTACCACGACCTAGAGAACACACAAGGACTTTGAGACCAACTCAGCTAGTCAAGTCCATGAAGAACTACTTCGATGGCACTGGAGATCCATACGATCATGTGGCTGAGTTTAGACAAGTCCTGAGAGCTGAACAAGTGGAGGATCTATTCACACAGTACAATACCTTTGGTCTAACCCTTAGGAACACTGCCCTGACATGGTTTCAGCCACTAAACGAGAGACAGTTCAGGAGCATAGACCAACTCCTAGAGGCTTTCATTATTGAATTCTCTAAAAGTGGCATAAGACATAATACCTCCTCACTGATTCACAGCTTCAAGCAAACCCCTCAAGAGACCGTGAGACTTGCAGGAAGGAGATTTAGGCAATATCTTGAAAGATGCCCTGTCCCTGAGCTACCCACACCAGCTAAGCAAGTGGCTTTATTCTTGGATGGATTGCTAAGTACCAAATTAAGATCATATGTGTACTTGAAGGACCCTAGGACCATAGAAGAGTGTGTACACATGTGTATTGACATTGAGGATAACCTAGGGGAGGAGTTAGAGCTTGCCAAGATATATAAAGATTCAGATAGTGCCTCTAGCCTCTCTTCCACGCAATCCACATCGATTGAGGAACTTGCTGAGAAAGTTGATCAAAAACTAGGTGTCTCTAGCAAACAAATTCCGAGATTTGCCCCGGTGAAAAGATGCTATACTTGTGGGGATGACCATATGGCAAATGTATGTCCCATTATGGCTCAACCCCAAGTAAATTCTAGTAGCCAGTACTGCACCATAGAACGGAGGTACACCAATCACACCGCGCAAGATTGCCCATACAACAAGCAGGCGGTTAGGCAAACCTACCCTCAGCCATACCCTCAGCAGGGAAGATACCAGAACCCGTACCCTCCACAGCCATATGGCAGGCCACAACAACCTTATCAGCAACCATACCAAAACCACCAAAGGCCTCAGCCTGTGTTAGCTCAACAACCCCCTGCCCCAGCTAATGCGATCCCAGTAAAATATGCAGCAGCAGAAGAAAACCTGAATAGAGCTATAGTCCCTATAACCCCACTGCTTTCTGAAAGTGACCCCAGTGACCATAGCTTTGATTCTACACATGTCGATAGTCCCCATGCTTACTACATGCAATCTCCTGAACATGGTGAGTCCTACTACAGTGAGGAACCGAGTGAACCTAGTTGGGAGTCAGATTACACAAACGTCATGTATACGAACCCCAATCCTAAGCCTCAACCTAGGCAGGTAAGACCCCCATTCCCTAGAGGACCATGCTACAGATGTCAGGGAGATCACCTCATTCGTGATTGTCCCATACCTCCACTCACACAACCCCAGTCAGTAACAATTCAGGGCTTTTGCCAAGAATGTGGAAAGGAGCATCTTTTACGAGATTGCCCTAAGAACCTAATAATATGCCAAAAATCACTCCTATTAACGTTATTGGGTTGGTGGTAGACTCCACAGGAAGTGTGACATCCACCGCACCAGTACAGGTAGTGACTAGAGCTCAGGCATTGCAACAGAACCAAGGGGTAAACCAGGATAAGAACCCAGAGGCTAGTGAAACCGAGAGCATGACAAAGAAAAGGACTAGAGCGTGGAAAGATAGTCGGGAAAGAATGAAAAGACAATGGGCTAAAAAGATGAGTGAACTTGAGGAAACCATAAGAGAAACCAAAGCCAGGATAACTGAACTCACATCTCAAACTCCCTCTCACACTACCCCACCACCACCATTCCCATCGCCATCCGACCCGCCACCTTCCAACCCACCTCATACGATTCCACCACCCCCTAGAGTAGGATCAGTATTAGCTGATCCCACTCCTGAAGACATAGACATGATGCTTAAAGCATATCAGGCCAGAATCCAAGAAGGGCCAAATGTCACGGATCATGACAAGTGCTACCCTAGAGCTGACCTAGAGATAGAAAGAACCAAGCTTTGCGCGAAAATGGTCGCATTGGCTCAGACTATGTTTGAAGCCAATCGCCTTTTCAATTACTCGGGCTCAGCCAAGACGCAATTACACTTGGATGGACTTCTAGAGAAGTTAGAGGGCATAATTGCAAGATCTGCCAAGGAAGAAAAAAATCAAGAAAGAGATAAAGCAAGCAAAAACATGAACCATCCCCCACCGAAAGCTTATGTGCCCAATTCCACTAAACCAGACAACCCCCCCTCCCTAGAAAGAATAGAGAAGCTGATTGCACAATCAGAAAAGGAACCAGCCTCTCAACACAAGGACAAGGCAAGTGAAAGAGTAAGCATTCCTGCTCAGGAAGCCTATGTGCCTGAAGCCTATGTGCCTAACTCTACGGAGCCAGACACATCATCTTCTATGAATCGGTTCACACCAGAATTCCTACGCGAGATTCAAGAAGACAAATGGGCTAAAGAAAGTGAAGTCCTTCCTCCCATTGAACTTGTGGATGATGCACATGACCAATTCCCACAAGACATCCCATCCATTTATGGGGAGCAGGAGAGCACCCAATCTCAAGAAAGATTAGACTTCGAGTCTAATTCTTTACAAGAACTACCCCATTTCACAGGCCCATGGGAAGCAAAGTCCACCTGTATGAGAGCACCTACAGTCATGGTAAGAAACGAAGATTCAGTCATACCTAGGAACACAGAGGTAGTGAAGAACACCAAAGTGCAGTGCAATCTCACTTTGGAAGAGCTGCTTAAGGTTAGACCAGAAGTATGGGAACATGTCGCCAAACAAGTACCAGCGATAGTAAAACCTCGTTCCCAGGTAGGATCACATAGGACAGTGCCAGAGATACCCTTGGATAAGATAGGAGATATGTGTGAAGGTGAAGAAGGGAACACCTATCTTCCCATTACCTACCAGGAGTACACCACCAAGGCAATTTTGGACTCAGGCGCAGGAGTTGCAATTGCCACCACTTCCCTATGGAAGCGTTGGGGCAAGCCAGCACTCAGGCCAACGAGAATGAAATTGCAGATGGTTGATGGTCATATTGAGAGACCCTTAGGATTACTAGAAGGAATAACTCTCACTACCTGTGGTGTCGAGTTCGAGCATACCTTTGCTATATGTGATTTTAGTAAGAACCATGCCTATGAAATGATCTTGGGACGACCCTTTATGTGACAGTTGCAAGTGGTACAGGATTGGGGAACCAAATCCTTGTACCTACAACACTTAGGTGTTACGACCAAAGTCAATCTTAAGGATTACTCTCATAGAGATGTACCACCTATTCAATGGAATCCCATCCATAGAGCCAAAGATGAGACTGAGTCTGTGCATTCCATAGAATCCGGATCCTCGTGGATGCATGAAGACACCCACTTATGGATGTGTAAGGTAGCAGTAGAAGAAGAGAAGAGAGAGAAAGCCAGAGAGGTAGGTGCAAAAGAAAACCATAGATCAATTCAAGACCCAGCCTATGCACCTGTAGTCTTTCCTGATGAAGAATTCGAACCTCACGGCTGGGCAGAAATTCTAGCAACCATGGATGTAGCCATCAATGAAGAACAATGGACACCCCACTCTGATGAGGATGGCTATGACATTTCAATCTTCTCCATAGAGCCAATCATGGGAGAGGCTGTTCTAGAAGAATGCGAACCTAGCCCTGATGCATTTGAGGATGCAAGTGACTCCGATCTAGAGTCAATCATTATGGACCCACCTTTTGCATTAGATGAAGAATACTTCCATGAAGTAGAATTTCAACCCCAGAGGCATGGAGAGCTGACGAATGATGTAAGATTAGCCACACATGTGACCCCGAAGGAAGAAGGAAAGAAACGAAAGAAGAGAGAAGTCTCACCAGAAGAGGAAGAATCTTTGTTTGAGGTCCCGGAAAATTTTAAGAAGTATGAGATAGACGACAGGAGAGTCATGATAAGAATGCCTAAACGAGAGGCACAATCAGGAGAGGCCTATGATAACAAAGAAACCACCAAGAAAATAGTAGTGGCCCTAGAAGAAGGAGAGGAGAGATGCACGTACATAGGCCATGACCTAACAGAGGAAGAAGAGCATGCGTTAATAGCCTTGCTAAGAGAATACAGAGATGTATTCGCTTGGAGTTACAAGGATTTGAAAGGTGTTGACCCTGACATATGCTCACACACTATCCCCATGACCTCAGATGCTAAACCCTCTAAGCAAAAACCCTATACATATAACAATAATTACGCTGCCAAGATTAAAGAGGAGATAGATAGACTGGTTGAAGCTGGATTTATCTATGAAATTGAGCACACTGAGTGGGCATCCCCCATCGTAGTGGTGCCCAAGAAGAATGGCAAGCTGCGTGTATGCATTAACTTGAAGAAGGTCAATGCAGCCACAATTCGAGATAACTATCCGCTTCCCATCACAGAACATCTCTTAGAAAGAGTAGCAGGCAAGGAAGTGTACAGCTTCCTCGATGGATTTTCAGGCTACAATCAAGTAGCCATAGCTCCAGAAGATCAGCATAAAACAGCTTTTGCCACAGAGTGGGGTATATTTGCCTTTCGTGTAATGCCATTTGGGCTTACCAATGCACCAGCTACCTTCCAGAGACTAATGTGCCATGTATTTAAGGAGTTCCTGAGGAAAAACTTAGAAGTCTATGTTGATGACCTTTGTGCTCATTCCAATATTAGACAAACCCATATTCCTGAACTGAGACAAATCTTTGACAAATGTAGAGAATATCAAGTGTGCCTAAACCCAAAAAAGTGTGTTTTCATGGTCAGGCAAGGCAAGATTCTAGGGCACATAGTGTCAAAGAATGGCATATCTACTGACGAAGAGAAAGTGAGAGCCATAGCAGAGCTACCTAGGCCAAGGAATGTCAAGGAAGTACAAGCTTTCATGGGACATTGTGGTTACTACCGTCGGTTCATTCACATGTATGTTGTCATTGCAAAGCCCATGTATGGACTTCTGACAAACTTTGAGTGGACTGAGGAATGTGAGAATTCCTTCAATGAGCTTAAACGAAGATTATGTTCAACACCAATCTTGACCACACCAGATTGGAATAAACCATTCCATGTTCACGTGGATGCATCCAATTATGCCATTGGATGTGTGCTTGCACAACCTACTGGTGAAGGTAATATGGATCTTCCAATTGCCTATGCTAGTCGACAACTGAATGCAGCTGAACGAAATTATACCACTACTGAGAGAGAAGGCTTAGGCATGGTATATGCAGTTAAAAAGTTTAGACATTATTTGCTTGCAAATAAGTTTAAATTTTTTACTGATCATCAGGCATTGCTATACCTCGTAAACAAGCCATGCAATACAGGAAGATTAGTAAGATGGTTTCTCTTGCTAATGGAATATGATTTCGAGGTTGTGGTAAGGAAAGGGAAGACTCATTTCAGAGCAGATCACCTTTCTAGGCTCACATCGGGAGAAGCCCCACAAGGAGTATCAGATGATCTTCCTGATGCTTACTTGTTTAATTTGGAAGTTGTACCGCAGTGGGCTAAGCCATTAGTGCCAGTATTGACGTACGGGCCTAACCACCCAGTAATAGCCACACAGGATAGAGAGGTAGAAAAAGCCCAAAAATATCACATCATGGCAGGAAGTATGTATAAGCACACAGATCAAGGAATCTTGGCTTGTTGTGTGGAAGAGGACGCGTACAATAAATGGTTGCATTTAGCACATGTAGGTGCATTAGAGCAACACTACTCAAAGCAACGAACCTTACAGACACTAAGGAGACTCGGAGTACATTGGCCAACTATGGAAGCTGATGTCCAAAAGTTGTGCAAGGAATGCCCAATCTGTTGCACTAAACCACCTGTGGAACATGCCACTCTTTATCAAGTGTCCATAGTGCCAGATTGGAGTGAACCACTAGTATCCTTCCTGAGGACGAAAACATTCCCTCCAGACATGACTCTGGCTAGGAAAAGGAGTTTAGAACAAGAAACCCAGGATTACTCACTCATTGGTGATAATCTCTACAAGCGTGGTAAGGATGGTTACCTGAGACTATGTGTCCATGAGAGTGAGTATCTCAAGATCTTGGACACTGCTCACCAAGGTGTAGCAGGAGGACACTTTGGACCAGATCGGGTGATCAAGGCAATACTATTTGCGGGCTTCTGGTGGCCGACCCTTCACATGGATGCACATACCTATGTGAAACGCTGTGATGTCTGTCAGAGAACTCAATATCCTATACGTAAAGATGAGATGCCACTGAAACCTATGATGGGTGGACGTGCATTCTCTAAGTGGGGAATAGACTTCGTAGGTCCTATTAATCCCCCAGCTAAGGGTTCCCATGCAGAATATATCATTGTTGCGACAGACTATCTAACAAAGTGGGTAGAGGTAAAAGCCACGACGAAGAACGATGCTCAAACAACTGCTAAATTCTTGTTTGAGAATGTATTCACAAGATACGGGCTACCTATAGAACTAGTAAGTGATAGAGGCACTCACTTCTTGAACGAAGTGATTGAAAATCTGCTCCAAGAATTCTTGGTAATACATAAGAAGTCTGCCCCCTATCACCCTCAAGCAAATGGCCAGGCCGAGAGCACCAACAAGATCTTATGCAATGTACTGACGAAATTAGTGAACAATAAACGCTCTGATTGGGACAAACAGCTACACCATGCTGTTTGGGCATACCGAGTTGCCTACAAAACGGTACTCCAAGCCACTCCCTTTCAAATGATGTTTGGTCAAAATGCTGTGCTACCTTTAGACTTTTTGATACCTACATTGAAAGTGGCACAAGAGCATGAATGGACGGGTCATGAACTCTCCTCTAGACTTTTTGACCTTGAACGATTAGGAGAAACAAGACTGAGGGCAGCTGCAGGGATATATGCAGCAAAGAAATGACAGAAGGCATACTTTGATGCCCATGTTAAGGATAAGGGTTTAAAGGCAGGCGACTTAGTTTTAGTCTACACACTGAAGCAACATGCGAGGAAACTGGAGAAGAGAGGCTACGGACCCATGATCATTAACAGAATCTCAACAAGTGGAGCAATGCAACTAGCCACATTAGAAGGCGATGTTCTCCCAAGTTATATCAGCGGATGCAGAGTCACACTGCCACCTAGAAGCACGCACAGACTCACTCATAAATGGGTCCCAATGACACAACAACTCCCAGCAGAATTACTCATGCAACCCTCCCGAATCTCCACAAAACCAAGACCAAAAGCCATTCATGGTGTTTGGCAACCTAAGACTTGTAATAAAACCCCCGACCCCAATCTGTGAATTCATCTCCACTTACTAACTGCATTAGTCAGACAGTGCATCTTTCCATCTAGCTCCTAGGACTATCCAGGCATTAACTACACACACTGTCATCGTGCACTTACTAACCACTGACTCATCATCTACCTCATGTTAATGTTGTAACGGGGACAACAACGGGTTTATTATGTCCATTACGATGTTAACACCTAGTTCTATATTCTCACAGAACCAACAAGCAAGCAGGGCCATGGCAGAAGCCGGAGGTGCCAGTTCTCACGCCGGATCCAGTGCACAGATTGTGGATATAGAAACACTCCTCCTCGAACCACATCTCACCGAAAGACCGCAAGAACTTCAAGTTGTGCATGTACTCCTAGTTCAGGATCCTCCCCAGGGGCACACCTCTCAAGTGGGCAACACGCTCATTGGTTCAGTGATGTTGCAGGACCATTGGGTGATGGAACCTATTTTTGGGAAGCTGAATTGGAGTTTAATGGTAAATGGGGACGCTACCATTTTTTCACGCGCGAATTTGAGAGCTATCAGAATGCCAAAGTCATGCGTTCAGTATGGACCAAAGCTGGCCTGGACAGTTATTTCAGGGCCCACTTACCGAAGCCAGATTTCTTACGTTGTTCTTATCTTATCAGTACCATCACTCCTAGCAGGGCCAAGGGAGGCGACAGCACTTTTGTGTTACCCTCACTATTGCCGGGCCACGAACTTAAAAGATTCAAACTGACCCTCAATCTGGTACGAGAAGCATTGGGCATGTATGGTATGCACATTCCTACTGAAAAGGAAACAATGGTTCCAGGCAGAATGAAACATAAAGATCTCAACAAGCTGAAGGATATGGTAGCAATGACACCGACCATCGCTCTTCACCTACAGACCGTCATGCAGCATTTTGCTTTCCCCGCCCAGGAAAGATTCACCATGCCCCCAAAGAAGATATGGTTTAGCTTGTATTTGGAAGAGACAGAAAACCTCCCTATCAACGTACCACATTGGATCATAGATCAGATCCACCTAGCCCATCAACGGTGGAACAAGAAGCAGAAAAATGTGCTCCACGGGTGTTGTGCTCTGACCAAGATAATCTATCGATGTCTAGCCTATGACGTGCCTATTCAGTGGGCACTCGTATGGTCCCGGGCCCAGGAATTCCAGAGAAGGCTATCAGCGGCAGGTCCTCCATCAAAGAAGATGAGAGGGGGAGTCCAATTACCCTGCGCTCAACCAAGGGGAGCCACCACTACACCAGAGATTACCCCTCCCCAGACACGACGCATTAGACCATTCACCATTCCAAGACCAAGTACAGAGGGACCCAATCTAGTGTTTCCACCTGTCCCATCGGACTTGGAATTCCCACAGGGCTTTACTCTCAATGATCTCACTGATGAAGAAGTGGCTAGACTAATCTACGACTCTAATCTCGAAACGGAAACAGAGCGAGCTCAGGAACCACAAACCCATACAACAACGTCAGCCCCCACCCAACCGCAAGTTGTAGAAGTCGACGTCGATGAACAAGAGACCGAACAAGGGGAAGAAGCCTACGAAGAACAAGAGTATGATGAACTTTCAGAGTTAGCAAGTGCCCCCGCGTATTCGGCACAAATAAAAAGACTATATCGAACCATGCAGCTAGTTCAAGAACAGCATAAAATGTCACTTGAAGCAGGCAAGAAACTCATGAACCAATTGCTGGCAGAGGAAGGTATGGATGATATGTTCATCGAGTCCATCAACCTACATGCAGATGCAGTAGGATTGGATGAGGCCATTCATGAGGCAATGGCCTACATTCACCGATTTGAGAAAGGAGTTCCTGCCCGTCCCATGAGATCCGGGAAACAAATTCATATCAATGTATCAGCACCAGGAGATACAACGCAAACAGACGAACATCAGGAAGCACCACTTTCACCACCCTCCCCACCCCTCACTACACAACTCACTCCACCACGTGACACTATCGCCACCACGTCTAATAGCACCACAATCGTCATGGGAATTCCACTCTCTCCGGGAATCCAATTCCGCGGAGTCACTATGCCCACCTTCACCACTCTCTTCACTAACGTCACATCCTCCCCACCCACGGTCCCCATCTACACGGTCACTCAAACATTTGACACTATGGAAACATCTCCTGCCACAGCACCACTCCCTTCCCCCATGTAACCTCCGTCCCCCATACCCCCTCCACCCACATCTCCACTTGACTCCACATCATTCACAACTCCCTTTCCCGTCCCCATTCCCCCTGCATCTACATCTCTCCCTGCATCATTTAGTGTAAATAGTATATTTCTAGCTTTAAATCAATGTGTCTATCAACTTCAAAACGAGTATCGAGCTCTCGACGATCGTTATTATCAAGTGATCACTACCAATCAGAAACTTCATAGCCGCCTCATAGCGATCGAGGAAGAAAATGCAGAACTCAACCAACGTTACACCACGCTCGAACATGCCCACCAAACACTCCTAGAAACTCCCCAACCATCACAACAGCCGGACACCAAACAACTCGAGGCCTTGCTAGAAGTATACCAAGCTGATAATCTCAGAGTCCGGCGTAACTTGGCACTCCTCAGAAAACACATGGCCACCGCCCTTGAAGAGAACAAGAGACTGCAGCAGCAAAATGAAGCAAATCTAGAAGCAGCAATGGAAGGCTCTCCCCACGAAATTGATCCAGAGCAGTTTAAAGCCGTACCCTCAGAGACAATGAAGAACATCTTGGAAAGCTATGCGGATCTATTAGATGCTCATGATGAGTTGGAAAGGGAACGTGATGAGCTACGCGGCCAGCTCAAGGAACAGGAGGCTCCAACCAAGGTAATAGAATCGGCCTCGACTTCAGAGGAAGTGAAGGCATTGACAGAACAGGTGGTTGAGCTTCAGAAAAAGTTACTAAAGTATGAAAGGCAACCCTCTCCAGTTATAGAACCTGAGCCAGAAGACTTGGTTCCCATTGAGGTAGATGATTCGTACGAGGAACCATACGTTCCTATGCCAATGCCAGGCGGGCAACAAACCTCAGAGGGAATGGATACCTTAGAAGTGGAAGCACCTGAATGGCTTCAATCATTAGAGAAGACAGCGAACACCCACGATGAACGAGTAGCAATACAGATCCAATCATTAGCCAAATTAGAAGACACTGTCATCAAGTCCGAGTATTTCAGACGTATGTCCACTACAAGGAATACGGGCGTGTAGCGACGGTTAACACGACAGAATTTCGTCGCTATAAAATTGCAACTTGCGTCGGAATTACCGTCTAGCGCGGACCGTCGATTATACGACGCAAAAAACGACGGTATTTGCGACAGTATTTGCCTAACGTCGCTTAAACGACGCTTGTCAAAGGCGTCGCTTAAGCGACGCTTTTTTGCGTCGCTTAAGCGACGCTTTTTAGCGTCGCATAAGCGACGGTCCATAAGCGACGGTCCATTATGCGACGGTCCACACTGTCGTATAAGTGACGGTGCAGACCGTCGTATACGCGACGCTAAGCAAATGTCGCTTATACGACGACGCGTTGCATCGCTTATACGACGATCTGTTGACGGACAAAAATTAAAACGTTGGAGGCTCTGCAATCGGCATTTTCACGCATCCGATCGAAGAGCTCTCCAACGTTCGCAATTGCGCTGCGCTTACGAGCTGAAGCAAGTATATGCAGAATTGTTGTTTTGCTTAAGCTCTCTGTTATTGTCTCCCTCTGTCTTTGTTTCTCTCTTTCTACATCTTTCTCTCTTTGAATTTTCTCTCTCTCTCTCTAGATCTCTCTCTAGATCTCTCTCTCTCTAGATCTCACTCTCTCTCTCTCTAGATCTCTCTCTCTCTAGATCTCTCTCTCTCTCTAGATCTCTCTCTCTCTCTCTCTCTCTCTTCTCTCTCTTTATTGCAGGTTATTCAAGAAGCTAACCAAGCAAAAACTATGGATCACAATTATAAGTACAATTTCTATTATTTGTAGATCATTTGAATTGTGTTATTTTCATTACATACCATACTCACACTTATTGATATGCACTCATACACTTATACATGATGAAGAAGCACACACACATGCATATACCTACATATACACATATACATGCACATACACACACATACACATAGAGTTATACATATACACACACATACACAAGAACATGCACATATTGATACATACATATACACTTATACATGCACATGCATATACATACATATACGCACACATACACATGCACATATACACATATACATGCACATACACACACATACACATAGAGTTATACATATACATGCATATACATATACATGCATATACATATACACACATACACATGCACATGCACATACTCATACACACATATACACTTATACATGCACATGCACATACATACATATACACACACATACACATGCACATACATACATATACACACACATACATATACACTTAGGTACACACATATGAATGAATTATATAATTAAAGTATTAAAACACATGCTTAATATAAACAATAATAACAATCAATAGAACAAAACTCTTCATTACTTAATACCATACACACAATTCAAAACATGACTGAAATGAAAAATATATAGATAAATATATGTATATATCAATGTAAATACATATAATCCAATGTCATAATCAACGTCTAAAATCCTAATCATCATCATCATGATCATCATCATCATCAGCAATATCATGATCATCCTGATCTTCCTCATCCTCATCCTCATGATCACCCTGTGACGATCGAGATCGTCCCTCCTGTGTCTGTCTCTCCACCTCATCCATATTTGTCTCCCCATAATACTCCTGTATTACATATAACAAACATAAATCAATAAAATAATTAAAACATTCATAACAACAAAATAATTATATAAAATTTAAAAATACTCACAAAGGCATCAGGATGATCTTGTATATACTCGCTCAAACGCCGATATCCAAAATGTGTAGCATACTCGATCTCGTGTTTCGTAGGATATCGGCCATAATCCTTTCGCTGCAATGAAACAAATAAAAAACATTAGTTGCTTGCATTTTAACTAAAATAAAAAATATACTTACAATAACACATATATTTACAAACGTAGCTACAAAACCATTATGGCCCATTTGGCCTAAGTGCGATGTGTGGCCCGACTCCACTCTCTTCTTTGCAGCAGCCTGTTTATTCAAGGAAAAAAATAAATAAATTAAATTAAAAAATTACTAAAATATCTAAAAATTATAAATATAAACTATTAATTTGTGTACCTTCTGCTGAGGAAATGACTCCTAAAGACGTAGCTGTCTACGAAAAAACTGCCACGACTCAGGTGGTATGTTAGCTCGCCTCTTATTTTTTTCGACCATACAATATCTCCTGTTAATTTAATCTCAAACAGAAAAAAAAGTCAGAATACATACACATATATACACACATATACACATACACATACACATACACATACCCACATACACATATACATGCAAACATATACGCATGCATATATGTATATATATACACATATACATACATATAACATAAACACACATATACATATCCACATATATACGTACACACACATGCATGCATATACACTCATTCATACAAAATACATGCATTTATCCCACAATAATATGTGTTGTGTATATGTGAATATGTGTGTATGTATAAATGTGTATATGTGAATATGTGTGTATGTGTAAATATGTATATGTGAATTTTTTATTTATGTAGATAATCAAATTATTAATATCAAATACCATTATTTGTAGATTCTGATCAATCAGATGGAACTCCACCACCGTCTCCTCATCGTGCAACGACTTTATACTGTAAGTATATGAAATATTTAATTTTAACTATATTTGATGGATACATAACTTATATATATTTTTTATGTTTCTTATGATGTGCAGATTCTGATCAATCAGAGGGTACTCCACCACCTCCTACCCATGCAACGACTTCACATGTGTCCTCCGATAGGAATTATGATGAATTTTACTATCAAGAGCATATTATATGTTGGTGTAACTCTTGTTATGGCACGTATCGAAGACCACGATTGGAATGTATTGAACATGAGGCAGAGTATGGTACTTTTGAGCATGCACCATCACCTAGTCAACGTGATAATGCTTGGGTATGTATTTTCTATATATATTAATGTCATTTTTTTATTTAAAAACCATGTATAAAATCAAATTATTATTGATATACAGGAATACTTGCTCGATGATGATGATGATGATGATTTTTCTCATAATGTTAATATACCTCGTACACGTCATGGACTTGCTGTTCATCAATTACAAGCAGAGGTTTCTAGAAATCCTCTACCTCCTGGTTTAGAGAATGAAACGGCTGGAGATTATCCATTGCCAGCTCGTGATCGTTCTTTAGTACAAACATATGATAGAAGAAGATATGGAGGATGGAATAGAGGACCACTTCCTTTAGATGGAGAGGTTTTCAACTTTTGGGGTAATCGCTATATGATTGCTCCATCCACTATTACTAATGCTGGTCGTGGTCTCTTTATTGTAGAGGATTTGTATGTGCCTCCGAACTCTGAAGTCACTCTTATGTCATTTTGTGGTCCTATATATGGATGGGGAGATTGGCATCGACTTTCACGTTATGTTCAAAGCATGAGTACTTATGGAATATGCTTGAACGCAGCATCTCTTACTAGTAGAAGGATTTTACATGCAGAAAATGAAAGATTATATATTGATGGAAGACCTTACACACATGGAAATATAGCAGGTTTAATAAATAGTAGTCGAGGGTTACATAATAGTTCAAGGACTAATTGCACATTTGAGGAGCGTGAAAATAGTCATGAATCACCATACATGAGTAGAGATGTATCAAGATACATAGTTGTCAATGCTATTACTACATTACATGCTGGTGATGAACTATTAGTGAATTATGGATGGCGTAGACCTCCAAGAGCACCTTTTAGCTTGAGAGAATAAAAATTTTCTATCCATATTTAATAAGTTATATACTTAATTTTATATTTGAAGTTTATTTTTAATTCATTTATGGAATACTAATGAGTTTTATTTATATGTGTAGATTCCAACGTATGATGTTGATGATATTCGTCCACAACATTCACAATTACCAATAAGACCTCATTTATCAGAAGCTTCCATGAGGAGGCTACGCAAAACTAAGCCTGTGCAATATGCAAAGTTGAAAGATCTATATTCAAAAGATGATAAAGTACAAGATTTGTGTGACAATGATGAAGATGATGGCATGGCAGATTTTATTGAGGATTGGTATCAAAATGACAGTGAGAGCATGGATATTTCTAAAAATGAGAAATATCTTCGAGAGGAATGTCTAAAGCATGTATATGAAGGAAGTCGTTTGACACGACTAAGTGCGAGCTTACTTATTCTCAACCTTCAAAATCGTTTTGGATGGAGTAATGTATCTGTTTCGACACTATTAAGGTATAATTTTCAATTTTCTATCTATTTATATATATGTGCATATATATATATATATATATATATATATATATATATATATATATATATATATATTTTCTATCTATTTATATATATATATATATATATATATATATATATATATATATATATATATATATATATATATATATATATATATATATATATATATATATATATATATATACATGCAGGTTTTTATTCTTACTATAGATAAGGTAAGAACAAGAACTTGAATTGAATGGACACTTTTTGTCCGCGCATCTTTTAAAACTATTAATGCATCTTTCAAAATATTCGTAAAAAATTTGATTGTTTGGATGGCAGGATACGATTGTTTGTTTTGGAGGATATGAAGTATGTACCTTCATTGAATGATTTGTCGATTCACGCATATGTTCAGTTTGAAAGTGTGAGAAGCGGATTTATAATTTGTATTCAAAGAATTTGGCACTGTTTATAGGCCATACAATGGTGACCTGGATGCATCGCATGCACAGAGGTTACTCAAGATAGAGCAATCTGATTATAATGGACTAGTGCCAGCAAGATTCCTAGGGTATGCAGTAAACCTCTTGCATGTCAATGATGAGCATTTGAACTTTAGGATACAAAGTGGAAATCATGGTGGCTTGAGAGGATCACTTTTATACATGCAAGAGGTTTACTGCATACCCCAGGAATCCTGCTAGTACTAGTCCCTTATAATCAGGTTGCTCTATCTTGAGTAACCTCTGTGCATGCGATTCATCCAGGTCACCATCGTATGGCCTATAAACAGTGCCAAATTCTTTGAATAGCAATTATAAACTCGCTTCTCGCACTTTCAAACTGAACATATGATAGAATCGACAAATCATTCAATGAAGGTATATACTTCATATCCTCCAAAACAAACAATCATATCCTGCCATCCAAAACAATCAAATTTTGCGGAAATATTTTGAAAGATGCACATAAGCATACACATATATAAAATTATATGCATATATATATGTATATTTATTTATTTACTTTCTTTAATATATCATTTTTTTGATAAACTTACAGGTTATTATCTGAAAAGTTTTTACCAAGTCAAAATATTCTTCCTACCTCACATGATGAAATGAAGAAGATAATCAACAATCTTGGTATAGATTATCAATGTATACATGCATGTCCTAACGATTGTATTTTATATAGAGGTGAATATGCAGACTCTTTGACATGTCCCAAATGGCAATCTCCTCGATATAAGGGTGAAGAAGGTAAAATCCCGAATAAGGTATTGAGACATTTTCCATTGGCTCCACGGATTAGACATATGTTTCAAAGCCCCGAATTATCAAAGCTTTTGACTTGGGGACATGATCACAAAAGTACTGATGGAATAATCAGAATTCCTCATGATAGTGTTGCTTTTCAGCATATTGATTCTACATGGCCTGAATTTGCACAAAATCCACAGAATCTAAAGTTAGGAGTTGCATTAGATGGGGTTAATCCATTCTCCATGAAATCCAGTAAATGGTCAACATGGCCAGTGGTAGTCATAAACTACAATCTTCCGCCATATCTTAGCATTAAAAAGGAACATTTAATGCTTTCACTTTTAATCCCAGGCAAAAGACAAGTTAAAGATATGAATGTATATCTTGCTCCTCTCATTGACGATCTTCAAGAGTTATGGAGAGGTATTAATGTCATTGATATATCAAAAAGCATCAAATGAAAGACATATTACGATTCGTGGTATTGTGGCTTGGACTATTCACGATTTTCCTGGATATGCCGTTTGTTCAGGTATTGATGTAATTTTTTTATTTAATATGCATGTAAATAAATATGATTTAATCTAATTATATTTTTATCCTTTTCCATGATGCAGGAATATCTACTAAGGGTTATAAAGCTTGTCCATATTGTGGTGATTGGTTGAGATCAATCTATAGTAAGAATCTCAACAAACATATTTATCTTCGATATCGACGATTCTTGCCTGATGATCATCCATTAAGATCTAAAAGAGAAGCGATACATTTTAATGGAAAGCTTGAAACAGGCTAGTATCCAAAACCTATTACGCCTATGGATTGGTATAAAAAATGGACAGATGGACCTCTGATAGATCCAGAAGCAGAAATCTTCAGTGATGATTTAGATAATGAGTATGTGAACAAAGGTAAAGGGAAATTGGGACTCGCAGAGAACATATCAATATGGTATTCTTTGGAGTATTGGAAAGAGTTAAAAGTATGTCATCTTCTTAATCCTATGCATATATTCAAAAATATTGGTTATTCACTATGGCAGCATCTTCTTGGACTAAAAGATACCACAAAATCAAGGATTGGCCAAACCAAAGTTATGGCCAGTTTTTGATAGACATCGACAAGAAACGACTTATGCATCTGCTCCTTGGGTACTTACGACAAAAGAGATACAGACTATCAACAATAGAATTCAATTGATCAAGACTCCTACAGGATATGGAGCATCGTTTCAAACATGTTTACTATGGATGATAAGAGCTTATCTGGATTAAAGACCCATGACTGGCATAACTTTTTGAAACATATTTTACCTTTGGTTATCGATGGATGTACAACGAAAGGAGTACGAGATGTGATCTATCGTCTTGGATCACTTATAAGGTAATTATGATACTTTTATATTTAATATGTATGAATATTGGATATCTTTTATTTTTCAATTAACTTCTTTACAATTGTTTTTATGATTTGTATAGGTGGATTACATCCAAAGAGATCGATAAAAAATCGATCCCACAAAAAAAACGTGAATGCAAAGAGCTACTATGTTTGATGGAAAAAGAACTTCCTACTTCATTTTTTGATATTCAAGTTCATTTACTAGTCCATCTTGTAGATGAGATAGAGATTGCCGGTGTTGTCAACACTCGATGGATGTTTTGGGTCGAGCGATTTATGGGAATACTAAAAGGTTATGTGCGACAAAGAGCAAAACCAGAAGGATCCATGGCAAAGGGTTGGATGCTTGAAGAGTGCATGTATTACGTTAGTGAGTACCTTGAAAGAGTTCATGAAGAAGCTCCACGTGCATGGACCAACGAGTCTTCTTCAAAAATAACAGATGAGGTATTATCAGGTAAGGGGGTTCCATTCTTATTTACATTTCAAGAAAAAAATGATGTTTCTACTTTTGTAGCATATAATAGCGAATGCATGCAAGCATTCGTTAGCGAGTACGAGGAACTTCAAAGTCTCCAAAGTAAAAGGCGAAAAAACAAAAGATCTAGACGTAATCTCGATAATAATGAGATTACAGATATACCTTCTTTCACGGATTGGCTATATAGTCGTTTGCAACGCGCCAACGCAAATAATGAAGAAATCTCAGATGAGCAAAGAGAGTTAATGATAGGTTGTGAACAAAAGGTAATTTTATTAAAATATATATTTTATTTTTTTCATATATGTATGTTAGTTTCTATTTACTAATTGAATTTATTTTGCAGGATCGAATGTTCACTAATATGTGGGCTTTTGGACAGCATATTAGAATCAAATCCATTGATTCTTTACGTAAAACAGAGGATTCTAGTATTGTTGCTTGTTTCAAGCAACTATCACGTGCTAGCTCAAAAGACACGAACCTTATAAATAGCGAACTTGGTTACGTAGGAACTATTGTTGGTATCTACGAAATTTCATTTCGTACATTCAAACAGGTAGAAAAAAGTTTATATATTTTTTTTAGAGTTAGTTATTTTTTTAAGCACCTAATAATGGGACGTTTTTGTTGTTATATATTTTGATAGGTCATTTTGAAGGTTGACTGGTATCGAGCGGAGTATAAAGGTAGTAATTCTACAATAAGAAAGGAATTATCTGGGTTTTGGGCAATTGATTCTTCCAAGGTAATGCGATCTACTAAAGAACCATATATTCTTCCTAGGCATATTGAACAAGCATTTTTTTATAAAAACCCAGATGCTCATCCTTGGTGGCAAGTCATTCATGTGCAACCTAGAGGTAGGTCATTGTTTGAACAGTTTATTGTTAGAGAGATTGAAGAAAGTCCTCTTGATGATTCAGCATCAGATACTGATACATCAACATCTGGAATAGAAATTAGACTCATTATACGTGATAATGATACTAATCTTTTTGATGAAGAGGATAATTCTCTACATGCTGATTCTACTGATGAGGAAGAGGAATTACCAGAAATAGATATTAATCCACCAATAGATGATGTGATTCATGAGAACATAGATTTAACAATAGAAGAAATAAATGAAATCAATAAGGATAATGAAGATGAGACTATATTGATGTCTTACCAAAATGATGGCAATAATGAAAACATATGAGCAGATTAGATAGTAACTTGAAGCTTCTGAATGGATATCAGATAATAGGTTTTTTTTATTAACTTGAATAACGATGAATCCTACTAGAGAGATGAAATCATGTTCTTCTAAGTTAGAACATGAAGCTCGGGGGTATGCCTAATTATTTTATATATAGCTTTATCTTCGAGGAGTAAATTTTTATCATGTATGTATGCATATGTGTGTGTATTCATGTGTATTATATGTATACATATATTAGTATGCATATATATGTATTTCATGTATATGTATGTGTTTGCATGTGTGTGATATATGTATACATGTATTCATGTACGTAATATATGCAAGTGTTTATAATTGTGTACATGTATATATGTATATGTGTCTATGTGTAAATATGTGCATGTAAATATGTATGCATGTATATATATGTTTATGTGTGCATGTAGGCATGTACATGTATGTGTAAATATGTACATGTAAATATGTTAGTATGTATATATATATTTATGTGTGCATTTAGGCATGTATGTGTGAAGCATAATATATCTACTCCATTTTATATTTATGTATCCTATCTACATGATGTGTATATATCTTTACATATATTATGAATCATGATCCTCGTTGATTCGAGTAGCTATATATAGAGGCATAAGGTTGGGAGGAGAGACATCTCTCTAGTAGGACGTCGGAGGTGTACATATACTTCAAACATATGGCTAAAAGGTTGAATTAGAGTTTTTAAATTAGGGATTTCAAAACCCTAATATCGAGATTAGTGCTCTCTGTCTCTCTCATAGTGGTTAGCAACGGGATGGCAACGTCGTAGGCAACGGGTTGCTAACGCGTTAGCAACGGGTTCAAGTTGCGAACCCCAAGTTGCGATAAAGTTGCGTACAAATCAATTTTTATTTTAGATTTTTTTATATGTATATGTGTGTATATATATATATATATATATATATATATATATATATATATATATATATATATATATATATATATATATATATATATATATATATATATATATATATATATATATATATATATATAGATACATAGATACATACATACATATATACACACACACATACATACATACATGGATTATATTATATTACATACATAGCAGTAAATATATACTACATACATACGTGTAATGTAATACACACATTTTTATGTATATATACACATAGTATATACATATTACATTTATACACAACACATAGATGTATACATACATGATACACATGCATACATACATACTACAAAAATAGAAACATGTATATTAGATACATATATAAGTTAATATACATGCCTTTCAGTAAACATAGAGTAATAGATTTTAGGAATGACATCATACATACATAGATGCATATATAGATACATACATACGTACATACATACATAGCTAAATAAATAAACATATCTTTGGGTAAACATACAAAAATAGGAATATAAATCATAGATTACACATATAGTTAGTACATACATACATACATATTACATAACCACACACACACACACATATATATATATATATATATATATATATATATATATATATATATATATATATATATATATATATATATATATATATATATATATATATATATATATATATATATATATATATATATATATGCACTTCTCTTTTCCACCTTGAGGTATTGGTCTTTCTTCCTTGATCAACAACTTTTTTGTTCATAAGTTGTAAGGGTTAAGACTTAAAAGACCCTTGTGGACCATTTTTGGACTTTTGGGAAATATTTTTTTTTGAAAGATTAGCAACGCGTTGCGAACGTGTACGCAACATGGATTTGCGTTGCGAAAGTTGCGAACGTTCGCAACGCGTTGCGTATGCAACACTGGGACTCTCTCTCTCTCTCTCTCTCTCATATACATACATACCGTGCATTGTCGCGACGATGAGCCATAAGTGTCCGCATCTCTTTTAAATACCACTTAAGGGACCATCCTGTCCCAAACTCTGTCTCAAGTGAACTAAGCACGTACTTTTTATCCCTCTCATCATGCTCACTACAAAAATAAAAAACATAATGTAAATAAAACATAAGATATACATTTCAATTTATATGTAAAACTTTTACTTACTTCCATGGTAAGTGGATAAAGCGCAGGTAAGAGTCGCATAGTGCCCGCATTCTTCTCTTGAACTCCAATCCATTCCCTATGTACACAATGTTCCCCTCCGGCTCTATGTCGCACTCTAGTCCTAAGGTGCCTATGCATGTCCTCATAGGCAACTCTGCTCTGCTATCACGTGCTGGAGGTGGTATAGGTGTCCTAAAAATAGATAGATAGAAATAAATAAAAATATGTGCTATAATATCATTAAAAAAATTTATGAAAAAAAACATACCTATGAGCAGATAGCTCTCTTCCTGCATGTGGATCCGCAGAAGAGCCCTCGTCTGATCGCGTAAGCATCTGGATCGTATAATCCAGCTCCTCATCGGACATCTCTGCGTAGTCCCGCATTATGGCCCCTAGAGTATCTGACGGAACTCTTGCTCTCATAAGACTTTTTATGAGAGTGAGTTTCGCCTTTCTCTCTTTACTGGGATCCATAATACCTAACATATAAAACAAAATGGTTAGAAATCAATATATATATACGTGTATGTGTGTGTATGCATGTGTATGTGTGTGCATGCATGTGTATGTGTGTGTATGCATCATTATGTGTGTATGTGTGTAGGTATATGTGTGTGTTGTCTATGTGTATGTGTGTGTGTCTATGAGTGTGTATGTGTTTATGTATATGTATGTATCTACGTGTGTGTATGTATCTATGTGTGTATGTGTATGCATGTATGTATGCATGTGTGTGTATGCATCATTATGTGTGTCTATGTATGCATTTGTACATGTGTATGCATCATTGCATGTGCATGTGTCTATGTGTGTATGTGTGTGTATATGTGTGTGTGTCTATGTGTATGTGTGTGTGTTTATGAGTGTGTATGTGTTTATGTGTATGTATGTATCTATGTGTGTCTATGTGTCTAAGTGTGTATGTGTATGCATGTATGTATGCATATGTATGTGTATGCATATGTATGTGTGTGTATGCATTATTATGTGTGTCTATGTATGCATGTGTATGTGTGTATGCATCATTACGTGTGTATGTATCTATGTGTGTATGTGTGTGTATATGTGTTTGTATGTGTGTATGCATGTGTGTGTGTATGCATGTGTATGTGTATATGTGTATATGTGTGTGTATATGTGTGTATGCATGTGTGTGTGTATATGTGTGTATATGTTTGTATGCATGTGTGTGTATGCATATGTATGTGTGTCTATGCATTATTATGTGTGTCTATGTATGCATGTGTATGTGTGTATGCATCATTACGTGTGCATGTGTCTATGTGTGTATGTGTGTGTATATGTGTGTGTGTCTATGTGTATGTGTGTGTGTCTATGAGTGTGTATGTATTTATGTGTATGTATGTATCTATGTGTGTGTATGTGTATGCATGTATGTATGCATATGTGTGTGTATGCATATGTATGTGTGTGTATGCATAATTATGTGTGTATGTGTCTATGTGTGTATGTGTGTGTGTATACATTATGACAGTGTATGTAAGCATGTGCATTATGTATGCATATAAGTATGTATGTATGCATATGCATATGCATTATGTATGCATATGCATATGCATTATGTATGCATATGCATATGCATTATGTATGCATATGCATATGCATTATGTATGCATATGCATATGCATGTCAGTATGTATGTATGCATATGTGTGTGTGTATGCATATGCATGTAAGTATGTATGTATGTATGTATATGCATATGCAATATGTATGCATGTATGTATATGTGTGTGAATGTGTGTGAATGTGTGTGTGAATGTGTGTGTGAATGTGTGTGTACATGTGTCTGTATGTGTGTATGCATGTGTATGTGTGTGTATGCATCATTATGTGTGTATGTGTGTGTACATGTGTCTGTATGTGTGTATGCATGTGTATGTGTTTGTATGCATCATTATGTGTGTATGTGTGTGTATGTGTGTGTGTCTATGTGTATGTGTGTGTATCTATGAGTATGTATGTGTTCATGTGTGTGTATGTGTCTATGTGTGTATGTATCTGTGTGTGTGTATGTATCTATGCATGTGCATTATGTATGCATGTAAGTATGTATGTACATTATATGCATATGCATATGCATTATGTATGCAAATGTATGCATGTATGTGTTTATGTGTGTATGTCTCTCTATGTGTGTGTATGCATATATGTGTGTGTATGCATATATGTGTGTGTATATGTGTCTATATGTGTGTATGCATGTGTATGTGTGTGTATGCATGTGTATGTGTGTATGTGTCTATGTGTGCATGTGTGTGTATATACTATATGTGTGTGTGTCTATGTGTATGTGTGTGTACCTATGAGTGTGTATGTGTTTATGTGTGTATGTGTCTATGTGTGTGTATGTGTTTATGTGTGTATGTGTATGCATGTATGTGTATGTGTGTGTATGTCTCTCTATGTGTGTGTGTATGCATATGTGTGTGTGTGTATATGTGTGTCTATGTGTGTATGCATGTGTATGTGTGTGGATGCATCATTATGTGTGTATGTGTCTGTGTGTATATGTGTGTGTATGTGTGTGAGCGTCTATGTGTGTGTATGTGTGTGCGCGTCTATGTGTATGTGTGTATGTGTGTCTGTGTGTGTATGTGTGTGTATCTATGAGTATGTATGTGTTCATGTGTGTGTATGTGTCTATGTGTGTATGTATCTGTGTGTGTGTATGTATCTATGCATGTGCATTATGTATGCATGTAAGTATGTATGTACATTATATGCATATGCATATGCATTATGTATGCAAATGTATGCATGTATGTGTTTATGTGTGTATGTCTCTCTATGTGTGTGTATGCATATATGTGTGTGTATGTGTGTGTATATGTGTCTGTATGTGTGTATGCATGTGTATGTGTGTGTATGCATGTGTATGTGTGTATGTGTCTATGTGTGCATGTGTGTGTATATACTATATGTGTGTGTGTCTATGTGTATGTGTGTGTACCTATGAGTGTGTATGTGTTTATGTGTGTATGTGTCTATGTGTGTGTATGTGTATGCATGTATGTGTATGTGTGTGTATGTCTCTCTATGTGTGTGTGTATGCATATGTGTGTGTGTGTATATGTGTGTCTATGTGTGTATGCATGTGTATGTGTGTGGATGCATCATTATGTGTGTATGTGTCTGTGAGTGTATATGTGTGTGTATGTGTGTGAGCGTCTATGTGTGTGTATGTGTGTGCGCGTGTTGTGTATGTGTGTCTATGTGTGTATTTGTGTGTATGTGTGTGTGTGTCTGCGTATGTGTGTGTGTGTCTATGCGTGTATATGTGTGTGTACATATGTGTGTGTGTGAGTGTGTGTGTGCGCATACCTTGTGTATGTCTCGCTTCTCTCTCTCCCTCTCGCGCGCTGTATGTCTCTCTCTCTCTCTCTCGGTCTTTGTGTTCTTCCTCGCGTTCAAGGCCCGGCACAAATGTGCCGGGAGAATTGAATTTTTTTTTTTACATTCCAGAGCGTCGCATATGCGACGCTCTGCAGTTTGCCATCGTCGTTAAGTGCGTCGCTAACCTGCGACGCTACTAGCGACGCTTCTGGTCTAGCGTCGCTTATGCGACGCTATCGTCGCTTATGCGACGAGGCTCGGGCAAAAAAAAAAATCCGAAATTTTTACCGTCGCTTATGCGACGGTTTCGTCGCATAAACGACGGTTTTCGTTTTTTTCCCGATTCGGGGGCG